>JAODAL010001705.1:0-219193 GCA_025379985.1 Phyllomedusa bahiana | reverse complement strand
AGCAATGGACACTTGCCTGAAAAAAAAGCAGTTCACCAAACCCTATTTGCGGAAGGGGTTTCAAAGAGATAATGGCATGCATCTCTGCTAACAAGTTGAAATTGGCAGAAAAAGCTTCAATTTTCACGCAGTAGGAATTGACCCCCCGCCATTTGGGAAAAGGGTTGCCTTCCTGAGGGAGTCACATTTTTTGCTCATCAAGTGGATGTTGTTGTGTCAAGTGAGAAACCTCAGAGAACAAACATTGTTGAAAACCAACGCTGGGGCATTTTTATGGTCTGGGGACATTTTTTTGGGGCATTTTTTGGGGCCCCTCTTTCAGGGAAAAGGGCATTTTTTAACCCGTTCGGGTATGAATCCATACTGGCAGGTCTTTCCTGAGGTGGGATCTTATAGCAAGACGATGCAACATGCCACATTACTAGACATTGACATTGGTTGAAAGAGCATGACCAAGATTTCCAAGTTCTATACTAATCCCATAATATAATATTCCAGACTTCAACCCAAACGAACATCTACAGGCTCACCTTGATTGTCATGTCCGCTCTACGGATCCTTCCCCACACACCCTCCAGCAGCTGTGGGATGCAGTCCGCTGGCTTCTAATACCTGTGACAACCTACTAGGACTCTATTGAGTCACTCCCAGCCCATCTAGCTGCTGTGCATGCTGCAGATGGTGGTTACTCTGGATATTAGACTATGGTCAAAATAATGTGGCTTGACTACATAGGTGGTATCCTACTCAGTGACTTTTTGCGCTAATTCCAAAAAAAACGTGAATACTACTACTCTATAGAATGTTGGTATGTTGTAACAAACTGTGAAGATGCACATTGGTTCCCAGTTTGCCTTTAGTCCCCATTAATATCATAGGTCTCGTCCCAGTTTGTAAAAAATTGAAACTAACAGATACCGCAGCAGAGCTGGTACAGGGCCATACAGATCAATAGGACAAACGAAGACTGAATTGGACTACGTTTGTCCTCTTTAGCAAACGTATATGCTTTGTACAAGACACAAAAGCACAGTCAACTTATGTACTATTGATGGTCAATCCTGAAAATGAGTTATCACTAGTGTTTGACGAACTTTTCAGAAAATTTAAGTTTCTAAAAAACTTCTCAAATTTTTAGAACCGAACCAAACATTTTACTTTTCGCTCGAGTCAAGTTCTATTCGACCCCATTTTATTTTTCGTTACAGCAGCTTTTCTGCATTTTTGGGGGCCATCCAACAGTGCAGACAAAAAAGTGTAAAAATGCTTTAATTAGGAAATGGGGCTCTCATTGGCTCCTAAAATCACATGATCATTTTTATATTTTTCACGTAAGCCTAGTAAATCCCCATTTCCAGTTCACTCTCTTACGTACAGACGCTCTTAATTATTCTTAGCTTTTTCCCTCCATAACATCAATCGTTAAAGATTTTTGGTATTCTGGCGCATTTTTCCCACACCCAAAAGCTGTTTTTTTGGGTGACATTTGCGGGCTCACATAATGCCTGTGCGGAAACCGGCGGAAGTTGGGCTTACAAAATTTTTGGGGCGGGACCGCGGGCAGAAAAACCCCGGAGGGAAAAACCTTCAGTGGGGACTGCTGCAGGGGTTTTCCATAAACACCATTGTCCATTTTTGGCCGGGTTTTTTCAGGCGTCGAAAAACCCAAACAGGCTGAAAAACCGGGCCGAAAAACCCTGCCCGTGGGGACGAGCCCTAACCTCAAACAAAAATTAATTATACAGAGTGCTTGGGTTTGCTACATCATACCCAGTGCCCAAAATTCCGTTTTTTTCAGTTATTGTATAACACATCGTCCCAAATCATTGCAACTGGTTTTTTGGGCCCCCCCCAGGATGCAGGGCCCTTAGCGCCACCGCTGCACCTCCTATAGCTCCCCCCTGCTTGCAACTTCCTCTCTTTTCAGTTAGCCATTGAAAGGAAAGAAGTTTTTTTACCCCCAATTTTTTTTTTCTGTGACCTTAGAGACAAATTGTCTTCGCTAATTGTTCCACGTATCCAGTTTACTTTTAGGGATTTAATTACAGCTTCTCCTACCTGTACGGGTATAAAAAATTTAACCAGAACATCTTCCCCCATGACTTTAATGTGGTTCAAAGTTTGATTCAAATAGAACCTTAAACCAACCACTAAAGCGGGGTTTCTAATCAAAAAAAAAAAAAACTTTTTATGCTCGCTCACTCATTATTACATTATTTCATAACCCTCGATAACCTCTAAGTATTTTGTGTGTTGTTCTGTCTTAATTTGATTTCATTAAGAGCTTTTTTTTTTTTTTTTTCAAAAGGGGTGTTTCTCATCTCATATTTTTGAGGGCTACAAAGCATTACCTCAAACTGCAAATTCTACAGAGGGGGATCGCATTGAGACGGGCCCCCCCAAAGTCTCGTAAAAAAACGATCTCAGCCCACGTTTTTGCACAACTCTCCACTTTGTTCTATGGGAGTTCTGACTACAATTGAGCAGTGTGTACGAGAGACTTGTGCCATCAAACATGAATGGACTTTTTAATTTTTGATAGTTGACACTAATTATTAATATAATCTAGACTTTTGCTCGATGATTGTTTCAAACTTTAGGACCACAAAACTAGTGGCCAGTCTAACCCTGTTGGCTCAGACTGGAGAAACCACAAGACTGTTCTGTTCTAGCAAAGGCATTTTTAATAATTATAAACCTGCCTTTAAAAACATACTATTTTCCCCACACTTTAACAATCACTGCAACTACCTAGTCCCTGAGTTTAACACAAAACGTTGCCCATTTATTATGAAGTGATATAGCGGTTGGTTCCTTTGTGACCACTCTGAACTTTCGTCACCAGAAAGACCATAAAAGGCTGAACACTCTGAACCCACCCAAAATTTAAGCGTTGTACCATTTATAACCATTCTTTTAGGAAAATTTCCAGTCTGGTCACATTGCACAACACACGTTTTCACTTAAAAACAGCCTAAATTTCCTTCCCGATCACCAAAATGTCCCATGTGGAACATTGAGATTTGCTGCTCTTTTAAACAGACCTTGAATTCAGGTTCATTCCACGTGTGGGTTTTTAATTCTTGCTTTTTTAGTTTTTTTTTTTTTTGTGTGTATTTATACCCATAAGACCCAAGTGCAAATGATGAAAATTAGCATTAAGTGTGTTTTTCAGAACAATGCTTTAGCCCCTTAAAGAGAATCTGTTGCGATTTTTTTTTGTACTTATTAAATCAAAACCTAACCATTTTTTCCCCTTTGCGTTTTTATTTCCATTGTAGGGTTTCTCAATTCACCATCTATAATGATTATGGGGAAACATTTTTCTTGCACTGCTTTAACGCAGCAGAGAGTACTTTACAGTAGCTTCATACACATAGGACCTAAAGGGGTTTTGCCCGGGGCCTGAGTCCTTAAAAAAAAAACCCCCCCGGCACGGGAGAGAATATAAACAAATCGTGCTGATCATGAAGGGTGCAGGGTAGAGGGAGGGGGGGAGCAGGGGGTGAGGAAAAGGAGCGCTCAAACTTAACTCAAATAATAACTTTTAAAAAGTTATTCTCTATAAGCAAAACGGCTCAACACTGCACTTTCTCCCCACCCCTTTAAGCCATTCATTTTCCTGTCATCAGATAAGAAGAGTTTTTCAGGCAACTGGCCGATCATCCCCTGGTCATGTCTAATGAAAGCTTTCAGTAACAAGGGGATTGAGAAATGCGTACTTTCACAGGTTTCACTTTTTGTAATCACATATATTTAAAAAGTGATTAAAACCCATTTTGGGGGAAACCCCACTTCAACTTTAACATTGTGGAAAAACCCCCTTTTAAAGGGACGTTTTCTGCCCCCATAAAAATTTCTTATGGAAAAATTTTTTTAAATCAGTTTGGGGTTTGCCGGGGTAAAAATCACGGGTTGCGGGGAAGGGAGGGGGTGAGCTGTGAAATCTCCTTTTGGGGACTGGTGGATTCTGTGTTTTTCTATTCACTTTGGGGTGTCCCCCTTTCGGGAAAAATCCGTTTTTTATGATATTTAGCCCCCAAAATGAAAATCTCCCTCTACAGAACAGGAAGTGTCAGACAATTATTAGGCTTAGGGCCAAAGTGAAAACAAGGGGAGGACTTAAGAATTTTAAAAAAAATACTGGGAAAATGAAAAAGGAAAATTAAAAAAAAAAAAAATTCTTAAAAAATGTGTTTAACATAAAAATGTGAGTTAAACAATAAGTCATTTTTTGATGACACATTCCCTTTAAGCATCTGGCTTTTTGGGACTTTTTTCCTTTTTTACCAACACATTTTAAGAGTCCTAATTTTGTTTTTTTTATTTTGCAGTAGACATAGCCATATGGTGACAAGGATTTTACAATATAAATAGATTTTTTATTGCCACTATTTTGAGGTACATATAATTTATTAACAAATTTAGGGCTTTTTGGTTTTTTTTAAAATTTTTTCACTGCCTTTTGAACCAAAATTCCTTCGGTCAAAAACCCCGTAGTTCCACAGGGTTTCTTTGATTGCAAAAATTCAAAGGGGTAAACTGCTACTAAACAGCATCAACCCTGATTTCCCGCAATTACAAACAAAAAAAAAGCATTAAATGTGTATTAAAAAAGCGGGTCCCCCCACACTATTAAAGGGGAGTAAACCCCAAAAAAAAAAAGGGGTTGAGGACCAACCAGCAATTTGGATACAGGGGCCCCGGGCTGACCATAAAAGGCAAAAACCCGGGCCCCTTTGCCCCCCGGGCCGCTAGGGCCGGGCCGGGAGGGGCCGGCCCGGACGCCCCGCCGAGGAGGGCGGTTGTTCCCCCCCCGGGCCCCCCAAATGGCCCCTTTTTGGCGCGCTACAAGGGGGCCGCAATGGACCGCATTCAGCGACCGGAACCCCCTAGTGGGCATGGGGCCGACAGGCCCCCCCCTGCGCCACACCAGGCTGCATGCCGGGTCACCTACCCCAGCCAATTGCGCAGCCATCACTAAGCCGCCGCCTGCACTTCGCCGCGTGCAAGCAGCGGTCCGAGGCTGAACATTCTTGGAAACTACTGATACCCTCTGTTCAGCTCCCAGGAGGCCGCGGCAGCGCGCGATGTAATTACGTCATTACGCGCGCCTGCTCCGCGGCCCCGCACTCTGCAGTGAGCGGCCACCGGGCTCCAGAGTGAAGAGGGACGGTACAGCAGGATGTTCGGGTGAGGTATGTCACGTCTTTTATTTTTCTTTTAAACTACTTTTCCTGTCCCATGGCTGCCTAGAGCTGCCCCGCTATATACTGCCACCTGCCTGGCATGCCTAACTGCCCCGTGCCCTGGCTAATATACTCCCAAGCCCTGGCTATATACTGCCCCTCCCAAAAGACTGCCCCTGACTCTGCACCTGGCTATATACTGACCCTGCCCTGCCCTGTCAATATACTGCCCCTGCCCTGCCCTGAGGCTATAACTGCCCCTGCCCTGGCAAGCCTATACTGCCCGTGCCCTGGGCTGCCTAGTTCGCCCCCTGCCCTCGGCTATATACTGCCTGCCTAGCTGCCAATACTGCCCCTGCCCTGGCTATATACTGCCCATGCCCTGGCTATTAACGTCTACCCAGTCCGCTGGCTGCCATATACTGCCCCAGCCCCTGGCTAATCATACTCGCCCTGCCCCCCATGGCTATAACTGCCCCTGCCCTGGCTGCCTAACTGCCCCTGCCCTGGCTTAAAACATTGCTAGCCCTCCCTGGCTGCCCTATACTGCCCCAGCCCTGGCGTAATATACGAGCCCCTGCCCTGGCTATATACTGCCCCTGCACTGGCTGCCAATACTGCCCCTGCACCTGGCTGTCCTATACTGCTCGCCCTGGCTATAAACTGCTACCCTGCCCTAGCTGCCTATACTGCCCCTGCCCCTGCTATATGACTAGCCGCCTGACCCTGGCTATAAACTGCACCTGCCCTGGCTGCCTATACAGCCCCTGCCCTAGCTGCCTAAACAGCCCCTGCCCTGGCTGCCAATACAGCCCCTGCCTATATACAGACCCTGCCCTGAGCGCCCCTAAACTGCCCCTGCCCTGCTATATACTGCCCCTGCCCATATACTGGCCCCTGCTCTGCCCCTTGCAATAAACTGCCCCTGCCCTGGCTGCCTATACTGCCCCCTGCCCTGTCTGCCTATACTGCCCCTGCCGATGCTATATACGTGCCCCTGCCCTAGCTGCCTATACTGCCCCTGCCCTGGCTATATAATGCCCCTGCCCTAGCTGCCTATACTGCCCCTGACCCTGGCTAATACGGACCCCTGCCCTGGCTGCCTATACTTCCGTCCCTGCCCTGGCTGCCCTAATCTGTCCCTAGGCCCTGGATCTATATACTCCCCTGCCCCCCACCCCCTCCCTGGCTATATACTCGCCACCTGCCCTGGCTATATACTGCCCCTGCCTCTGGCTGCCTATAATAGCCCTACACTCCTATATCTACTTGCCCCTGGCCCTGGCTGAGCCTATAAATAGCCCCTGCCTTGCATATACTGCCCCCTGCCCTGCTACTATGCAAGGCACTGCCCTGAGCTATATGATGGCCCTGCCCTGCTAATATGAGCCCTTGCCGCTGGCGCTCACCTATACCCTGCCCTGCATACCTAATACCCTGCCCTGGCTATATGATGCCCTGTCCCTGGCTACCTATATCCCTGCCCTGGCTAATATGACGCCCTGCCCTGGACTCACTGATACCCTGCATGGCTACCTATTAACCCTGCCTGGCTATCATGATGCCCTAGCCACTGGCTACCTAAACCCTGCCTTTGCTACCAAACCCTGCCCTGGCTAATGAGCCTGCCCTGGCTACTGATACACTGCCAGGCTACTGATACCCTGCCTGACTTCCTATACCCTGCCTGGCTACCTAATACTACAGTCTGGCTATAGTGATGCCCTGCCCATGGCTACTCGTTACCAAACTGCCCTGGCTTACTGATTCCCCTGCCCTGGCTCCTGAGGCCCTGCCCATGGCAACTGATGCCACAGCCTCTGGGCCATATGATGCCCAGCCCCTGGCTACCTATGACCTGCCCTGGCAACCTATGCGCCCTGACCCTGCGCTATATGATGCCTGCCCCTGGCTATCCTATCGCACCTGCCCTGCTATATGATGATGATGCCCTCGCCCTGGTCTACCTATCAGCCCTGCCCTTGTTATAAGATCCCTGCCCTGCTACCTATAGCACTGACCCTGGCTATACGATGCCCTAGCCCTGCTTGTCCTATATCCTGGCCCTGGCTGCCTATAATAGCACTCCTACACTATACACAGCCCTAGGGCTGCTCTATACACCGTGTCCCTGCCTCGCCTATATACTGGTACCCTGTCTGCCTATAAGTGGGCATCTGTCCAGCCTATAAGTGGCTCTGTCTGCCATTAAGTGGGCTCGGTACTGCCTGTATACTGGGCCCTGAGCCTGCATACTGCCCTGCCTGCCTGACATACTTGGCCCTGCCTCACTACTGGGGGTCTACCTATTCTACTGCCAACTACGCTGACATTTTTAATTTCTGAATTTTTAGGTCTAACTACGCTGTATTTGGGGGAGGGGAAAAAATTGATAGGAAATGTGGAAGAGAGAGGAGTCTAAGATAGTATTATGTGTTTGTAAATTCTAACAGGAACGAGTAGTGGACCAGACTGAGAAGAAAGACAGCTGCATTCTTTTACCGCACAGAGAGAGAAAAGGGAAAGGAAAACAAGGTGAAGGAGCGTCATGGAAGTCTGATGCCAGAAGGAGCACAGAAAAGAGAAATAGAACAACTCCCCCATCAAGTATGCATGTCTCCCTGTGAGTCCCACCATGCTGTCAGGGGGTAATGATTTACTTCTGTGTTGACATCAAGTGCTGTATTCATGTGAGTGACCTGACTACTGGGATGATGAATGGTGTGGGTTTTTTAGTTATGCTGGTGGCTTCTGTATGTCAGTGCGGGCCTTGTCCCGGATTGTAAAGACAAGTGCACGACTGACACTTGTGATGAGGGTTTTCGCTGCACCACTTTTTTCTTCTCTACTTGCTTGTATGTAGGGGGCACTCACACAGAGGCGTTTTATGGTGCATTTTTTGATAGCGTTTTATTTGTTTGAGAAATTTCACTAAATCTGCTCCTGCCTTTCTGTCAACAAAACCGCAACCGTAGAAAACCCATCAAAAATTCACCAAACACGCTCCGTGTGAAAGCTGCATTTAAGTGTAGTTTATTTTAGAAAGTGGCGAGGAGCAAGAAAAGGGACATCTTTGTAAGTCGCATACAATGTATGTGGGCTGCTGGGGGCTTAGTGCCAGGGCTGATTTTTATTCCCAGTCCGGCCCTGAATGGATACATGCATGCACTGCTGCGCAATAAAGGAATACAGTTGGATTGGTGCGGGTTAAACTCCGGAACTATCCCTCTCAAATTCTCTATTACTAGAGAGTACTCTAAAATATCTTCAATACAGTAGTATGAAGCAGCTATATGGTTCTTAACTGGATATGCTGTTGACTTGAGCCCTGCATTCTAGTAAATAGGAAAACCACTCTAGTCAGATATCAACCACTCCAACATTTATGCCTAGAAAAAAAACTGCATCTAAGTGGGCATATGAACACTTTCAAAGTTTTTTTTTTTAATGGGTTTAATGACCTTGGGCCATTGATGTGGCACTGCTAATACAAAAGTAAGTTTATTGCACATGAAATTTAGGCTACATTCACATTTGTGTGGTCCCGGTTGAAGCCCCTTTCGCAGAGGTGGCACCGGATCTATTTCACGACAGACAACAATGGTGCCTAACAGGCCCATTTGACTACAATGAGATTCAGTCATATTGTTCCATTATTTTAAACGGAAAATACAGCACTGCAGCTATGCTTTATTGCCCATAATCTTTGACAGAATCTGCAATAGAGCCTCCGTAACTCCTGACGCAGATGTGAACCAGCCTAAGTTGAGCTCATAATGAAAAGGGACAAAATTCATGATCCAACGCTCAAGTTTAAGAGCAAACTTTATTCATGAAATAATTTATGCAGGAACATAAAAAGGTAGATAAAACTGTCACACGCTTACGCATTTCAGGCCTATAATATCCTTGTTAGCAGCAGTGAACAAGGGCTGGATCATGGATTTTTCCATTTTCATTATATGTTTATACCACAGGAGCCAGCAGAAGATCCAAGACATACCACGGAGCAAAGCAAGCCGAAAGCAGTATCTCCAGCAAGGCCAACAAAGGGTGAGCCTGTACTTTTTCTTATATACTTATAAGTTGAGCTCAGGCTGATTTCAAGTAACTCTGGGCCAAAAAAGGGTCAAAAAGTAATTCACAACTTCCAACTTTTCGAAACGGAAATGGGAATTACATAGTTAGTACGTTTGAAAAAAAGACATGTGTCCATCACGTTCAACCCAGAGTGGGAAAAATGTGGGTGAAGGGAGGGAGACAAGAAGTTCAAGCCCAGCCTCCTCACTGGTGAATGCCCTGAAACTCACAAGGCAAGAACCAATCTGTTCCAGGGCAGACCCCATCTCTGACCACAGAGCCACTACCAGACAGAATCCCGAATTTTATGTGGCTACATAAATATTAATATTCTTTAGTTCCAGGCAGTTATCTAACCCTTTCTTGAAACTCCCAACTGTTCCTGCTGTGACCAGTTCCTTGTGCAGGCTATTTCACAGATTTACAGTTTGCACCGTGAAGAACGCGTTTCTCCTCTGGAGATTGAATCTTTTTTTCTCCAGCCGAAGGGAATGTCCTCTTGACTTTTGAGGGGGCTTAAAATGAAATATTTTTTTACCCGTACTTTTTGTAGGGACCATTTATAGATTTATATAAATTACAGGCAGTCCCCGACTTACATCGTTCCAACTTACATACGTCCCCTAGTTACAAACGGAAACTTATGGGGCGTGGCTGACATTCAACACCGAGTCACGCCCAAAGATAACCAAGTGCCAGCATGCCACAGCTGCACATAAGATACAGAATGTTAGCTGAAATCTTCGAAAAAAGGGCACAGACAGTAAAACAAATGTAAAAACTGTTCCCTGCACTATCCAAAACTAGAAAAAAATTGTTTTTGCTGGAGTTACATTTAATAAATATACCTGTTCCGACTTACATACAATTTCAACTTAAGAACAAACCTACAGTCCCTATCTCGTTTGTAACCCGGGGACTGCTGTAATCAGGTATCCCCGAAGTCATCTTTTCTCAAGACTAAATAAGTTCAATTCTACTAACCTCTCCTCAAAACTAAGATGCTCCATTCCCCTTATGAGTTTGGTTGTTCGTCTTTGCACTCTTTCTAGCTCCATTACATCTTTTCTATAAACTGAAGCCCAGAACTGAACAACATATTCTAAGTGAGGTCGCACCAATGCTTAGTACAGCGGTAAAATTACCTCCTTGTCCCGCGAGTCCATGTCTCTTTTAATACACGCCAATATCTTGCTTGCCTTAGAGACAGCTGATTGACATTGCATGCTGTTCTGTAGTCTGTGACCTACAAGAACGCCAAGATCTTTCTCAACAAGCGATACTCCCAGTGTTTCTCCCCCTAGGACATATGATGCCTGTAGTTTATTTCTACCCATATGCAGAACCTTACATTTATCCACATTGAACCTCATTCGCCAAGTGGATGCCGAAACAATCAATTTGTCCAGGTCTGCTTGCAATTTATGAGCATCATTCATTGATTGCACTACCCTGCATAGCTTGGTGTCATCTGCAAAAATCGAAACCGTGCTATTGATCCCTTCCACTATATCATTAATAAATACGTTAAATAAAAGAGGACCCAATACTGAGCCCTGTGGCACACCACTCATAACCGGGGACCATTCAGGGTAGGAGTCATTTACCACCACTCTGAGTGTGATCTGATAGCCAGTTTTTAATCCAATTACACACTGTTATTTCTAACCCAATGGATTCTAATTTACCCAATAAACGCTTATGAGGAACAGTGTCAAACGCCTTTGCAAAATCTAAAAACACTATATCCACAGCCGCCCGCTATCCAGACTTCTACTCATCTTTTCGTAAAAACAGATCAGGTTGGTCTGACAACTTCTGTCCTTAGTAAAACCATACTGACGATCACTTATAATAATATATTCAGCCACATATTCCTGTATATAGTTCCTTATGAGCCTCAGAAACATTTTTCCCCACAATAGATGTTAAACTTACTGGTCTATAATTAAACTGGGCAAGACTTGGAGCCTTTTTTGAAGATGGGAACTACATTTGACTTGCGCCAGTCTCCTGGCACTATATCAGTCATTGGAGAATCTCCAGTATAGAGAATCTAGAATATCATATATAGGGGCACAACGATAACCGAACTGAGCTCTTTAAGAACTCTTATGGGAGTTCCAAATACAGCAAATAACACTCTCTTGTTTGTTTTCAAAACCCCCATTGAAGAAAATAAAGATAGCTACGCATGAAATGCCACCTGACCAAGAAGTTAGGAGGTGGGAATTACCCATTGAATGACCTTAGGGCATTGATTGCACACTGCTGACACACAAATAGACAGATATGCCTCATGTCAACTTAATTGTCACCCAGCTGGCCCAAAGTGGTGCTGAGCATAAAACTGGCCTTAAGATGGAACACTTTAATGGTTTAAATAAGTAACTGGTGTTACTTTGGGCCACTGATCTCACTCAGGCAGCACACAGATAGGAATGCCTCATACCAAAATGTTTTGATTCTAGGATGGTCCAAAATAGTGAAGGGCATAAAAACAGTCATTAAAGTGGGCAAAGATCACATTTTACCAATTGTAATAATAAATTAGTCTCTTTAAAGGATGAAATTACTTTGGGCCACTTAAATCACATGCCAACACACTAAACATGTTGTCAGACCAATAGAGTTCAGGGTACCAGAGTTACAGACAGCCAAATTTTACTGATCTAACTAGAAGGTGGTTTAAGGAGTTACATAATTTTTAACCACTGATTTCACATTGCAGAAATGAGTGATAGAGGAATGTCCCACATCAAATGGATTCAACCCCAGCCTGGCCCAATACCAGTTGAGCATTGATCACCTATTTTACTATATTGGTCGTTTTTTAAACCTAGTTAAAGAAGCCTCCTGTGAGCGCGGATTAATCTTCATTGTTTACCAGGTGCAACTCTGTACATTTTGGACACCATGATGGTTAGCACTGGTGTTTGTGTGGCTGGGATCGTGGTCAGGGCAATATCTGCATAGAGTCTGTAGGTTTATGTTTAAGTTGGATTAATACCATACTCCAAAAATACACTAATATGTTCCTTGGACTTCACATTTAGAGCCCCAATGGAGACAGGGCCCAATGTGACAATCTCTGTACAATGCCATTCAGTAGTTTTTAATCAGGAAAGCTACTGTGTCACTGCAGTTGTCTAGCCTCTGGCAGGTTTGCTTCTGGCAGTTTCATTGTGGCAAGTTGGCGTTATATTCAGGCCCATATTTAGAATTTGTGCTGACCTAGGCACTTTCAGTGCTTGCGCCCCTTGTTGGTGAGACAGGCTAAAGCTGCCCTTTCCCTTTATATAGCTGTCAGCAAAGAGCTGGTTAGGGATTTTGTATTATTACAGGTTTCCCCTTTGCACTGTCAAACCAGCGTTGGATTCATTTCCTTAATAAAACAGACAAAGGGAGATGATGTCGAGAGTGTTTATTTAAAGGGATACTACCATCAAACATTTTTCACTTTTTGGATATATATATGTATATATTTATTTATTAGGTTCCTCTGTGTACAGTACAGAACTCCCCCTCTGTGACCTCTAGTAGCACAACAGTGAGGATTGCTTGACAGTTCTTCCAGACTGGCTATGGCCCTAGAGGTATCATCATCAGCACCTGATAAGTGCGCAGAAACGCACTCCTCAGAACAGAAAAATATTTCTCCATTATCCTTTCATGATTTAGCTCTTGTCATTGTCCTGGATCTAGTCTAACCTTCACCTGTCCAATGAATAATAGAGGGATCATTAGGTTATTACCTACTATTTGTAATATGACTACATAGAGATGAGCAACAGCTGCAGTAAAATGAGATTTGTCTGTCCTGATATTCATGAGTTTTATCTCTTTACTTCTTCTGTATCTCTCTGCAGCATTTGACACTGTTGATCACCAACTTCTCCTCAGCATGCTCAGCACCATTGGCCTCCAGGACACCGCTCTCTCTTGGTTCTCATCTTACCTTTCTAACCGCTCCGGGGCCTGAGCTTTAGGCCTGAGAAGGGAGTGGATGGTGTCAAACAGGCGTTTAGGGTTGTTGTGTAAGGTTGCAATGAGGGGGGTGACATATTTTTGTTTGGCACAATGCAGGGCAGTTTGATAAGTCCTAAGCATAAATTTGTAGTGGAGAAAGTCTGCAGGTAGCTTCGACTTCCTCCATAGACGCTCCGCACATCTGGAACATCGCTGCAGATGGCGAGTCTGAGGTGTGTGCCAAGGCTGCGGGCGTCTGACTCTGGTGGTGCGGTGTGTGAGTGGTGCCAATGTGTCCAGGGTGGTGGAGAGAGTTTCATTATATTGTTTGGATGCCAGGTCAGGGCAGGAGAGGGAGGAGATTGGGGGCAGTGAGGACTGTATGGCGTCTGTGAATTCCTGAGTGTTCATGGAGTGGATATTTCTGAACGGGAGACGGGCAGGTGTGTCTGGAGATGGGTGAGAATTATTAATAGTGAAGGAAATAAGATTGTGGTCAGAGAGAGCATAAGGAGAATTATTAAAGTTAGAGATTGAGGAATGGTTACAGAAAACCAGATCCAGAGAGTTCCCATCCTTGTGGGTGGGAGAGTTAGTAAACTGCGAGAGGCCAAGAGAAGAGGTTAGTGAAAGGATCTGAGAGGCAGAGGGAGACATGGGGTCATCAATAGGGATGTTAAAGTCACCCATGATGAGAGTGGGTATTTCAGTAGAGAGGAAGTGAGGGAGCCAGGCAGCAAAATGATCCAGAAACTGGCGGGGTGAGCCGGGGGGTCTGTACAGAACAGTGAGTCTGAGGGAAAATGGCTGAAAGAGTCTGAGGGTGTGGACCTCAAAGGAGGGGAAAGTGAGGGAGGGTGCTGGGGGACTGACCTGGTAAGTGCAGTGTGGAGAAAGGAGTATGCCAACTCCTCCACCCGGCCTGTTCTCAGGTCTGGGGGTGTGGGTGAAGTGTAGGCCGCCATAGGTGAGGGCAGCAAGGGAAGCGGTGTCAGATTGCTGGAGCCATGTTTCAGTGAGAGCGAGGAGATTGAGGGAGTTGGAGAGGAATAGGTCATGAACAGCAGTGAGTTTGTTGCAGACGGATCGGGCGTTCCATAGAGCACATTTCAAAGGGACTGGAAAAGATGTAAAGCGAATAGCAAGTAGGTTAGTGGGGTTTCGATGGGAGGAGGAGGCGGGGTGAGCAGTAATGGATGGTGGGCCGGGGTTAGGAGAGATGTCACCTGCAGCAAGAATAAGGAGAAAGAAAAGATACAGCAGATGGTTCAGTGATGAGTATGAGCGGCGTTTGTGCCAGATTATGTGAGCAGGTGGTTTGTGATATTTGAAAAGGTAAAGGAGAGTGTGTGATGAACACATGGGTGAGGGAAGGAGAGGCGCTGATGTGGATAAGATTCTCAGGGGGCATAACTGGGTGGTAAACCAGGAGGTAGATGGCTGCAAGATAGACAGCAATAGTGAGCATGGTGAATAGGGCACTGAGAATACATCTTCTCACTCTGGCCTACCAGAATCCCTAATGCTAACCCCCCTCCCCCCTCACACTCCCTAGCGCACCCATCTCATTTTCGGCACTTAACTGTATATAGATGTACTGTTTGGGTGGCAGGTTCATCCAAATTCTACATATAACAACCCCATATTTATGTCACATGGCTGGAACATTGTAAATCTAGCACTTCTTACCCTTCGTCTCTCCCGTACACCCTAATTGATTGTAAGCTCTTGCGAGCAGGGCCCTCTCACCTTGTGTCTCATCTGTAAGTAGCTTTTCATTGTGCAATGTATTGCTTTTGTCTGTACCTACACCCTTCAAATTGTAAAGTGCTGCGGAATATGTTGGCGCTATATAAATAAAGATTATTATTATTATTTACTATCACAGACAGAAAGGGACAAGATTTTATATGTAATTTTTGTGTACGACTACCAAAATAATAAAAATAAAAAACTGCCAAAAATCCTAAAAAAATAGTTTCCAGGAATATTAGTAATTATATTAGTAGTATTTAATACCACAAATACTCCTTTATGGATGGAAGTGTCCCTTTAAATAAAGTGTTTTTTGTTATTGTTTTTTAATCACTTCATTCTGGTATTCGTAATGAATGCGTCTGACACCTCTGCATTACTGTCACCAGGGCTTGGAGTTAGTCAGCGGTGTTTTTTGTCACCTCAAGGCTGATACTAACTCCATCTTACTATTACCCCAGTATGCAATGCACCAGGGGTACTGGGAAAAGCCGGTTACGGTCAGAAGTGGACCCTCTAATGTGGTGGTCTCCTCCTGAGGCAGCTGCAGGATGGTATTTTTAGGATGGGAAGGAACCAGTATCCACAGACCTTCCCATCCTGAGGGTATCTGCCTACAGCTGCAAGTTTTCCCTTGGCTGGTTTTAAGAAATGGGGGGACATGTAATTTTAACCTCTTACCAACACTGACATACAGGTACATCATAATGCCGGTAAGGGAGTATAGAACGGGCTCACTCGCTAACATTCATCGTTAACAGCAGGGATCGAAGTTGGCTCCAGCGTCTAAAGGTGTGATGAATGGTGCTGCGCTGTGAGATTACGTGGTGCTGATCGGCTACCATAGCAACTGGGAGTCTAATGAAGGCAGGGTCCAAAAGAACGAACCATCTTGGTAAACCTTTATGCATTATGTAAATAATGCAGAAGGATGTACAAGTGATCGGGGCCCCTAATGATCAAGTAACCTATGGGGACCTCATGTTAAAGCAAAGAACCTCTTTTACTATTTTACAAATAAGATTAAAAAAAAGCTACACAATTGGTATCACTGCTTTCGTATAAGTCTGATCTATTAAAATAGAACAATTTATCCCAAACGTTGAACAGTGTAGAAGAAAGAAAATAGCAAAAACACCAAAATTGAGGGGTTTTTGGTTATTTCACCTTCCCTAAAAATTGGAACATAAAGTTATCAAAAAGTTGCATGTATCCCTTAATGTTATCAATAAAAACTACAGTTCAGTAGATAATGGTGCTGCAGTGCAAAGGTGAGAGAGAATACAGATAATATAATTTCAACCAAAGAGTGAAAGCCATAAAAACAATCCCTCCCACCTCGCCCCCAAACATGGTGCAAGTACTTTTTTCACATTTCACCCCACTTAGAAATTTTTTCGGTTTCCCAGTGTTCTATGGTATGGTCAATGGCACCATTAAAAAATACATCTTATCCCCTTGTATCTTTTGCAAGGTGGGTGGGAGAAAAAAAAAAAGAAAAAGAAGGGCCATAATATTAAGACCACGTGGCAGGAAGGGGTTAATTATTTATTGATTGATTGTAATGCCAATTTTTGATCTTCAGCCTTCGTTTGGGGGAAGAGGGAGAAAGTTGGACTTTTTTTTTTTTTTTTAAAGTGTCCCCTCCTCCCTCAATTGGTGCCACCCTAAAGGCCACATGTATGAAACTGTTTAGATCTAAAACGCACTCTTTTGCCCATAGTAACCTATGGGCAAAAAGTTGAGTTTTAAACCTAAACAGGTTCATACATGTGGCCCTAGGTGCCTGCTCATGGGTGTATGTGGAGAAATACAGCCCTGATTACGCAAATTTATTTTAATGGTGAAACCTACTGTGGCAAATAGATTTTAGGCAGATAAGCTACAGAGACATAACTGTGCATGGGCGTAACTATAAACCATAGCAGCTGCTTTGGAATCCTGCAATTGAGGGACCCCATTCAGGTTCAAGAGCAATATACCTTTCTGTAGGAAATAAGTAGTTGGTGGTTTTCTGCTATCTAGCATTACAATGTGGGTTCTCTGACATCTGGCACTAATACCATTAATAATTGCCAATTATGCTTCTGTCTTAGTTTCCTGTGATTAGGTGATTGGGGTCCATCTTATTTTTTTTTTTATGGGGCCCTATGAATTCTAGTTGTGCCCCTTGAACTGTAAGCCAGCTAGATATGCTTTGTGTTTCACTCTTGCAACAGTCTGTAAGATTACGAGTGGGTGTCATGAGGTAAGTTGTGCTGACATCACAAGTGTTAAAATACTGTAACATCAGTGGGTATTAAAGAAGCTTGAGTGACCAAAAAAATGGATTCCAATACTGTGAAACACAAGGCACCAGGAACATTACACGAGTAAGGTAAATGAGGTTAAGCTTGGCAATGACTAGAGGCACTTTATTGTGGTCAGTTGTTGAGGCATCAATGGGGTTCAATGGGGTTAGCGCTTGCATCATTCCAATTGGAATTTACACAGGTACATGCGCTCTGATCAAAAGTACATTTTATCCAGATAAGCCGCTATGACATCACAATGTCACCGTTTCTGCCAGCTTTGCAGTCGTGACACCACAAGTCAGGTAGAAAGATTTGTACTCAGGTACAATGCGGTGATATCACAACTAGATTTTAATCAAGTAAAGCTTTTGTGACATAATAAAGCGGATTTTTGTCTGGGAATCTTACTGTGACATCACACCTGTGCCTCAGACAGTTAAAGGGGTTGTCTCACTACATTGATTCATCCCCTTACCTGTTTTCTTGGTTTCATTTTGAATTCAGGGGTGTGTTTACTGGCATCCACTAGACTGCAGTAGAAGCCAGGTCTGTAGCTATAGCAACCAGCGCTGGCAGCCTATCATGAGAGATTGAACAGGTCTGTAGATATAGCGACCTAAGGGAGCTGATGCAGCCCATACAAGAGTGGATATCTCAGAATTGGTAGGACACTGTTAATGGACATATATTGCAAAGTGACTTGTTTTTACAAGATCTTTAACATAAAAAGCAATCCTTGTAGAGAGACAACCCCTTTAAGCTGCTGTGATTGCCTGAATGGGTATCATTGAGGTAAACTAACAATCTGAGCTAGAGATCACTGGATCAATAGAGATCACTGCACAAGTTTATATGAAAGAACCATTTTATTTAATCTTATTTAAGGCATAGAAGTTACAACCTTCTTGCTAAATGCATTCTATTGTGCTCAGTTCAGGTGACAAACCTGTGACATCACAACTGGAATATACCAAGGTAAACCACTGCCACATCACAAGTGGCTTTCTTCTGGTAAGCCTCTGTGCTGTCAAAGCTTTCTGTCTAAGCTACACTGAGGTTACAAAACAAATAGGAAGCCTGTTGTGACTTTACATTTCTTTTGTCATTAGAAGTAGATTACAGTCACAAATACTATGTGAAGGGGACATGCCAAGCAGGTATGCTGGTGTAACATCACAGGGGTTTCGGACAGCAGTATGATTGAACGGTGCAAGCTGTTGTGACATAAGTGGGTTTTGGTGAAGTTGCTGTCAGCTCCTGCACAAGATTTGGTTATATCTGCAAAGGTTGGAACGTGGAGCAGTAAAGGGTTAAGTTATTTCATTTGGTTAGAAAGGAAAAGATGCAGCGATGCAAGTTACACATGGAAATGAGCTCAGTCGCTCTGTTTTCATCATGAAGGCTGGGTTAACATCTGTGTCGGAGGTTCTGTTTGGAGCCTCCATTGCAGATTCTGCCAAATTTACAAAAAAACCAAAAACAATGGTGTCTGTAAAAATGACAGACACCACTGTAATCATTGGGGTCTGTTGGTACAGGTGGTGTCCAGCGTGTAAAGGATTCAGCTCCACATCTGCAACCAACGATCTGAACGGAACCTCAAATCCAAAATTTGAAACTGGCCTTAAAGGGGTTGTCTCACTACAAGGATGTTAAAGATCTTGTAAAAACAAGTCACTTTGCAATAGGTGTCCATTAACAGTGTCCTACCTATTCTGAGATATCCCCTCTTGTATGGGCTGTATCAGCTTCTCAGGTCGCTATAGCTACAAGCCTGTTCAATCTCTCATGATAGGCTGCCAACAGTGGTTGCAATAGCTACAGACCTGGCTTCTACTGCAGCCGAGTAGATGCTAGTAAACACGCCCCTGAATTAAAAATGAAACCAAGAAAAAAGGACTGAGGTAAGATGAATCAATGGAGTGAGACAACCCTTTAAGATACATTTATGCTGGCATCAGGGGTTCTCTCTTTTATGGGATATATAGGACTCCTCATTAGATTATGTAACAGATCCAAAAGACAAGAGGCGCCTTACAAACTGCCATGACACTGTAAACAAAGTCTGGTTTGCATTATGTCATGCCTCCCTCAAAGGGGAAAGTTTCATGCAATTTGATTTAAAATGAACACTTTAGAGGTTTTGTTGGCCTAATCAGAGGAAGGGGCCTAGATTGCCCCTTTAATAGGAATCCATAAACTGGGAGGTATGGAATATACATAGACGAGTATGGAATAAAAATAATATTTCTGTAACTTCATTACTTTAGATGTAAAATAAACTATGCACATCCAGGCTGATTTCATTTTTTTTTTATTTAACTCCACACAACTGATAAAAAAGCTGCAGCTCAAGCACATCCATAGTATGGATATATATATATAACCCTTTGTCTACCCCAATCTCGTATGAGAAGACCATCCACCAGGGACATAAAGAGCTAGTGATTTTCTAAGGACTGGGCCATTTCTGCAAAACCTGCAGTGTAAGGATTATTCCTACCTTAGCCTGTTGAGGACGCAAAAGAAACAAATATATAAACCTTCAAGGAAGGAAAAACACATTTAAAAATAAAAATAAAAAAATAGATACCAGAAATAAAGTAAACGAGGCCCTCATGTTTAATATTTGGATAAGAGGAATCACATATCGACAATGACAATTGAACAAGAGTAATTTTTTTTTTCAAGCGAGAATGTACTTTTTATTGCACGGTTTACCAAGAAAGAATGAAGTGGCAATTTAAAAGATTAAAATCCCAGGCAAACTATGTATAATGTAGAGTTTTTTTTCCTAGAATTACTACATCGTGCTCAAATGGCACCCAAAACAGGACATGCCTCATTGATGTTACTAGGTGCTAGTTTTTCACAGGTTGCATTCTCATGAGTTTTGCTAAAAGCCAAATCCACTCAAAACTTTGAATTAAAAGCAAAGTACAGTTTAGAACAATCTAAGCCATCCAGGATCTAGGAAGCTGAGATCTATGCTACTGTTTGCATAAAAGAGGTTAAATCTGTGGCTTTATTTGAATTTCTGCACCTGGTGAGACTAAATTACTTTAATACTAACAGGTGATTTTACATGGTGCGTTTTTTTATGTGCAGTTCTGTAAAAAAAAAAAAATAAAAAAAAAAAAATAATAATAATCACATCAAAAAACTCACCGTGTGAATGCACCCTTACACTCCTTATCAATTAAAATCCTGGGTAAGCAGTCCTAAAGAGTTTCATAGACTTTATCATCAATCTGAAACTTTTACACCATGTTGGTCTTCAGTACAAATCCTGCACAGATTAATTTTTTAATATATTTTTAAAGGAGGCTCCATCATCATGGCGTACAGTCTAACATCCTTGTTCCCCTGATGAACCTTTGGAAGAGGGAAAACGTGTCTGCAAATAGTTAGGATGTTTTTTGCACCCATTACCTACCTTTAAACATTCATCTTTTGGCCCTTGTTAGGGTTTTTTAGGGTTACTTGTAGGCTCACTTTTGGGGCCACCCTCGTCAGTACCCTTTATAGGTTTAGTTTAGGGTTGGCTCAGGGATATTTTGTCTGTTTTGGGCTTTGTTTTCAGACATTATATAATGGTTTCTTTGGTCTCTTCAGGACATCATCATCAAGTATCAACAGTATCGTGAGTAATACTAATGTCAAATAGAGACATATTGTATTCTGTTTTTGTGTGCCTCCCCTATTGGTAGGTTTGGGTATTGATTTGTTTTTTGAATTGTTTGTATCAAGAGGGGATTTTGGGTTTGTTAACTATAGTTTTAAGTGTATTTAATAAAAGTGTATTTTTTAATTGGGGTTTTTGATTTAAACTGCGATATATTTTTATAGTGGCCTGAGCTTTTTATTGCCTTATTGAACACCGAATGCTCCCTGCACGTATTTAGATCACAACAATCTGGCAATCTTCCAAATACATGTTGTGGGCAAGAGCCTCAGAGACCTACAGTGTATGCACTGTTCTTTCACATTTATGGCGCACAATGATGTAGACCACACTAAACCAGTCAATCAAGATACAATGAGAAGGAAGGTTAGAGAGTGAGTATGGATGGGAAGCTACAGCAGATCACTGGCTTGGCTACACCCAATGGATACTTGGGTGACCAAATGAAAGTTCATATTTGGAGCAATCTGATCACGGTCAATGCCAGCATAGTTGTGTCTGGATTTGCTTTCATGTGACCTAGTCAATGATGTCAGTGGTTTACAAGAGCATACTCACTTTAACCACATAAGCACCAGGCCTTAGTGACCAGCTACATTTTTTTAGTTTTTGCCTACCTGTGTTTCAACAGTCGTACCTTTTTTCATTTTTTTTTTAGTAATGTAGTAACATCATTGTATGAGGACTTGTTTTACCAGTATGCTTGTTTTTTTATTAAATATTATTTTTTATTTTATTCTATATTTTGTTTTTTTTTTACTTTTAAAAAAAAAAAAAAAAAAGCACATTAAAGGATAACTATTAAACACTTTATTTTACACTTCATAATGTATTCTCATTCTACTGTATGCTCATACAGCATATGTCAGTAGGCTGCAGTCAGGGCAACACACAGAGTCCCGATGAACCAGTGGAGCAGGGGAATTCCATTTTATTATGCTGCAGTCACGGACCTGGGCAATCAAAGGGTTAAACACCAGGGATCAGATGTTTTCGCCGCTCCCTGACGTTTACAGACATTTCTCTAGGAACAGAGCTATTAAAGGAGTTGTCTCCCCACAGGGTTTCAAAGAATGCATGAAAGAAATTCTCTGTCACTTCCTGGTTCAGACTAATTTGCATAAACTCCGTGCTTGTACAGCATAAGCTCCGTGCTTCAGATGCTAATTAGATTAGATTAGCTTCTCAAACTACTCCCCAGACTTCTATCTGATCCCCAAAAAAAAAAGCCCTAATTACAGAGCTGTTTACTTGAGATAAATCAAGCTTTTTACTGTCTGGCAGCACAGACACGACTGACACTGCGACCTGTGTGATGACTCACTCTCTGTTATCTCATTGAACA
Organism: Phyllomedusa bahiana; assembly: GCA_025379985.1. NCBI lineage: Eukaryota > Metazoa > Chordata > Amphibia > Anura > Hylidae > Phyllomedusa > Phyllomedusa bahiana. Next base: position 196,876 of record JAODAL010001705.1, on the reverse strand, counting down.
AACAGCCCAGGGAGATTTGTTTACAGGTGGGTTTACTGAGGAACTGAAAAAAGCCACAGAGGTAAAAAATTTATTTGTATCTCTTTAGTAAAACAGAGAACAATGCAATATATTTGGAAAATGTCTTTATTTTGTGTTCCCTACAATTTGAAAGCTATTCTTTGTAGCGAGACAACCCCTTTAACTACAGCTCCGTTCCTAGCACGGTTCTTTTAGCTTTGCTGTAGACAGACAACCTGCACCACCCGCTGTCAAAAGTCATCAGGTGGTCATTAAGGGTTTAAAGGGGACTTGTGACATCTCCTAATAGGCCTGTTTCAGTAAATCCTTGTGTTCTCTGTGAAATAATAATTCTGGAGCATCTTCTCTTATAACTGTGTTGTGCTGTTTTTCTGCTATTCCTTCTGGAAATATATTACTGAAGCTGAATCCATTCCAATTTTGGCAGGAGTCTGTCCCTGTTTACACTGACCGCCAGCAATGATTAGACATTATTAGACTGTGCAGGGACACACCCATAATTGTTAACACCAATCTGACAGATTCAGTAATAAATTTCTAGGAGGAATAGCAGGGGAACAACACAGAGTTATAAGAGAAGATGCTCCAGAATTGTTATATCACAGGACACACAAGGATTTACTAAAAACGGACATGTCAGGATGGCTATATGTCCTCTTTATATCCAATATTTAAGAATTTGCTGTAAGCTCCTAAACTTCCCCTACTGACATCTGTTGGCAGCATATGCAGAGGATTTGGAGCTCTGTATCAGAAAACCAAACCTCAGACTGCTATAAAAAAAAGTTAATGGACAAAAAACGTGTACCCTATTTAGATGATATAAAAATGGTATTTAAGGAAGAATATTCTCTTTGAAGGGTATCTACTATGCTAGTAGATAGAATAATTCACAGACAACTAAAGTGTTTCCTTAATATTAGTACATTGCCAGGTGATCAGCTATAAAGGGGTTGTCTCACTACAAGGATTGCCTCTTTATGTTAAAGATCTTGCAAAAACAAGTCACTTTTGCAATATATGTCCATTAACAGTGTCCTACCTATTCTGAGATATCCCCTCTTGTAAGGGCTGCATCACTCCTCAGGTCGCTATAGCTACAGACCTTTCAATCTCTCCTGATAGGCTGCCAGCACTGGTTGCTATAAACTACAGACCTGCTTTCTTTCTGCACCTAGCGGGAAACAGTAAACAAGCCCCTGACTTCAAAATGAAACCAAGAAAACAGGACTGAGGTAAGATGAATCAAGGTGGTGAGACAACTCCTTAAGTAGAAGTGTCCTGCAAACAGTACTCATGATCTCAGCTTCCTAAATTCTGGAGACAAGAAGTTACGTGGAGGAGTAAGAGACTGTTCCTAACTGCACCTGCAATTTCAGGTTAGTAGTGGAGTTATATTAAAAGTTCCAGCACGTGTAGGAGATTAAAAAAAACAAACTGCAAAATTTCATGCCAAATGCAGCAATGGCAGCGACCCAATCCCAATTCTTGACAGACAATTGCAGGACTAAAAATGATAATTTTACTGTACACTGCAGCAAGTAAGAAGCAAAACCCAGCCAATAATAACGGTTCATGCTGCAAGACTCAGGTGGTGAAAAGTTTCATCATCGATTTGATTGCAGATCAGCAAAGAATACATTTCACATCTACGAACAATTTGTTTTGGCCAAAATGGTTGTTGGTGTTAAAATACTTATGTAATAGCTTTGTGTTGGCCCCAAAGCAAGCTAGGAGCTGCCAGAATACTGTGTATTACACAACATGTTAAGCCTTGGCTTAGAGCAGGTCAGCCACTGTTAGATACCTACTATATATATTGCAGCATGCCTCTGTTCATTGTCCACATTCTGAACTATGACCCCTAGCAGAGCCAGCCCGAGTGATCAAATACATTATACCTACTGTCTTTTCTCTTAGATCAACCAGGATAGCAAATGTATATACATAATAAACATATGTAAATAAAAAGATACAGGGTGATCACTTTCAGGGGTCTAGAAAGCATTGCAATGTGGTCACCCATACTAAAGGGTTAAACCAGGAGGGCAGAAAAAGGCACAATTCAGCTGGGAGTCCTCATCATGGGCATCCGGTACTGCATTCTCTACGAATATTTACATATACAGAGTAGAGACCATTGGACAATGAGAAATCCCAGCTATCAAAAATCCACTGTTCCACCAAAAAAGATGCAGAAAACAGTACATGAAAATAATAATTTATCAGATTTTCTTCTCCATCTCCACCAACCATCAACAAGTAAAGTAAAAGACAATCCAATGAAAGCACCCTGCAACTACATGCAGAAATGAGCCCATGCAGCAAGGTTGCCAGGTGGTGGACAGGAATGGGGTATCTCCTTAAGTTTGTACTGAGATGTATGGAGGTGCATGTCATTCTTCTCAGGCTGGAAATGAACACAGTTCCAGGGACATGTATAGAAACCCCATTCCTCAGTCCGTGGAAATGGCATTCTCATCCCATTCCTATAGCTGGCACTGTTCACATCCCTCTCACAATTAGGACAAGGGTTCAGTGGATTTGGTTTCTGTGTCGCTGTCGCTCAGGTAGCTCCGTGAAGAGTATTTCGATCGGTATCTGCTTTCAAAGTTGTCCTGCTCATCATCACCTCTGTCGTAGCTTAGTGGTTTTCTATAGGATGGGGGGCTGGAAAAAATGTAAAATGGCACTGTTAGTTGTATACATTGACAGAAGGTCGTTTAGGTTAGATGTATACGGAAATCTGAGAACATGAAATATTTCACACCTAGTGACAGTCAGTCACTTATCATGCGATCACCCTGTAAGGATGAAACTATATTTCTAGCTACATGCAGGTCAATGATAAACTAGTTCATATTCAAGAGAAAAAAACAAAAACGAGACAGTGCTCCCTAGCACAATATTGCGACTTTTGAATAAGAACCACTAGTACTTATTTTAAGCACTAACCTTGTAGTGTCTTGCAAAGGAAGGCACAACACTTTTTTAAGCCTCCAAATATTTGGAACCGAAGAGTCACGGTCGTCCGTTTTGCTCCGTACGCCCGATGCACGGCGTCAGGGTAGTGGCGATCCAAAAGTTGTGAAGATTTTCTCCAGTTTGCCCAGAAAAAAACTTCTTTAGATGTACTATAATGACCGCGCTGGACGTCTTTTTAGTTGAAGATTTATTATAAATAGCAATGGAATACGCGTTTCGTGTTCCATCGATGGAACTGAGGAAGTGTGGTCTACACACGAAACGCGTATTCCATTGCAATCTTCAACTAAAAAGACGTCCAGCGCGGTCATTATAGTCCATTTAAAGAAGTTTTTTTCTGGGCAAACTTTAGAAAATCTTCACACCTTTTAGTTCATATTCAACAGTGTTAAAACTGAAAAGGGCTTGCTACTATCAAAATGTATTTCCAGAACGGCCCTAAATTGTTATAGCTCACAAGTCTGTAAATGTGGCCATACTTTACCCCAGCTGCTCAGTAGAAGACCCATGGCTTCCAATGTATGGGCTACATAAACCTGTTATACGGTGCCTACATATTATAAGATATTCTAATGCAGGGGTCCCCAACTCTAGTCCTCAAGGCCCACAAACAGGTCATGTTTTCAGGCTTACCTTAGCATTGCACAGGTGATATTATTGTCAGTGCATTCTGTGGGATATCCTGAAAACATGACCTGTTGGTGGGGCGTGAGGACTGGAGTTGAGGAACACTGCTCTAATGGACTTCCAAAGATAGCCGAATACTGTGAATAGCCATCTTTATCAATCTTATAGCTTTTGAAGAGTGTAGCTATGCATATGCTCGACTGATATGTCGTTCCAACACTTTGCAGTGATCAGTGGGTGGTTTGGCTTTAAGGGCATGTCCCCACGGCATGGTTTTTCGGCCGGTTTTTCAGACCGCCTGAAAAACCAGTCGAAGATTAGCACAATGGTGCGCTATGGCGGTTTTTCCGCCCGCGGTCCGGCCGCAAAACATTGTGCAAGCACAATCTTCCGTCCGGTTTCCGAACGGAATCTGTGCAAGCCAATGTGAAGGGGGAGGGCTTTTCTCCGCTCATCGCGGAGAAAAGCCGTTCCCCCCGCGGCCATGTGGACAGCCGCAAAACAGGACAAATACCAGCCGGCAAACCGACCGGTATTTGTCCTGTGCTGTGAGAACGCACCCTAAGATCCCCAGTGATCATACATTTATCACCTTTCCTCTAAATAGATGATAAATGTGAATTGTGCAAACACAAGTCTCTGCTTTAAAACATTGGGCATAGTATGGTTTGGCATAAATACCAGCCAATCTGCCAGATTCACTTACCATATCGGCACTCAAGGACATGTGAACGAGAGCAACATTGGAGTTACCTTTTAAAGAACCGTTTTTCAAGTGCCGATTTTATTTTGCCACCATGTGTCTCCAATCCGATTCTCTCTTTCCAAACCTATGTGTGGAGTGTGTGCACTTATTCGCATTCAAATGAAACACGGAAAATAGATATTCCCTCACTCTTCACGTTCACAAATGCCCATTCTTCACCATATTCTAAACTAGCTTTCCTGTGCTCTGGCATGCCGTCAATGCTCCAATGTGACACATTAATTCTAATGAATACCACCATCACCATTTATTAAAGAGGTCTGCAAATCCTGCGAAACTGCACAATGCGGAAGGAGAAACAGCATCATTAAGTACTGATCGCTACCATTCAATCATCATGCGGCTGTGGACATTAATCCATTTAATAGATGCAAACTACCTTCTTCCACTAATTAATACATTAAGCATGGCAATGAGCAGGGAAGTCTTGCTTCCTTCCAACAGGTTTTAGTTCGCGCTCACATACGCACTGTATAATGTATGCATAGAATAAATACTCAATTTACAATGTTTCCGTCACTGGCAATGTACATGCTGACAGAAGTAGGAGAAAATCTGCAGGGAGAAGTTCCAATCAAAAAGCTGGAAGCTACATTTAGTAATTGCTTCTATCTGCACCCACATCCCCTCCCTACTTGTATTCCTGATTTTCTACCCCCGTGAATCTTATTTGGCTCCAAAATGTGCCTCCCAGGCAGAAACAAATTGTGTTGAAGTTGTGCAAATTGCAGGCGCGCCAGAGTATTAATCCAGATCAATGAGCGGAGGGAGATTGAAAAACAAAGGATCTATCAGGGAATTTGCTGCCTCCCTGTGAGGATTCTCCTAACGAAACAAATAAATGAACATGTACAGCCTGGCAGCCATGTCTCTCTGTCTGCAGGTGGAGGGCAACAAAGTGCATGTTATCTGTCTCACAAGTAAGGTTGTAGACATGACACAAAGACCTATCCTGAGAGCACATGACAGGTTAATTGAGATACTCTTAACATGTGGCTTAGTCCTTTGAAAGAAATGTTTTAGGAAAGACATTTAACTCAATAAAACAATGTTATGATTTCTTGCGACGGTTTCCATTTTCTAGGGGAATATGCATATAAAAATCATCATCTTCCAATTTTCCCCATGACTAGTGGAACAGACCCATCCTGTTTTCTGCAGTTCACTTCTTAGCTTTGCTGTGTAGACTGAGGCACGGCCAGTAGAGTGCAGAGGATTTAATGACAGCTCTATTATAGTGATAGAGGTCTAGTTAAAGGGGTTGTCTCACTACATCGACTCATCCTACCTCAGTCCGGTTTTCTTGTTTTCATTTTGAATTCAGGGGCGTGTTTACTGGCTTCTACTAGGCTGCAGTAGAAGCCAGGTATGCAGCTATAGCAACCAGCACTGGCAGCCTATCAGGAGAGATCAAACAGATCTGTAGCTATAGCGACCTGAAGAGCTGATGCAGCCCATACAAGAGGGGATATCTAGGAATAGGTAGGACACTGTTAATGGACATATATTGCAAAGTGACTTGTTTTTGCAGGATCTTTAAGATAAAAAGCAATCCTTGTAGTGAGACAACCCCTTTAAGGAAAGGACGCAACAATATACACAAACCTAAAGCTCTCTGCAGTTCCTCTCCTATTATCTGGTCTCTGGTGAAACTGGCTGTAGCTTTTCTGGAGACCATTATAGGCCAGATGCACATCGGCGTTGAAATTTCTGTTCAGAGACTCCATCACAGAGATGGAGTTGGATCCATTTAATGACAAACAACAATGGTTCCGTGATGGATCACTTTAAATACAATGGAGGCGGTCAGGTTTCCAACACTTTAACGGAAAAAATAGCGCGGCATGGTGTACCATTTTTTTTCCCTGTCAATTTTGGAAGAATCTGCAATGAAGGCTCAAAACTGAACCTCTGACGCAGAGGTGAACCAACCCTTAGTCTATAGACACTTTTCTGTCCCACTCATTGGATATATAAAGCACACATCCTACACAAACAACATATAGTATTGTGTGTCTTCAATACGGCAGCCCCAAGAAAGTTTTAAAAACAACATACTGGGGAAGATCTCCTATTCCAAATGTAGCAGAATTTTGTGTAAAATTGCGCTAAAAAGTGGCGTACAACCACATTTATTACCCTATTTCCCCGAAAATAAGACCGTGTATTATATTAATTTTTGCTTCTAAAGACGAGCTAAGACTTATTTTTAGGGGATGTTTTTTTTTTCTATGAATAATAATTCACATTTATTGTTGAACAAAACATCAACATGTATTAATATACTGTAGTGATTTCATCACAAACATCAGCATAAGCAGCCAAACTTTGAATTGCATAAAAAAATGCATTATGTCATTTTCGGGGAAACAGGGTATGTACTCTAGAAGCGTTGTGCATTGCATAACTAGGGGGTGTGACTGAGCATGAATAAGCTTGGTTCAGCTAAAATATTGACATATTGAAAGACAACCCAACAGGTGGTATAAAAGCATACAGCATGAGTCAATGTAATGGCTTATTACACAACGAAAAACAACAATGGACTGAAAGTAACAAATCTGTTTTTAGGTTATGGCAGTCTTCGTGTATGCTCACATGGCGTATTGCAGCATAGACAGGTACGTGCCGCAACACGCCTTTGTTATCGCTGTTGAAATTACGTTCTTGCCAGCATGTACTTTCAATACACAAATGGCCAAGACAGCTCTCTGCCTCCTCCTCTTTGTATTTTGAGAAGTACGATCGTAAAAACTTTGTCGTCTGAACATCCCGTCAATTGATTTTACCATATTTGCAAATCATACTTCAGCGCAATTAGGCGACGAAGTACACCTTGTAAATAAATTGTGGGGACATCCCCTAATACACTGTTTTATATGCATATAAAAACCTAAAAACACTATTTGGCAAATAGATTACAAACAATAGAAAATAAAAGTCAATAGGCTACAGTGGATTGCTATTTCAGTATATAATATTCCAGAACAAGGTGACTGCGCATAGAGATCTAATGAGAGTGCACTTATTATGCATGCACGCATTAACACTATTGATAACACTTGGAGATGTCCCATGCATTGGATTCACATTGGGGACAGAGTTGAGAAAGGGTTGATCTAAATAACTCTGTTAAATCTTTGCCCTTGAGCAAATGTAAATAATTCTACGCTTGATAAATCCTAGCAGCACAACTATTTATAGCCAATCCAAATATTTGCCAAACTGCTTAAGAGCAGCTAATTTATAAGCAAGAAATATCAATTAATATATTATAAAGGTCGACATTTCATTAGTATACTTAACATACCTTAATTATATAGCTTAATTGCAAGTGAAAGGAGCCAAATTGGGTCTACCTGCTCATGGCAATGCATACAAAATCCTGCACGGTTTACAGAGAAAGATGCTTGCCCTAGAAGTAGAGCTCAGGGGCTAGTTTACAGCAAATTGGAAGGAGTTTCGACAGCAGTCACCCTTGTTCCTCATGTTAGTAGTAATTGTCATACAAGTTTTTGGAAAGGTCATATGGGACTCTGTTTGCTACTATTTAACCAAGTTGACAATTCTAAATGTTTGTGCAATCTGTCATATCTTCTCGCCTCTTTTATCCTGAGATCACCTGGTTTGTGTTTTACGTATAATTTCATGTATTATTTAGATCATTTAAAAAAAAATTCACAAAATGTTTTAATCATCCTGAAATTTCAACCAAAAGCCTAATTAATATCCCTAACTTTCATCCTAATCCTCCTAAAAACAATGAAAGGTAAAACCACAGTTAACAGAAACTTACCAATCACAATAGGTAATGGTTACGGCGCACCTTCTGCATTATCCTTCTCAATGACCTCTGTACAGCTCACAGAGCATGCCCACAACACTCTCCTGTAGAATGTGTCAGCTCTAAAATGGGATTTTTGTACTTACCATAAAATCCTTTTCTCGTCCAATTCATTGGGGGACACAGCACCTTGGGTATAGGCCCTTGCCTTCGGAGGCGGACACTGGGCGGATCAAACTTGTTAAACCCCCCCCCAACCCCCTTTAATCCCCCCTTTGCTGAGCCGGGCTGATCATTGGTACAAAACTGTGGCCGGAGGAGGAACAAAAGAGAACCTTAATTCCCTGGGGGGAAAAAAATCGGGTGGGGGACCCGGGGTCCCCCAATAAATTTGGGGACAAAAAAGGAATTTTTAAAACGGTAAGAAAACAAAAATCCCATTTTCCCGCCTAAAAATTCTTTGGGGGGACACAGCAACCTTGGATTCCAAAAGCATCCCAAAGGGGGGAACAAGAAAAACTTCATCGCAGTAAACAAGAAACACCCACTGCTCCCCGACGGCCAAGAGCTGCAGCACCCGGGGCCAAGGCAGAGTTGGGGTAGAATTTAAAAGAGTAGGGGCCGAACCCCTTTTTGAAAAGGCTTTGCAAAATCTGCAAAAGCAAGGTTTTGAACCCCAAACCCAAAACCAGGGGGCCCCCCAAACCCCCTCGTGGGGATGGAAGCCGTGACCTGCGAAACTAGGGGACCAGACCCGGCTGGCAACGGGGGGCCAAGAAAACCCGGGCCCCGGGAAAGGGCCCCCTAAAGGAATGAAAAAGGAACCCTGGCGCACCTAAAGCATCCAAAAACCCAAGAGGTCAACCAAAGGGGCCCTTTAAACCAAATGCCTACCCAACGTAATTCGTCCTCAAAAATGAGGGGGGCCGAGGGGCAAAAAGAGCAGAACTATTTGTTTATCGATTGGGAAACGATGAAACCATCCTTTGGGGGACATACGGAACAAGACACAGAGTTTTCCTTTGCCCTTCACAGCCCCCCAGAACAGGGGCCACCCCAGTTTAGAGCACCCTACAGACACCTTTGGTGGGTAGAAGAAATTTGGCCACCCAGGGGGGCCCCATCTTCCATGAAAGTAAACACGGGGGGGATTTCCCCGTGTGGGGCCAAAAAAGGGGCAGACTGTCTTTTTCCCCCAAAAAAAGAAAATTGAAATCCCACTTTTTCGATGGGCCCTACAACCCCAAGAGGGACCAAACCATAAACCCGCGCGATAAAAACCTTAACCTTGAGTGGGGGGCCCTTGCCTGCACGGGACTAGAACCGAACCCCCCTCCCCTTTCAATTTGGAGGGGGGAAGCCCATTTGCCCCCGTCCTGACTGCAAAAAAAACGGCACCCCGGGAGGAGACCCTTTCCCAAAGGGGGGAAAAATTTTTGGGCAACAGCCCCCATTTTACTGGGGTTTTGAAAGTCTCAAACCCCCTGCTGTAAAACTCCCAAACCCGCTTTTAAAATTGGTTGGGGGCAGAGGGGCCGGGCGACGGGAAAGGCCGGGGCAAAAAGGGGAACGGCAAGGACCGTTTGCCAATGGGCCCAGTCCCCCGTACCCCCGACCTGGGGGGCCCGAAATCCAAAGGGTTAAGGGCACACCCTTGGAAAATCCTAAATTGGACTCGACTCTTGGGGGAAGGAAGGCCCGGGGTTTTTAAAAAAACGGGACAGCCCCAACCTGCCCCAAGGCGGGAACCACAACCCAAACCGCCACGCCGGGATTCCTGGCCCGGCCATATAACTCGGGGGGGGCAAAGGGAGGGAGGCGAGACGTCCCCCTTTTGTCGACGTCTCACGTCCCCCTCACCTCCGCAAGGAAGCGAAGCACTTCCAAAAGGGATTTTGGGCCCCAAGTTTTTTTTCCCCCACCTCGGGAAAGGGGGATTTCGCCGGACATGGTGGAAAACCACCGCTGTTGACCCAGCGAAAAAACCCTTTGGCATTTCTGGGGAAACGGGCTGGGTCCCTCTGGAACCCCCCAAAGTTTCATACATGCCAAAATCTTTGGTTTTGGGTTGGCCCGAACTGGGTCCCCCCCGGAATAAAAGGGGAACCCAATGAGAGGGGCGCCAAAGGGAAAAAAGGGTTTGGGGGTTCCAAAACTTTGGGACCTAAACCGACGGGCTTCCCCGGTGATTAGAACCACCCCCCTTTGGGACCCGGGAACGGGGCCCCACCCGGAACGCTGGCTTTCTTTAAAAGTGACCACCCAAAAGGATCGCCAAGGGGGGGCCCAAAGAGCTACATAAAAGGACCCTTGGTGGGGGTTTAAAAAGGGCCCGAACAGCAAAGCTCTGAACAAGCAATGTGGGGGCGCCTACTGTAAAAAATGCGGGAACCCTGATAGCCCGGGTTACATAAGGGAAACGAAAAACAACCCCCTTATGCCCAAAGCAGTGAAAAAGCCCCCTTTGCTCCCGAGGGGGCCAAAAACCGATAACCGGGGGCGACTCCATTTAAAACCCGGGGCCCCCTTTTAACCCATCCCGGGTTTTGCGCCCCTTTAAGGACCAACAAGGCCATAGTTTTCTCCCCCTTCAGGGAAGACCCTAAAGGGATTTTTGGAATAAGACCCTTGCTCAGACCGGGGGCCCGGGCAAAACCCCCTCCTTGCCGGGGTTTAGAGGGGCGGATTGCCAGAGCTAAACCGAGGGCCCCAGAGCTGGGGGGCCGGGGAGGCACTGCATCCCGGGTTGCGGGGGGGAAACCAAAAAAGGGTGAGCCCTTTGGAATGGCGCCCATCCCGAACCCAGGTATCGCAATTTTAAACCCAAAACCCGATCCCCAAAATCCCCGGGAAAAGGGAAAAAATTTCCCCCACCCCAAAACTGATTTGGCTGGGGGCCGGCTCCTAAACCCAAGCCAATGGGGAAAAAAAGGGGGCCCTGGCGTTCGGGCAGACCGTCCGTAAAATGCCACTGAACCGGCTTGGCCCTTTAGGGGGGAGCAAACTGAAAAACCCCTGTGGCCTCCCAAAAAAAAAACGCTTACCGCAAGCGAGCGGAAGCGCAACCCAATAACTTCCTTTGGGAGGCTGCAACCCCCCCCCAAAAAATTCCAGCCCGGGAATGGCGAAGGCCCTTTGGGCCAATTTCCCACGCCCCTACCCAAGGAAAAACGGGTTGACCCCAGTGAGACTTTAGGGGGACCCAAAAAACCCTCGAGAACTGGGAAGCAAGATTCCACAACCCCTCTGTTAAGTTTCCGGGCCGATGGGGGGGGGGGGGGGGGCCCGGGCTGAAAGCTCCTAGACCAAACCAAAATCAAGCTGAACTCGGAAAAAAAAAGGGCGCGGGCCCGCGGGGGCTCCCCCCGGGCCCGCCCCAAGGCGGATTTAAAAACCAACCCATGAGGACGCCTGCCGTGCCCGACTTTCAAGGCCCCCGGCCCCCCGGTTCCGGGGACAGGGAGGGCCTTTAGCCCTACTTGACCGGGTAAACTGGGGCCCCAAAAGGGGGACCACCAAACCACAAATGCCCCGGACCTCCGGGAAAAGGGGCAAAGAGAATTAAGCCATCTGGTAGGAAACAAACCCTGACCTTTTTTTTTCCACTTCCTGGGCCAACAGTTTTAAATTTTTCGGGCGTTCAGAGAACCCCAAAAAGGGCTGTCGCCTCCGCCCTTAAGGGAGACCCCCCTTTTTGGGGAGGTTTAAGACTTTCCCTTTACCCCTAGGGACTGTCTGACAGCCCCCATAAGGGCTTTTGGAAACCGCTGCTGACAACCTTTTAAAACCCTTTGTCGGGGCCCAGAGCCAGAACGGGGGAGTCCCCAACAGAGGGCCGTACCCCAACCCGGGAGCTTTCCCCGGGCTAAGGGTTTTCGAACCGCGGCCTTTTTATACCATAAAACCCTGTCTGGCCCCCCTCCGGGGCCCGGGGGAAAAAACTCCAAAAGGGGCCCTATCCACCCTTTGGAGCTTTCCACTCCGCCCCAAATTAGCCCGGCTAAGGGCCGGAAACCGCTGCTGTCATAAAAATAAAAAACCCTGTCTGGCCCAAAGCCAGGGAGGGGGGAGTCCCCCAAAAAGGCCTATCCAGGCCGGCGCAAATCAAAAACCCCGCCCAAAAAATACCCCCGGCAAAGGGGCCCTTTGGGAAAACCCCGCTCCCTCGGCAACATCATCATCTCTGTTTTGGCTCAAAAGTAAAGAACAAGGGGTCCCCATTTAAAAACCCCGTACCGGGAAATGAGCTTTTTACCCCCGACCACCGCTGATGGGGAAAAGGCTCGGGTATAACAGGGAGAGAACTCTAACCCTTTTAAACACTCCGAACGGGCTGCCCGGGGGCGCTGGCCCCGGGGAGTGCAGGTTTTGGGCACCCCGACGGCCCAAAGTGCCCAAATGGCCAAAACCTAAACCTTTGGGGTACCTGAAAACGGGTTTGGGCCACTTCCCTAGTGAGCGAGATGACAGGCCCCCAATTAGGGGGCCCCCAAACCCCCGACAGGGGGTTTTTGGGCCCCGCATTGGACGGTTTAGGGGAAAGCCTTTAAAGGGGCAACAAAGTGCATTTTGGAGCTTAGCCAAAAAAGAATACCCCGTGGCAAGGGGGCGCGGGGAAAAGCAAGTCGCCACAGCTTTGTAACACGGGCGTTTTAAAACATTTAAAGGCCCTGAAAAGCAACTTTCCCTGAAAAAGCGGGGGGCCCAGGGGCCCCACACCTTCCCATCCCAATATGTTTGGTGTCTTCCTAAACAGTAAAGGAGAAGCCGGGCCCGCGAAAGGGGCGAAAAAAAGGGCTTTTAAAGGCCCCCCCCCCCCAACCCAAAAGACCGGGGTTTGCTGGAGGCCCGGCGGCCCCCCGCCCGGGGGCCGGCCCCGGGGCCGGGAGAGGGCGGGGCCCCTATTGCGGGCCGAAGCCTCCAGAAGCCGGGGGCAAAATTTTTTAAAACGGGGGGTCCCCCGGCACAAAACCGTCGGAAGGCGTGGAAACCCGCAGGAACTGGAAAGCAGCACCTGCACCCCCCCCGAGAGGCCCATCTCACACCCCCAAAAACCCAGCGCCAAAACCCCCACAACCCCCTTTGGTACCGCGGCAGTAAACGCCGCGGCCCCCCCCAAGGGTTCCCCAAAACCCCCCAAAATGCCGAAAGGAAACCTGCCCCGGGCTCCCTTTAAAGGGAAAGCTATACATGGGGGGAAATATGCCCCCCCCCAAACCACGGGGAAACCCCCAGCGCGGGCAGAGAAAAAACCCCTTTGGGGGCCCAAAACCCCTTTAAAGGGCCGGGCACCCCTCCCCGCAGCGGCCCAAAACAGCCCGGGCCCCCGGGGCCCCGGAAAACCGGGCCAAGGGGAGGGAATAAAACCCCTTGCCCTGGGAACCCCCCCCAATACCTGGGGAAAAAATAGGGGCAAAAACTGGGGGGGGCCGCGGGAAAAGGGGGAATTCCCTGTGGCCACCAAAACTATTAAAGGGAAAAAAAAAAAATTCCCCCGCCCGGCCCCCCCAAAAAAGGGAGGGGTCGGGGGAAATCCCCCAAATCCGATGTTTTTGGGCGCGCGGCATCCCCCCTTTGGGGGTCCCAAAACCCCCAAACCCCCCCAGGTGAGGGTCTACCCCTTCGTCCAGGTTAAGCCGTGGCTCCATCACCTTCGTCCAGGTGAGACCCGTGGCCCAATCCCCTTCGTCCGGTGAAAAGGCCGTGGCTCAAATCCCCCAAACCGCCCCGGGTGAGAGCCGGGGCCCCAATCACCTTCGCCCAGGTGAGAGCCTGGCCCCAATCCCTTCGTCCAGGGTGAGAGCCGTGGGGCCCCTTTCACCTTCGTCCAGGTGGGGACCCCTGGGCTCAATCACCTTCGTCCGGGTTGAGAGCCGTGGCCCCAATCCCCTTTCCCTTTCCCAGGGGAAGCCTTTGGCCCCCAATCACCTTCGTCCCAGTGAGACCGTGGCCCCAATCACCTTCGCCCCCATTGAGAGCCGGGGCCCCAAAAATCACCTTTTCCTTTCCGGGTGAGAGCCGGGGGCCCCAACCAATCCCCAAACCGTCCAGGGGGGAGACCCGGGTGCCCAAAACCCCCTTTCGTCCCCGGGTTTAGAGCCGTGGCCCCAATCCCCTTTCTTTCCAGGAGATCCCGTTTGCCCCAAAATCACCTTCGTCCAGGTGAAGAGCCGTGGGCCCCAATCCCCTTTCCGCCCCGGGTGAAAGCCCGTGGCTCAATCACCTTCTTTCCGGGGTTGGAGGCCGGGGGGCCCAATCACCTTGGGTCCAGGTGAGAGCCGTGGCTCAATCAACCCCCAAACCTTCCTTCCCCACGGTGATAGCGGGGCCCTTTTTTCCACCCTTCCCTTTTTCCCGGGTTGAGACCTTGGGCTCAAATTAAAAACCTTCGCCCAAAGGTGAGAGCCGTGGCTAAAAATCACCTTCTTTCCGGGTGAGGGGCCCGTGGCTCAATCACCTCTCCCAGGTAAAAGGCCCGTGGGCTAAATTTCACCTTCTTTCCAGGTGAGAGCCGTGGCCCAATCCCCTTCGTCCAGGTGAAAACCCCGTGGTTTAAAAATCCCTTTCCCTCCAGGTGTGAGCCGTGTCCCTCAATCACCTTCCCCCCAGGTGAGGAGCCGGGGTTCCAATAAACCTTCTTGCAAAGGAAAAAAAAAATAAACCTGCAGAGTTTTCGTCTCCTCCTACAGACCAAGTCTGAAAAATTTGATCGGCCTGGCGTCCAGGGGGATTTTGGGCCGTCTGGGGGGGTTTCAAACCCACGTTTTGTTCCCCCCTATTTGTCCCCCTCCAAAGGGGGAAAGGGGCCCCAAATACCCAAGGTTGCGGGGTCCCCCAAAAATTTTTGGGAAAAAATAAAGCTTTCCATGGAAATTTTTATAAAGATACATCCTAAATGTGTTAAAAGTGAGTTTAGGTAAGATGAAATCTTTTAAACAGCTTTAAATATTTTTTTGAAAAAGGGTCCGAGGCTAATAAAAACTTCTTTTCTTCTTATGTCTTCCAATTGTATTTTTTATTTTTTAAATGTATTTTTCCCAAGAATGGGCAGCTATTTTCCCCAAACTTATTTTTAACAGCTTTTTTATATATGATTTTTAAAATTTGACAAAAGGGGCCATAGGAACTTTTAAATTAAAGAGTGTGTTGGGGGTTTTGGGGCCCTGAAGCTGTGCTAAAAAAAAAAAAAAAAAAAAATTAATATTTTTTATATTTTATTTTTATTATATAAATATTTATTAAATTATTTTTAAAAATTTTTAAAAATCCCTATTTATATATAAAACATATTTTATTATAAAATATATTTTTTAAATTTATATAAATTTTTTTCAAAAATATATATTTTTTTCAAAAACATATAAACCAAACAACAACACCACAAAACAAACAAACAACAATCGGGGCTCAGACTTTTTTTTTAAAATTTTTTTCCACCTATAAATATAACTAGGTTTAATGACAAAAATAAAATGGAATCCTTCAAACTTTCCCAAAACCCAATTTTCGGGTTTTCTCAAACACCAATACTAAAAAATATATTTTTTTAAAAGAATCAAAAATTTTTTTTAAAAACATTAAAAAGGGAAATTTTTAAATACCAGAAAACTTGACTTTTTAAAAAAAACCCCACAAAGTACAATAAATCCAACTTTGGGAAAAGGTTATCCCCCATATAAAAAACATATAACCTTAAAAATAGTACTTTAAAGAAATTTTACCGGAATTCATAAATACCGCCCTTGTGGGAAGTGATGACAATTTTTTGAAAAAAAAAGTTAGGCTGGTGGGAGAAAGGAACCCTTGGGGCCCCAACGCGCGTTTGCAGATCCCGGCGATGGAAAGGGAAAACCCGTGGGGCTGGGGCGCCTTGGCTTCCTTTCTCCCCCAGCCTAAATTTTTGGGTTTTTCCCAAAAATATTGTAAAAATTCCCTCCCAAGGTGGGTATTTATGATTTTTTAAATATATTTGGGGATAAAACCCTTTCCTATGTTGGATTTATTGAACTTGTGGTGGTTTTTAAAAGGGGGTCATCTTTTCTGTGTAGTATTTTTGGGTCTTTTTTAGGGTTTTTAATAAAATTTTGGATTTTTTTAAAATTTTAAAATTTATATTTTGTTGCTTTGGTGTTTGAAAATTTCCCTTGTTTAAGGGTTGGTTTCTTATATCTGTTTTTCAACCTTCACAAAATTTTGCCCCCTAGAAAGAAATCCTTTTGAAAGGGGGGTCCCCTTACTTCCCTTTAAACTTTTTGAGATCTGCCACAGCCCTTTTTTTGGGGTTTCCAAAAAAAAATACAAAATTTTTTCTAAGAAAAAATTTTATTCATTTTTGATTCTTCTAAAAATGTTTTACATTGTGATGCCATTACTTTCAACTATAAAAGAAAAGGGGTTTTTTCCCAAGTAGAGACTTGAATAAAAAAAACAAAAACAAAAAAAAACAGAAGCTGCATCCCGACACTTCTGGTCCGAAAGGTTTTAAATGCAAACCTTATTGTGACAGTTTGTCAAAATTCAAGGGGGTTGGTGGAATTTTATGAACATCAGGGACTATAATGCGCGTGCTTTGTAGTCCCATCCAATAGACGGTGATTTTAATCATTAGAGTGCTGATGTGTCTGGTGTTGAACTATTCTTTAAATTATTCCCAAAAACATTTTCCTGATCATCTCTTATTATTTTTAACTGGCTTTGCTTGTCAAAGAGAACCAAATTTTCTTTTCCAGAAAAAGGAGGGACTCGTGTGAATGGAAACCTTTTTTTATATTTCCTTAAACCCCTATTTTTTTCATGTTTTTTTTTTTATTTTTTAAAAGAGCAACATAGAAAAAGAATAAATGTGTGTCATATTGAGAAATGGCAGAGTCTTTACTTTCCGAATGTAAAGGGTTACTCAGTGGAGTGCTAGATTGCTGCATTGAGGCCATGGATAATAAAACAGGCCCACAAGGGAAATGCCCAAATGTTCCTGCCCGTGCAGATTAATTTTCAGTCTGTTTACTCACTAGCTTCCTTGACAGAAAGAGCTGCACAATGCTTAGCCAAAGTGGTATTTTCAACAAATATGTATAAAGGGATATTTGCATATCTGTGGATCACCAAAGTCTCTTATATCACTGCTGGAAGGATTAAGGTCACTCATGGGGGGTGTAGTAGCTGCACAGATTAACAGAACGCTTTAAGAAAATAAAAGGCTTATAATTTTTTGTGCGTGGTTTTTCCCGAGTTGGCGCCCCAAAGCCAATTTTTTATGTTTTAAATTTAAAATTTTTTAAAGGGGGGGGTTTTTTTTTAAAAAAAGGGAAAAGGGGGAAATATTAGCAATTTTTCCCAAAACTTGAAATTTTTCACTTGCCTTATGGGCAGGGTTTCTTCAGCAAAATCCGTACAATTTTGGTGCACCAACCCCACTTTAGTTTTGGCAAGGTCCTTTTTTATTTATATGGAAAAAGTCAGATGAATAGTGCTATACTTTGTACAGAAACATTTAGGGCATATTCAGCATGAAGTTACATGTGTATGTCCAGAAAAAAAAAATTTTTTTTCCAAAAAGTAGTTCCCCAAAGAGCTTATGGGGTTTACCATTTCATGAATGAAATGTTTTTTCTAACTAGTTTCTGCCAAATTTTTAAAGGGTTTTTTGAAAGTAATATTACCTTTCAGTTTGAGAGGGGGGCACACACCTTTGTTAACAAAAGCCAAATTTCAAAAAAAATCAAATTTAAAAATTTGTAATTCCCCCTCCCTTTCAGGACATTTTTAAATTTTAAATTTCACTGAAGTAAACACCTACTTAATCACTTTCTGGTCGGTATAAATATTTCATCATCAGACTGTCAACTTGTTTCTTTCGTTTCTTATCCTCCTTTTTTGCATGTTTACCACTTTTCCCGTCTTTCTTATCTCCTGGATGTTCATCTTCTCTTCTTTAAAACCTTTTCGGCCCTTTTTTTTTTCTGCCACCCCTTCGGTATGATCGTAGGCCTTTGGGGGGGAAAGGGTTTGAAAATTTATGAGGACGAAGATTTAGGAAAGTTTTTCTTTTATTTCTTTTTTTAAATTTTTAGGGAATTTTTTTTTGGAACTCTTCTTTTTGCTTTTTCTTTTAGAGCTCGGGGGTCGAGTTCTTTTGGACTCCACTTGTTTTGCTGGATGCCCTGGAGAATTCTACAGCAGATGCTGACCTTTTAAGACCAGAAGAGGACTCTCCTTTTTCTGTATGCAAGCTCTTCATACTTCTGACACTTTTTGAGTCATCATCCTCCTCTGAATCAGGGTCAAGACTCTTCCTCTTAAACTTATAGGCTTATAGCTCAGAACCTCATTGATAGCAGCCTCAAGGTCTGGATCTAAGTAGTTGCGGTGGGACACAGGCTGAACATCTCTACTTTCTAGCTCAAGGTCTTCTGCTCCAGGTGTTCTAGCCTGGGGAGGCACTGAAAAACTACGTCCAGAGGAGTGCTGACTATACAACGACCGAGTATCACTAAAGCCAATGCTAACAGAATCATCAAAATCATCTAAAGTGCTTCTGGCCATAGATAAACGAGTGTCGGAGCGGTTTCCTAGGGTTGGACTTTCCAATCCAAAGTCTGAACGCCTACTGAGTGAAGGACTTATGGCTGACAAGCCATTACGTGTTTCATCTAATTTAGAGGTGCTGCGTCTTAGACTAGATGGACTAGTAATACCAAAACTTAGTGATGATTTTGTTTCATCTTCATCTTCTAAACCCCGCCTGTTAGAGAGTCGACTGGAAACTACAGATGCTTTATCAAACTCCGGACTTGCTATGGACCATCTCTTATCAAGTCCCTTTCTTGCTCGGCTAGAAGCTTCTGTAAATGCTTGAGACACCAGTGACGCTCGATCATCCAGGTCTTCACTACCTTGAGATTTTCTCCAAGAAGTAACAGACATTGTATCGTCAAGGACACTTCCGGAGGGATCTTTCTGAACCTTTCGGAATGACCTATCTGGGGACTCGGATCTATCTTTTAAGGTGGAAAACAAAGAACCCTCATCGCCTTTCCCTCCTATAGAGTCCTTAATGTTTGCCCTTTTTCTATAGCTTAGAGAACTCATGACAGACACTGGCCTTTCATCCACCTCTTTGACTTGTTTGACAGGCTTTAGTTCTTTCCCTTCTTTCATTTCTGTGTTCTGGCTAGGTCTTTAGTTGTGTAAATGTGTGAAGGTTTGATGTATGATAAAATGGCATGAAAAGCAAAGAAGATAGAAACAGTTAAAAAGTAAGAAATAACATAATAAAAGGAGAAAACATATGCACAGAAACTGGTCATGGAGTAGAAAATGAGTAAAAGCAAAAAAAAAGTAGACAGGATAATAGAATGGATCATGTACTCCTTAAATGAAGAAGAAGATGCAAAGCCCTGACAATCCTTTCTGCCCAACATTATGTGCAACACCTGTAACAAACAGTATTTGTGCTCAAACCTCTAGAAAAATAGATATGGCCACATATCCACATGCTAAACAATCAAAATGTGCACAAAAAAACTCATGTTCAATATTGGATAGTTTGCCTAGCAGCAATAGACCAAATTGTATAAATCCATTCACCACTTTATGGTGGCCTCTTTAATTAGCAGGAGACTTCATAAAAGGGAACTACCTATTATTTCCCAGTTTGTCCCAGAGGACATACCGTAGTAAAGTTAAACACTTCTGATCTGCTCACTTGGTTGTGCTTCTGTGCGGCGGCCATTATTGCTTTGATGCAGTGTCTGTGATGGCGGTTGGCCTAAAGTTATGAGGCTTAGCCTGATTGCTCCTACAGCGGAGGTTGCTGTGCTAAGCCTGTAAGTGTAAGGACCCACTTTAAAAGAGGTTGCCGTGAAGTGGCAAATAGGCTTATAGAGTTTGATCAAAATGTATATCAAGAACCCCATGTTTGTTTTTGTAGATGTTACTTAGTAGCAACAGATCATTGTATAGTACGTGGATTTGCAACCATGTCTTTTGTCTACATATGGAATATATAACATACATATGTAGCATTAATCAAATGAAAGATCATAGGAAATAAAATAGTCTTCTAATTGGAACACTCCAAGAACCTGTTCTACAGAATGAATACGTTACCTGGGCGAATCAGAACTGCGGTGTGAATGCTAGAAAACTACTCAGGCCTTTAGCATGGCTCCCTGATTACATTATTTCTTTGGCTAGATAATGAAATTAAGAGATCATAATCTCTGCCCATTTTAACATTGTGCCAAGAAAAATGAGTTTAGGGAGATTGTTGTTTGAGCTTCGATGCTATGGCCCGTTGCTAATTGCTTGAAAATGACTAATGCGAAGAGTGATTTAAGCAGGCTGGAGAGTACCCCAAGTTATAAATGGTGATTGGTTTTGTGCTTAATGACGCACACGATTTGCTGATGACCCTCAGCAGAGGGATACAAACGGAAATAAACATGCTTCTCGAAGAAGTCTTCTGTGTTCACTGTCTGCTTCACAAGTGAAATATACAATTACCACTGCAGTGTTTGCTACAATGCAGAGGAAGAAATAATACATATAATTCTCTACATCTGATTACGTTGTTGAGTATTTACAACAAAGAACACATATGGATTCATACAACTGCACAGTGGTAAGCTTTCAGTGCATTATTTTAAAAATTAAAAGGAGGTCCAACTCTTTCACAAACATCAATTATGGAAGTAAAGTTGGATACTTAAATATAACCCATCAAGATGGCATGTCTTATTGGAAGCCACTTTTTTATTTTACACTTACTATACAATTAACAGTTTGGCACAGCATGTAGAATGAGAAGGCTATGTTCAGGCGGCTGATGCACCCCGTAATTGCGGAACGGATGTCGCCCGCAATTACGGCGTGTGTACGGGGGTGGGGGGCGGCAGCTCGGCGGCCCCATAGACTTTCATTATCATTATTATGAGACGGAATACATAGTTCTCTATGAGAACTGTGGATTACCGTAACGATAGGGACGGATTTCATCCGTATTTGCGCGCAGTACGGCGCGCAAAACGGACTGAAATCCATCCCAAAATCAGCCGTGTGAACATAGCTGAACAGGTTGAACGGGTATTTCCATCTCAGACGTTTATGGAATATTGATGGGATATGCCAAAGATAAAAAAACATAATAATAATCATGTAGATATTTAAAATAATGCTATATTTTAGATAATCTGCTGACTGCAGAGCCAACAATGTCCATAAGGAGTTAAGGTGATGGGAAACAGTTTCCACTATATAGCGTCATGAATGTGCTAGATCTCTCTCATCCTTTGTCCTTATGAAACAGCATTAGTAAAAGCTGGCTCCTTTAAAATCACACACAGGTCTGCGAATTTCATTTTGGGATAAAGAAAAAATGTAAAAAGACATCTAAAATTTAGCTCTTCAGTGATAAAATCTTAAGATAATAATGTATACTGACCTAGAGCTCTTTAAACTGCCGTCATCTGAGTAGGCTTTGGAAGAACTTTTATTTTTAGACAGCCAAGACTTTACTCCATCCACTCGTTCTTCAAGTTCAGAGTCCGCATCTGAATCTCCATCACTGCCAGAAAACAAGACCTAAATTAATCCCATCAATGAAGAAAATTAGCCCAGTAATCAAGACAATGATGCATGCCATGGGGCTGTTTAACAGGATTAGTCAAGGTACAGATTTTAGGAGGACCATAAAAAAAAGTTAGCCCTAAATAAGTTAGCAGCTTCACAAAGTCGACATTAAGAATGGGTGGAAAAACACATCCAAAAATCTTCATTTTGTAGGTTTTACAGATTTTCAACAAATTTCACTGTGTGTGAAGAAAGATCATTACAAATTATACTTCTAATGGTGGACCCTACCGATACGCAATGTTCTACTTGTCAGTCTAAAGATGCTGAAATGTACTAAAATGATGTACATTATTAATCTACCATACACATCCTACGTGTTCTACCTAGAAGCATTAACAACCGAAGACTGAAGGTATGAAAAGACCACATGGTCCAACAAGTCCGCTATTTTTATTTTTATCTTAGCATAGATACATCTTTATCCCATGCAGGCGAACGTTCACTTATTGCTGATTTTCCAAAAACATCTGCTGGCCATTTGTTTGAAGAGTCTACTACTCTTTCAGGAAAATAATAATTTTCAGATTTTTCTTCTGATGCTCTCACCAACTAATCTTGTGACCCTGTGTTCTAGTGTGTAGTTTACAACCCTTTATCTGTCCACACTATCGATTCATATTGAAAACGTCAAATCAGGACCTCTAAATGCTTCTTTTCTGAAGTCCTGATGATATGATACTCGGTCAGAGGACTCCTCCTATCCAAGTGCATTTGGAAACATGAAGTTGCAGGTTTCATTATTTTGACCATTTATTCATTTGCTTAAATTAATTTCTCTGCAGCAAACGGAAGTCTTTGTGTAATTCAAATAAAAAGCACATACAGCTCGACCAGTGATGTGCGCAGGTTTCTAGTGACTCCTATGTAGAAACTTGATAAACCAACGAAACAGAACAAAGTAATCAATGCAGATACCAAACTATGGCGTGTTCATCTTAGCTTATGCGTTTCTGACCCTATCGGCTCCTTAATCATAGCAAAGTAGAATGCTATTGGGTACCAGCTATTTATACATATATTGTGATACCTCCCCTTATTATATAAAAGTTAAAAAATGGCAAACAATCGTCGATAATTTTAAATTAAGTCAGTTATATGTCTCATACCCTTGGGGTAACTTGTAGCCATCATTAATGTCAAAAATCCTTCTCTATTCAAGGTTTGCACTTCCTATCCCCACCTCTAGCTGCCTGGTTAATTCCCCTTATACCAAAGAATTTTAAGGATGCAGCATTACCATTATGTAGGAGATAAAAAGGATCTCCTCTCAGAGTTTATCTGGTAACAACCAGTTCTCCCCACCTCTCCCTACTCTCACATTGCTCTAAGCTGCCGTCAGTCAGTCCGTCCGTCCGTCCATCCATCCATGGCTTGTCACCAACTGCAGAGCATTATAACTCTAGCTACTACTTTGTTTACTTAACTAAATTAGAAGCTTTCACTCTTTAGAGCTCTGCAGATCTTCAAATCTCTAGAAATCTCTTGCACTCATGTCAATGTAATAGGAATAGCTAGGAACAGAAAAGCTGATGTGTCAATCACTGCTATAGACCCGTCCATATTCTGAACAGGATGTGTGACTGTAAAGCGGACTGTGGCTGTGAAACTGCATGGTGAGAAAACCGCTTTAAAATTCTTTGCTATAGAGAGCGTTAACTGGCCAGCTAGAGGTGGAAATAGAAAACGCAAACTTTTGAATGGAGAAGCATTTTGAATATTAATGATGGATGCAAGTTACCTCAAGGGCATGAATCATACAATTGACTTAATTATAAATTATTGACAATTACAGGCAGTCCCCGACTTACATTGTTTCGACTTACATCCGTCTCCTAGTTACAAACGGAGACTTTTTGCTGCATGGCTGGGCGTGCTGACATCACACACGGAGTCATGCCCCATAATAACCAAGTGCCAGCATGCCACAGCAGCACATGAGATAGAGAAATTGAGGTGAAATCTTCTAAACGGAGGCACAAATAGCAAAACAAATGTAAAAACTGTTCCCTGCACTATCCAAAACAGAAAAAAAAAAAACAGTTTGCTGGAGTTAAATTTAATAAATATACCTGTTCCGATTTAAATACAAATTCAACTTAAGAACAAACCTACAGTCCCTAACCCATTTGTAAACCGGGGACCGCATGTATTTTTGTAATTTTTTAAGCTTCTGTATGTTAAGGGGAGGTATCACAATATATGTATAAATAGCTAGTACCCAATAGCAGTCACCTGTGTTATGATGAAGGACCTCATAACCATGTCAGCCCCACTGTTTGGTATCTGCTTGTCTGTCTGACCATTTGTTTGGATATGCTATGAAGACTTTGGGTACCACTGTCAGATGAGCAACCTACACTCTAGAGAAGCTTTATGTCTATGAAGAGTAAAAACTGCCTGTCTGTACTCAGTGGATTAAAAAGTATGTGGGTATGTACAGAAAAGGTGTAATAACTTTGTAAATACACTGTATCACTGATCTCATAATGGTACATTTACAGCCTGTAATACAGCTCAGAGTTATACTCATATCTTCTGGTTGCCATCAGAAACAGACAAGTGTGACACCATACATAGAGCTCATCATGTGACAGTTACTAATCCTAGATAAGGTTCTGTACAGTGGTCAACATTACAATCCCTTTGTGCAGACATAAGACCTTGGAGCTTTCAGCTCTGAAGCTTGCAGCATTGTGAATGCAGCACTGGAAATTAACATTGTCTGTAACTTGGCAACAGTACAATATAATAAAACGACATAATTTCAAAAGTTAATGCTCAACACTGTTTGCAGTTTTTATATGCAAGTTTTAAAGGGGTTTTCTTGCTACAAAGATCATATCTCAGATTATGGGGGCAGTAAAAATAAGCACTTTTGTAATTGGTTTGCATTACCTAAGTCACTTAGTATAGCAGATATGAGCTTTACTGTGCATCAATAGCTATTTTTTTGCAGCTGCTAGTTGGGACTCGCCCTCTTTTCTGTCATTGGCTGGCTAACATTTCATTCAGCCTGTTGTGACACGCCCCTGGTTGGATTCCGCCCCTGGTCACACCCCCTGCACTGTGACTGGCTGACTGACATTTCATTCAGTCTGTTGGGATACGCCCCCAGACAGGAAACATCCTGGACACGCCCTGTGCTGTGATTGGCTGCCTGTACACTGTGTTTACATCAATCTGAGCTGTTAAAACCGAAAGTAAAACCAGCTATGTGAAAGGGCTGCTGGCTCTATATTCATCTTCCAGCGCTAAGGTGAATGATCTGGGTAATTACTGACTGTTTAACTCAAAGATCCCCTCATATAACACAGTCATACAGCCTCCTGCCTGATAACAGAGGTGGAGGAGGGGGGAGTACAGTGTGCATTCCTCACATGCGTTTCATCAGTTCAGGCTGTGTGTATAAACTGGTTATAGTACAGCAAGGAGCTTGTGGAGCCTGGAGATGAAAGCTCTGCAGACACATGAGAACACTGCAGGAGGCTATATAGCTGTCCAGACAACTGTCCCCTTCCCCTGCTTCACCCAGAATGATGATGTCACAGCTCTTCAGTGAGAGGAGACATGTCTCCTGGCAGGAGATACATGCCTCCTGGCAGGAGAGACAACCTGCTGAGAGAGGAGACAAGCCCCTGGATTTAAAATTCAATCTCATAGAATTAGCTGAAGAGCACGAACACTTCAAACGATAAAACCCCTTTAAGTTGATCTTAAAATGATGTACTCTGGTTTTATCCATCTTCTAATGAACCCAGTTTATCCATTCAAGTAACACGGTGGTATAGCTTGTGAATACTGGCTTTGCCTGATCTAGCCAGCAAGAACATCTGACTATGGTGTATAATAGAAGGCTGACAGTCATCTTTTTCTCACTGAAGTACAATTCACCATTGTCTCCATACTACAATATAACCTTGAGAAAATGAAAGTCTGACACTGATGGTTAAACAATGCACCTAAAGACAAGGGTATCTGTGTTTTACTTGTTCTCTTTTGTTACTTAAGTCCATAAAAGTGAAATTAACTTTGTTTCATATATTAATAAATGATTAAATTCCCTAATAAGCGCAGCTCTGCTGTATCCCATAGCACTTTGCTGCATTTAAAATCTATTCATATAATTATAATAGTCTGGTAAAGGTTTCGCATCAAATGGGAATGCCAATTGCAGTGTGAAGGCAGACTCACTCAGGCATCTGCTTGCAAACCTGAAAGCATCACGGGTAATTTAAGCCGACTCGCCTGTTACAATAATTTAAAATCAATAAATATTTCAGCATTTCTGGCCTGCTATCTGTATTGGAGATGACTAGAGCAGAAGGTTGGGCGGCAGGATAGGCTGTAAGTGAGAGAGGATATTTCAGCCAAGGCAGCGTTACATAATATTTAGTGATGCTATGTAAAGAAAACTAATTTGCAGCACTGAGTGTATTAAAAGGCTGCTGTCACGGCAATGTGTCATCAGCCGCACTCTTCATCCTCACACTGGCAGCTGGTACTATTCATCAGGGAGATAACTTTACAGACATGTGAAAAAAAAATTGAAAACACGAGAACATCTAAAATAAAAGACACTAAAGGATATTCACACCTAGTTACAGTTACATAGTCTGTAAGGCCGAAAAAAGACAGACGTCCATCCAGTTCAGCCTGTTGTGGTACAGTGTTGATCCAGAGGAAGGCAAAAACCCCAATGAGGTGGAAGTCAATTGTCCTCATTTTAGGGAAAAAATTCCTTCCTTACTCCAATCTGGCAATCAGAATAAATCCCTGGATCAATGACCCTTCTCCAGAATCCTGGTCACTATAACTTGTTACATTATTACACTCTAGAGATGCAACTAGACCCTTTTTGACCTCTGTTATTGAATTCACCATAACAAGTTCCTCTGGCAGAGAGTTCCACAGTCTCACTGCTCTTACAGTAAAGAATCCCATGTTTATGTAGGAGCTTTCTTTCCTCCAGGAGTAGAGGATGCCCCCTTGTTCTAGATACAGTCCTGTGTATAAATAGATCTTGAGAGAGATCTCTATATTGACCTTTGATATATTTAAACATATTTATTATGTCCCCCCGAAGCCATCTTTTCTCTAAGCTAAATAACCCCAATCTTGCTAATCTTTCTGGATATTGCAGTCCACCCAGTCCTTTTATTATTTTTGTTGCCCGCCTTTGTACCAGTTCAAGCTCTACAATGTTTTTCCTGTCCACTGGTGCCCAAAACTGCACACAATATTCCATGTGTGGTCTAACCAGCGACTTGTATAATGGGAGAATAATGTTCTCATCATGTGCATCTATGTCCTTTTAATGCACCCCATGATCCTATTTGCCTTGGCAGCTGCTGTCTGACACTGGCTGCTACAGTTACATTTACTGTCCACCAGGATTCCCAAGTCATTCTCCATGTCACTTTTTCCCAGCCTTTTTCCATTTAACATGTAGTCATGTAATGGATTTTTCCTCGCCAAGTGCATAACCTTTCATTTATCTGTGTTAAACATTATCTGCCATTTCTCTGCCCAGACCTCCAACTTATCCAGATACCTTTGTAATAACACATTATCCTCCATTGTGTTGATTACTTTACAGAGCTTAGTATCATCTGCAAATATCGATATTCTACTGTGCAATCCATGTGTAAGATCATTCATGAAAATATTAAAAGAGGATAGGGCCTAATATTGAACCCTGTAGTGCCCCACAAGTAACAGGGATCCAGTCTGAGTACTGAGTACTGTTTATCACCACCTTTTGTTTTCTATCACTGAGCCAGTTACTTACCCCAGTCCAAGCATTTTTATTTTACTTACCAACCTTTTGTGTGGCATAGTATCAAATGCTTTAGAAAAATCTCAATATATGACATCCAGTGCCTCACCCCAATCCAGTCTAGAACTAACCTCCTCATAGAAACTGATGAGATTAGTTTGACAGAACCGATCCTTCCTAAACCCATGCTGGAACGGCGTTATACATTTATTTTCAGTGAGATACTCCAGGATATCATCTCCGAGAAAACCTTTCAATTCAATTCATTAGTTAAAATAATGATCTAGTAGTAAACCATCTAAATGATCAGAGTAAGGTCCCATTCACATCAGATTTTTGGTCTCTGTCACAGGTATCCTTGAGGATATCCTGAAAAAAGTATGTTCTATGGGTCATGGTGGAGCCAATTGAAAACAGGACAAATGTAGTCTCGTTAGGAATAGGTTTGCTCTTTTTCATACTCTTTAGGGGGTTTTAGCATCTCAAACATTGATGGCATATAGATATGTGCAAGTCCCATCTCTGGGATGTAGAAATGGCTGTGTTCTATGTACAGCCAAGTGGTTGCGTTCATCTGCACTCAGAACTTCCCTTGAAATGAATGGAGGGCAACTGAGAAAGGGCGGCCACTTCTTTATTCTAGGTCAGGAGTTTTGGGGGTCCATTCTTAGGATAGCAACAGCTTGATACCAGGGTTCCAAACAGTCTTAACATCAAACAGGACATGTTCTACTTTTACTAATGTATAATGTAACGTTGTTTTCAATCTTCACATGGTTATAGTATAGGATTACTTTATATTTGTTTTTTAATAAGTAATTTAGGCATTTATGTTTTTATTTTTAACTTTAAGATGATTGAAAATGCTAGTCATGTATTCTACATTGGCTAACGTAAAGCCTGATTCAGTAATTAAGAGCAGAATACACTATGACTAAGGAGGTTATCTGAAACACGTAAGCATTTTTCTTACTAACGGAATGAGACATGAAACATGATGTAAATGGGGCCTAAATGCACTGGGCTCAAAGAAGAAAATATTGGAAACTAAAGGAAATTCATGTAATTGACATCTGGCATAAGACTTCAACTACAGAAGTGTAGTATAGAACTGGAGCTCCAATAGCCAACTACAGGATCAATAAACTGCTCCAACAGGTTGTAGTTGAAGATTGTAGCTACATATTCTACAACTTTACTTACTTAAAGTGGTTGTCCAGCTCTCTTTCATTTCTAATATAATGCTGAGCCTGTGTGAAATACAAATACACACACACCCCTCTGAAATAACCTTCATTCTACTGATGCACCTCCCGCTCCTATACCCAGGTCTTCTACTGTGTTCTGCCACTGATGCACACTGGACATCATTGATTTGAAGTAAAGGCTCTAATTGGCAGCAGTGGCATCCTTTCATTTGGCCTCAGCCAGAAGACAACAGAAGACCCAGGAAGAGGACCGTGCGATGCATCGCTGGAATGATCATCAGTACAGAGGTGTGTATTTTTTTTTTTTTTTTACTTTCTTACAGGTTCTGCACCATGTTAAAAATTAGAAAACGGGAGCTGGACAAACCCTTTAAACTATAGTCAAGCTCTAATTATAGATACGTTTTTTCCATTATATAAATTATATTAAAAAAGTTTGTTCCTAGAAGACCTGATGTTTTCTTAAGGCAGTTATAAACAAGACATATACATCTTATGTATATGGTCAGTTTTAAGGTTGTCACAGGCATATACTTGCTAGGACATGAGCTTTGTAATATTTAAGTTACACTTTAAAGGTTATATTAACTTTGCAATGTAAATTGTATTGCCTCACTAGACAAAGTGATAAATGATGTAAGAAAATGATATCCAATAAAAATATCCTATAACTTTAATGTCTACACACCCATAGGTCTCTCCATGGTAACAAACAAATAATTCTTGTGTAGTCTGATCTTGCAGCCATACGCCTTTCCATAGTCTTATGATTTGCTTATCTTATTCAGTAGATGAACAAGAAGCAGGGAATAGATGGAAGGGAATAGAACTGCAAAATCAAACTACACCAACTAATTTTGTTGGTAGTCGGTTACCATGGAGGCACATATTGGCAGGACACTTCCTAATAAAGAGCATTTGCTAAGTTCCTTTCCTTCACATTTTTAATACTTTGGGACAGCAAAATTTAGATGTTATAGCGTTTAAAGGGGTTTTGCCACCATGTAATGTTGACGTGGGAACCTCCAAAATGGGTATTTAATCACTTTTCTAAATATATGCGATTACAAAAAGTGAAGACTCAGAGCTACAGCATTTCTAAATCCCCCTTAGTTACCTGAAAGCTACCACTAGACACGACCCAGTAGCTGACAGGCCGCGCTTGCGTGAAACACTTCTTATCTGATGACAGGCAAAATGAATGAGCTTTTAAGGCACCGGGTAGAAAGTGCAGTCTATGAGGCTGTGTCTTGCTGTTTTTAGAATCCACTGTTGTACTGTTTATTATTTCACTTAAGTTTTGAGACGCTCCCTTATTCCTCACTCACCCCCTCCCTCTCAGCCCTGCAGCCTTCATGACTCAGCATGATTTGTTGACATTCTCCCTGTGCTGATAAGGAAGGTAAGAAACTTGCGTCCTGGCAAATCCCCTTTAAGGAAAAGCTCTACTAGGGTCTTCCATATTCTGACCCAGGTTTTTAGTGCACCATCAAGAGTTCTAGGAAAAAAATCATAGTTTAAAGAAGTTCTCTCATGAGATACAACCCTTATCCATATAACCCAACAGGGGAGTTCCATGATCAGGATCTCCCTCTGAGATCCAGAGTGGAAAGCTGCTCAGTTCTGTTGGACTCAAGTCCCCCTTGTAAAGGAAGGGCATGGGGGACATTGTCCCAGGAGCCCCATTTTATTAGGGTTTCTTTCTGATGACACAATCCTTTTAAATGCAGAGAAGTAACCGGTTACATTCAAATACACCTCTTAAAGGGGATGTCTTACTGCATTGATTCATCTTACCTCAGTCATGTTTTCTTGGTTTCATTTAGAATTTAGGGGCATGTTTACTGGCTTCTACAAGGCTGCAGCAGAAGCCAGGTCTGTAGCTATAGCGACCAGTACTGGCAGCCTATCATGAGAGATCAAACAGGTCTGTAGCTGTAGCAACCTGAGGAGCTGATGCAGCCCATACAAGAGGGGAAATCTCAGAATAGATAGGACACTGCTAATGGACATATATGGCAAAGTGTCTTGTTTTTGCAAGATCTTTAACATGAAAAACAATCCTTGTAGTGAGACAACTCCTTTAATGCAATTTTTTTGCGGTTACAGCAATAAAACCGATATGACATCAGGGTATACAGAAATACTAGAGTAGAATTGAAGAATTTTTTCATGTATTTTTTTTTTCTCCAGGACAAGAATATAGATTTCTGAGATCTCTTTTTCGCTTTACAGTTCTGTAATGGAATCTGGTTTAACCAATAGCTCATTGCTTAGATATGAGTTTTACTGTGAAATCTAAAACTCCACCAACCTTGACAGAGTTTATTTAAGTTAAAAATTGTTTGTTTGTTTCTGGAGGTTTAAAGGCTTGCATAAAAAAAAAAAAGAGCACCTCAATCTCACAGAACACAAAGTAAAGAGACCAAAAAAAAGAGAATAAAAATGGCTCGGCCTGCTACTTTAGAAAAATAAAAGTCCCCTGAAGTGAGTGAGCAAAGTGATGGCAGCTAAAGAAATGGTCTTGCTTAACTTGCTCTCCTCGGAGATGAATAACAATTTGATGGACCAGGTAAACAGTGTGTTCAAAAGTAAGAACGGGGAACCAGGGGCCATAATCACTTCCCATTTGACTTACACCTACACGGGGACCAAGCAAAACCTGTTAATCCGCTTGACATATGTAGCCCTGCTATAAATTACCGCCTCCTCCCGGCACATAGAAACATCCGTCAGCCGCCCCTCCTCTCCCCACCCTAGCATACTGCTGATCTGATTTCCGACACTGCTGTGGAGCTTTGCTAAATCCATTCCCTGCATGCTTAAAGCAGTTTCTCGTGACACCGTCTGAATACAGAACGGCCTCCTGCTCTCATTATGTGTGAAGGAAACGACAACTGTGGCTGTGCCGAGTGTAAATGGAAATAATTTTTTTCCTGCTTGGCTGGGTAATGGTATAAACAGCACCTCTCCTCACCTAGTAACTCCCTCGCGTCTTTCCCCTCTTTTCTCTAAATCCCCCTTTCCGTCTACCGCCAGAACTGAGAAAGCAGAGACCAGTCTCCAGAGAGAATGGGAGAATCTCTGCTCAAATTGAAAGCATGTCTGGAAACAGGTACTAGGCATTAGAGGCAATAAGCTATTTATTCGCTAGCATTAGGCTTTTCGGCGTCTTGAGACAGAGCACAGACCAGGCTCCAGCTTAGGGTCGGGAATTCTGTATCATAGTCTTCTGACACCTAGTTGATGGCAATGAACTTGCTTCAAAGGAATGGGTAACCCAAAGTTTTATGGTATGCAGACACTGCATAACAAAAATTTCCCCTTTAAAATATAACTTTTAATAAATCTGTATAAAATGTAAAAAACCTAACCCCTATACAACATGCCCTAAATGGTATACAACAAGAGAAGAAATATATTGAATTGAATTCGTTATACCCCTATTGGGTGTTGCCTTTCAGCAGAAGAGTCGCCATGATTAAGGGCGGTTCCACTTTAACAAGCTACTCTCTACCCTCCTGAAAAAATACACAATGATACACTTATACCAGTATAAACAAGTAATGATACTATTCCATAATTACCTTATTAAAGTTTTTTACAATGACTTCTATATGGTCTCAAAGCCAATGTGACAAGCAACAATACTATAGATCTCCAGTAAACCCACTGTGGGTTTATTGGAGATCTATAGTATTGTTGCTTGTCACATAACAAAGAGACCCCATTCAATTAAATATATTTCACCTCTTGTTGTAAACCATTTAGGGCATGTTGTATAGGGGTTAGATATTAAAAATTTTATATAGATTAATTAAAAGTTCTATTTTAAAGGGGAAATTTGTGTTATGCAGTGCTATGTGGGTATATTTTTCCTCTATGGTATCACGTTATTTGTAAGCTATGCCGACACTGACCTATTCTATCAGTCCATAAATCATGAATCAGTTAAATAGTACAAGAAGATTAGCATACTATATGTTAATCACTGATTAGAATTCAGAAAAAATGGTGACCAATGATTCAGAAATCCCACTTACTGGGGTATTTACATGGGCAGTTAGGGTGCAAAAACTTTACAACAGCTGTTGGCCAAGTACTATATTAACAGGCTGGTAGCATTCTTGCCTTTCCTGCTGCAAGAGTTCAGAAATCATTTTATCAGAAATTCTGAGCCCAGCCCCAAACTAGATAACATCATTGTCAGGACAACTCAAAAGATTGCTAGGGTTTGAATGCTGGCTACCAGGAATGGCTCAACTACAGCAGTGTACAACCAGGCAGAGGAAGAGAATACCTGTGTCCTGGAAACAGTGATTCAAGGAAATTGGTTATTAAAATTCTAGCCATGGAAAGGTTGACATTCATTAAGGAAATAGATAACATATCCGCACACAGTCCAAATTAAACACAAATGGCCAGACTTTATATCCTAACACTGACAATAGCCATTGTGTAGTAAACTGCTTGCCAGAAATACAAAAAAAATCAGATCTTGCCATGTGTTTATTTGCATGTGGTCCAAGAACCCTGCCTGGGCAAGCAGAACTGTGTGCAGATCTCATAAAGCATTTTACCATTTTTAGGCTTGAAAAAATATCCCACAAAAAATGTAATGTCAAAGAGATATGGAGGCAGATTGGGCTGGACTTTAATTCCTATGATTCTTGTTTTTTTTCTAGAGAAAAGCAGCAACAAAAGAGTCAGAGAGCCACTTATCCACTTGATGAAATAACATGCACGCTCAGAAGAGCTGCTATCTCATGGGTAAACCGGACATTATATCAGGTCGTACTCATGGGAGATCCCAGGGCTTGGTCTGCTGGATTCTTTTATAGCATGACACCCACCAAAGCAGAATTGTCCTAATGCATCACGATTAGCTCATGTCACCACTGCACGGTTTTTCGGCCGGTTTGCGGTTTTTCAGACTGCCTGAAAAACCGGCCGAAAATGAGCACAATTGTGCTCTATGGAAAACCCGTGCAGCAGTCCCCACTGCACGGGTTTTCCGTCGGCCGGTTTTGCCGCCGGCGGTAAAACATTGAGCAAGCACCTTCTTCAGTCTGATTTTCGGACGGAATCTGTGCTTCTCAATGTGAAGGGCTTTTCTCCGCTCATTGTGGAGAAAAGCCGCCCCTACCTCCCCAACGGCCGCGGGGACGGGCGCAAAACAGAACAGATACCGGCTGGCAAACCAGACGGTATTTGTCCTATGCCATGGGGATGCGCCCTTAGGAAAGCTACAGAAACAAGAAAGAAAAATACCAAAAAGTATTTGTTTAAAAAAAAAACCCAGAGGTGACAATTTATGAAAATCCCCAAGATCTTAAAAAGGAAATTGATCACCTATATATCTTTTTTTACGAATTAAGACAAGATAATGATATATATTCTTTTCTTCTTAGCCGTTTTTATTTTCTCACTGTAGATTTTATTTTTTTTTCTATTTTATGTCTATAATTATAGGGGCAGCAATCTTGCCTGAGCAGCCTTCAACAGCACTTAGATGCTTTACAGCAGCTACATGGACATAACAGTCTGAACAGGACCCATTGACTTCTATAGGAGAGTCTTCTAGGCAAGTTCTGTGACCTGGGAAGAAGTCAGTGTGCAGGGAGGAGGAGGGTGAACTGTGACCATCTCCTCTTGTGACTGGTGGATCCTGTGTTATCTATAAACATTGGTGTCATGTTTCAGTGTAATCCTGCTTATGCTGATAAGTTCTCTATATAGAACAGGAAGCGTCAGACTATTATTAGGCCTAGTGGCCAATGTGAAAACTGCCGGATTTAAGGGTCTTTTAAGAAAATTATATTGATAGCGATATGAAAATTTTTATAAAAGCTAGCCAAACATTCTTTAAAATAGTGTATAACATAAAACAGGAGTTAAACAATAGGTCAATATAAGAATAGGCTATAATGTTATATATCCTCTTACCATCATACTGAATAACTACATAATAATCTGGTAATATATATACTGTGGACAGAACTACTGTCCATATATACCATTGATATAGTACATAGAGAATTTTTTGATGAACTATTATAACTAGGCAATCACGTATCATAATACCAATACTCTACCAAACATATAGAAATGTGTGACTTTTTATATACAGTATATTGTAAATATTGTAAAAAACTTATTGGATTTATGTTTGATTTCAATTGTGTGTTACATTTGTTTATTTTTAGCGACTGTTCTCATAAATCTCATAACATGACCGAAAACAATCATGATGAAAATATGATGTCGCTATGAGAAATAAGTTTCAATAAAGGATTATTCGTAATAAATTCATGTGCGGTTGATTACATTCTATGGGATTATTTGGATTGAAATGTCCTATCAACCTAGAACTGATACTACTGATAATAATTTGTATTGTGTGCCGAGCAACATAATTCTGTTGCCCATAGCAACCAATCAGCGCTCAGCTTTCATTTTTCCAGAGCAGTTTAAAAAACTAAAACTGAGCTCTGATTGGTTGCAATGGGCAACAGAGACAGTCTTCGGGTATGTTCACACGGCCTATTTGAAATACGTACTTTGGTACGTCTTACATTGATTTCAATGTAAAATAAGTACTGTTGATCACACGATACATATTTTACATACGTTATTGAATTACATTTTGCAGACATGTACAAAGAAGTGACATGTTAATTCTTGATTCGTTTCACGCATGTAAAATCCACATAGGAAACAATGGAGTGCGTTTTTGGAGGCTAAAAAACATATCCAAATACTTACCATACTTTCTGGTATGTATTTAGATGCGTTTACTTGCCTAAAATATGCGTTGCATCCAAATTGTTTGAACTTCAATACTATAGTATTTAAAACATAGTGAAATACGCATTCGAAAAACCTATACAAATACGCATCAAATACGTATTACAGATGCGTTTTTGGATACTTATTTTTGATGCAGATTTCAGACGGTTTTCAATGCGTTAATTTACGTATTGAAAAAACGTATCAGACACGCCATGTGAACCTTAGGGTAAGTTCACACAGCTGATTTTGGTGCTGTTTTCGGAGAGGTTTTTGGAGCGTTTCTGCTCCCAAAACAGCATACAAAACGCCTCCAGAATGCCCGAAGTTCATTTTCATTGACGCCTATGTAGCTTTGTAGTTCACACACGACGAGGTTTTTACACACGTTTTATGCGCTTCTTTGGAAGCTGTTTTGGGTGCTGAAAAAGAAGAGTCATGTCAATTCATGAAGTGTTTTCAGCATTGAAAATCCCAAAGGAATCAATGGAGATCTTCAAAACCTCGTCCAAAACCACGTTGCGTTTTTCTATGCGTTTTTCAACACTGTTTCCCCCTGGCTATTAATATTAATGGGTGAAAACAGTGTCCAAAACCTCTTCTGAAGAAGCGTGTTTCAGGCGAGGTTTTGAGTCTGTTTTGGGGGCACTGAAAAATCAGCGTCCAAATAAGCCGTGTGAACATACCTTTAGGGCAGCAGTTCTCAACCTGTGGGTCGCGACCCCGGCGGGGGTCGAACGACCAAAACACAGGGGTCGCCTAAAGCCAGGGCCGTTCCTAAGCCCGGGCAGGGCGGCCGGAGAGCTGAGGGGGGCGCTGCACTGGCTTAATAGCTGCAGGGAGGAGCGCTGTGGGTGCCGTTTGAATTACTGAGGGGAGGGGGAGCAGTGGGCGCCGTTACTTTCATCAATGGTGGCTCAGTGAGCCGCTCCTGTGAGCGGCGCTGCGGCGAGTACGGACTTGCGTCCCGCCGGTCCTTGTGGGCGGTGCGTGCAGGACGCTGAAAGCGCGCAGCATCACGCGCCCACAATATGTACCAAGCATCAGGAACAGCCCTGCCGTACTCAGTGCAGAGAGAACGCTGATACTGTACAGCAGGGCTGTTCCTGACTGCAAGGTAATTTAGTGTAAAACACACACACACATCCATAGCATCATGTAATGTCTGTATGTGGTACAAGTAATATGTTATTAACCTGTTACTTGTACCACACACAGCCATTACATGATATGCACATTACATTTACCCCCCCCCCCCCCCAGGGTGGGCTGTGAGTGGCACATGAGGGGTCACATATGTAACCCCTCATGTGCCAATCACAACCTCCCCCCTCCCCGGACAAGGTTACATCTATGTAACGGCTCTGAGTGGTACCTTTATATGTATGTGACATGTAGAGGTACCGCTCAGAGGCGTCACATATATGTAACCCCCCATGTACCACTCACAGTCCCCTGTGTAAGGCTACATCTATGTAACGGCTCTGAGTGGTACCTTTATATGTATGTGACATGTAGAGGTACCGCTCAGAGGCGTCACACATATGTAACCCCTCATGTAGCAAAATTACAGTTTTGAAGTAGCCATCAAAATTATTTTTTGGTTTGGGGTCACCGCAGCATGAGGAACTGTATTGCGGGGTCACGGCATTAGAAAGGTTGAGAACCACTGCTTTAGGGTATGTTCACACGGCGTTTTTAGATCCGATTTTGGATCGGTGTTGGATCTGAAAATCGGATCCAAAACCACTGCAGCAATCAGATTCAAAACAAATCCAACATGTACTGAAACACGCAGCTGCATGTTTGGATAAGTGTTGGATGCATCAGGATCGCACTATAGGGCTCCTGCTGCGTCTTTCGGATCAAGAATTGAGATGTAAATTCTTGGGACGGAACCAAAAGACGAAGTGAGACATGCACTGGAGATCACGCGTGTGAACGCCGATGCGTGTTTCTAATAAAAAGCAATATAAATCACATTGCTATTTATTAGATACTTGTTTGGGTCCGTTTGGGGTCCGTCAGACTGAACCAAACACGTATCGAAAAGCATATGTAAACAGGAGTCAACATGCCGTGTGAGCATACCCTTATTGATAAGACAGTTTTCCTGAGATACGCATCAAATATGTATCTAAATATGCATTATAGATGCATTTTGGATATGTTCTTTGGATGCAGATTTCAATACGTTAATTTATGTATTAAAACAACAGTATCAGACACGCCGTGTTACTGTTCGTTGTCCTGAATGATTCTTATATAGGTCTTTGAGATAACAGTGTTTTAATGATTACAAGACCAGTTAATGTATTCAGACTCCAGTGAAAGCCATGAAGCATGGTATCTAAAAACCTCAAAAATAACCTCAGAGTCAAAGCACTGCTGTAACGTACAAAGCTGTTCCATACAATTCAACCACTTTTCCCTATGGATACACAAATTAACTAATCTTGTCTACAATCCTCTGGATACTGACTTGGGATTCAACACAACAATGTTAATGGTTAGGAATTTGTCAGACTGCAAGGAAAACGTAGGTTATGCATTCAGATTAAGGCTGTATTTGAACATTGCAAAGGGTTAAATAAATGGGCATGCACTTGTCTGAGTCAGACAATAACCATGCTGTTATAATGAAGACCAGGAATATTTGTAAAAAACAAATTAAATTTTAGGGAAGGTTTTGATGTTTAATGCATGCTGGAGTTGAGGAGTAATTCAATAAACATGAGGGAACAATTCAATCTCACTTTTTATTCTTGCGTTTATGATACTTGGTCACCATATCCTGTAGACTGAAAACATGGAGATAAATAAAAGGTGAAAACATGTCCCATGAGAAATGAAAAAACTAAATCTATAGGCAAATAAAGAACACAATGAGATCCAATGGATGAAACAGATACTAGAAGAGGGAAATTACAGATTTCTTACCTGTTAATAAGGTCTTCATTGTCGTCACTTTCCATCTCATCCTCAATGGCCGCTTGAAGATCCCCAATACGCTTGAAGGCCAATTTCAGATCTGACTGCAAACTCTGATTTGCAGCTTCCAAACTCTCTAGATCCATTTCCTGCAGAAACGGACACAAATTAGGTGCCATAAAGTGTTCTGGTTATATATGTCCATCTTTTTAACCATTTTTAAAGTCTCCAAAACATTTCATTAAAGGGGGTGTCTCATCTCAAAGTTTCATAGGATGCATGAATGAAATAATGCTGCTTTGCTCTGTCACTTCCTGGTCAAGCTGTCTTTAATTAGCATATGAGCTCTGTGTATTCAGACTTCTGCTAATTAGATAAATCTCATGCTGTCAGGACCAGGGAAGCTTCTGAGTTAAAGTAAACAGCAGTAATTACTGGCTTTTGTCTGAAAGATCAGATAACAAACAAGCTCTAACTATCCGAAGTTCTGTGCTGTGCGACCTGCATGATGATGTCACTCCCTGCTATCAGATAGAACAAACAGCAGGGGGGAGAAGTACACAGGTCAGTCACTTGGGAAACCAGAGAGCGCACAGAAGGTGATAAAATTAAACAACGCAATATATTTGGAAAACGTCTTCATTTAGTGATTCCAACAGGTTGAAATCTAATCTTTGTAGCGAGACAACCACTTTAAAAAAAAAAAAAAAATAAGGAAATGAGGAAGCTCTTTATATAACAAGTATTATCACCTAAATTTAATAGTCCGCCATTTTGAGTACACAGCTCTTATGCAGACCTATGTTTCTCAATTATTTCCAATTTCGAGACTGTGCACAATCTTATCCTATAAATCCCTGGTCTCTCCCCTCCATCTGCCAGTACCAGAAGCCCTGCTTCACATCAGACCAAAGCATAGCTAATAGACCTTGGATGTATGAACACATCCTGGAATATTTGAAGTGCCTCTAGACTGCAAA
The DNA here is from genome assembly GCA_025379985.1 of Phyllomedusa bahiana. NCBI lineage: Eukaryota > Metazoa > Chordata > Amphibia > Anura > Hylidae > Phyllomedusa > Phyllomedusa bahiana. The sequence goes on along the minus strand of JAODAL010001705.1, from coordinate 157,377 downwards.
GTATTAGAGTCATATCCATCACTTGAACACAAAGTATTGAGCTGAAAATGCATGAAAAATCTCTGAAAACATTCCACCACTGAATGCTTTTGCTTTCACTGGCCTCATGACAGACAGTATAGGAATTTGTCTCTGGCCTTCTTAACGTTAAGAAATGAATTTCTCATCATTACGATTTAGTGAGATTTCGTCTACATTTTTTACCCTTCAATCTTCAAAAGTCATAGCAAATGCAAAGCTGTAAGAGAACTTGACATCATGGGCACTTCACACTATTTCAAAGGATCAAGATTTTTCCAGTACAAAAGAGTACGGTACAAATGAAAAGGGAGTGCATGAAATTATGAAAAAGAAGGAAAAAAAAAAAAGTTTCTACTTTTTTCCATATATTCGAAACGGCTCATGGGAAAAGAGCTGGGACTGCAGCGCAACCTACTGGATATAGCGTTTCTCGAGCTACATCTGACTAACTGAGCCTTGCAATGTAAATGGGATTAATGCCATACCAGTTCTATATCTGCAGACAGTGGTTTCGGGGTATTTGCCCCTTATCAGTGCAGAGTAGAGCACTGGTTTGCTTGGTAAGAGAATGTAGCTCAAAATGGGTAATGTTTCTCACCTATATGGTGCCTCTCCCTAATGATGACAAAGGTGTATAAGTCTTCACAAATCTACATGGTGCCTCTCCCTAATGAGAAACATTACCCCCTTTGAGCTACTTGTTTCCAGAAATAGTGACACTTGTCCCAAAGCTGTGTTTGCAGATAAGGCTGACCTGCAATACCAGACAGAGTCCATGGGCAAGGGAGGTGCTGCTTGGAAAAAAAATGTAATATACATACAGTTGAAACCAGTAGTTTACATACAGTATATAAAAAGATACATATACATGTTTTTATCACTATCTGACATTTTCACACAGGGTAATTTCGGTGCGCATTTCGCAGCGTATTTGCGCTTTAATACGGGCAATATGTGCGCCGAAATTACGGTAATCCATAGTCCTCAGAGAACTATGGATTACGCCTCCTCTCCCCGCTCGTACAATATGTGGGGAGAGAAGTCACATGTCAATTACTTGTGGGGAATTCGCGCCGTGAGTAATGAATGTCAATGGGGCCGGCGGGCTGCCGGTACCCCGCGCCGCAGGAGTACGCGAGTATTAGCGCGTGCTCCCGAAAAACGGCCTTACCCTTTTAGGTTATTTAGGAACCAAAATTGTTTATATTTGTCAAATGCCAGAATAATGAGAATTTAAGGCATTTTATTACTTTCTGCAAAGTCAAAAGTTTACATACACTAGGATTACTATGTCTTTAAAAAAATATTTGGGATAGTCCATATGATGAGGTCATGTCTTTAGAAGCTTCAGATAGGTTTATTGGCAACTTCTGAGTTAGAGACACACCTATGGATGTATTTTAACCCCTTAAGGACATTGTGTTTTTTTTTTGGTTGAGACAGCTGTTTTTTCACCTTCGTTTTTCAAGAACCATAACTTTGTTATTTTTTTACACCTACATAGACATATGAAGGATTTTATTTTGCAGGACAAGATGTACTTTCTAATAGTGTTATTCACCATACCATAGAATATACCGGGAAACCGCAAAAAAAATATTCCAAGTGGGACAAAATGTGAAAAAAAAAATTACTTGTGCCATGTTTACAGAGATTTTATTTTTTAGGGTGTTCACTCTCCGATATAAATGATGTATTATCTGTATTCTGCAGGTTTTGGTTATATTTTTGTACCATAAACAAAATACAAACGTTTTTGATTTTTGGAAATTTGCGCCATTTTCTGCGCTCAATAACTTTTTTGTCCTAACACCTACGGACTTGAGAGTGCTTTTTTGTGGGCTGAAGTGCACATTTGTTGCTAACAGTTTGGTATACATGCAACTTTTTAAATAAATTTTATTCCAATTCTTAGAGGGCAGGAAGAAGTAAAACCGAAAACAGAGCAGCGATGGAAGCCATTTGCCATGTTAACCGATCGGAACCCCCGTGATTTTGGGAGAGAGGAACGGTGTGATGTCTAAAGGGTTAAACAGAGTGGGATGGTGCCGGCATCATCCTGCGCTATAACCGCCAGGTGTTAGCTGCAATTAGCATCTAACACCCACCGGCTATGTAGCGGCTACAAAGCCCCTTAGCAACCCTGGGACGTACTCATATGTCCAGGGTTATTATCTTAATGCACACCAGAAACACACCGCTTCTGTGGGAAAGTCTAAAGAAAACAGCCAAGATATCAGGAAGAGAATTATGGACTTGCACAAGTCTGGATAATCCTTGGGTGCAGTTTCCAGATACCTGAAGGTACCTCGTTCATCTGTAGATACAATTATACGCAAGTGCAAACAACAAGGGAATGTCCAGCCATCACACCACTCAGGAAAAAGACAGGTTCTGTGTCTCAGAAATGAACGTGCCTTGGTCCGACATGTGCATATCAACCCAAGAACAAATGCAAAAGATCTTGTGAAGATGGTGGCGGAAGCTGGTAAGAGTGTGTCATTATCCACCGTGAAACAAGTACTGTATCAACATGGGCTGAAAGGCCACTCTGCCATTATTCAAAAAAAACAAAAAAAAAAGACCCCCACAAAACAGATTAATGTTTGCAAATGCACACAGGAACAAAGACCTACATTTTTGGAGACATGTCCTGTGGTCTCATGAAATAAAAATTGAGCTGTTTGGCCATAATGACCATCGTTACGTTTGGAGTATAAAGGGAGAAGCTTGGAAGCCTAAGAACACCATCCCAACTGTAAAACATGTGGTTGACAGCATCATGTTGTGGGGTTTGTTTTGCTGCAGGAGGGACTGGAGCACTTCACAAAATAGATGAGGAACGAAGATTATGTAGCAATACTGAAGCAACATCTCAAGACATCAGCCAGGACGTTAAAGCTTGGGTGGAAATGGGTCTTCCAAATGGACAATGACCCAAAGCATACTGCCAAACTGGTTACAAAGTGGCTTAAGGAGAACCAAGTCAATGTTTTGGAGTGGCCATCAGAAAGCCCTGATCTCAATCCTATTGAAAACTTATTGGCAAAGCTGAAAAGGCAGATGCAAGCAATGCGTCCTACCAGCATGGCTCAGTTACACTAGGAGGAATGGGGCAAAATTCCTACCAACTATAGTGAGAAACTTGTGGAAGGATATCTAAAATGTTTGACCCAAGTCATACAGTTTAAGGGCAATGTAACCAAATACTAATGAAATGTATGTAAACTTTTGACTTTGCAGAAAGTAATAAAAATGGCTTAAAAAAATTCTCTTTCTCGCTTTATTCTGGCATTTGGCAAATATAAATAATGTTAGTAATCCATATTGACCTAAACAAGTAAGGTTTATTCTGATTTCATGTCAGATAGTGAGAAAAACATGCAGATGTGTCTTTTTATATAGTGTATGTAAATGTATGGTTTCTACTGTACATATGGTACAGCACCTACATATGGTCCAATACACAACTTGGTCAGAACTGCAGAATCTGTCAGCATGCAGCCAGTAAAATTGATATATGACAGTGGCTCTAAATGTCTGAATGAACTAGTGGCATATACAATTCTTGTACTAAAGAACAGATTTATGTACCAATTCATGCTTTTTACGGCTGGCTTCTGCCTCTTTCTTCGCCAGTTCACCCATTTCTTCCTTCATGTCTCGGATCTGCCGCTGCATTCTTTTATTCTGCTCTTTTTCACGGTTCTCCGCTGCAGCTCGCTGATCACGCTCTTCAGTTAGCTTCTCAATGTTCTCTTTTAGCCGCGTTACGAGGCTCTGTGGGGAGAAGTATCAAACTTTAAATTCTATATAAAGGGCAAAACTTTATGTAACTTAATTATTTTTGCCAACAACAGTATTTAGCAGCCACAATGACAAAACAATGAAATAATTAGTTTAGAAAGTGGTTATGTGTATGTAAACAGGAACCACAGGAGCAAATCTGTACCACATATCTGAGCCACCAAGTACAGGAGTTACACCCACCTCCATGCGTTTCACTTGGGTCCTCTCAAATTCCAGGCGGGTTTCCAGCTCCCGGATTTTGGCTTCCTGTCTGCTCACCACAGATTTATCCACCATGGATTGCTCTAGGAACTCCAGCTGACTCTGCAAACCTTGTAACTGCACATCAGAAAAGAAGTGAAAAGTAAATATTGGTTTGTGGATTGGAAATATTTCCTAATAGTAGAGTTTTCCAAGAGGACCTATGGCCATTCCTGACATATAAGTTCTAGTAAATACTAGTGATCCCCAAGAAGTAACAATTCTGGAGCATCTTTCCTTAGGGTACGTATTGGATCCCGACTCCTAAAACCATGTGGTCTGACAAGTATGTTGACGTGGTTTTCAATGTGGATTTTAGGTTGTTTTTTTCCTGCTGGATTTACAATCAGAAAACAAGTCCTATTCATCTCTATGGGGTTTTGGATGCGGATTTGGCTTAAAAATGTTTGGGCCACATTTTTTCACCCAAAATACGGCAGAAGAATGAACACATTTCAAGATTTTTGTAAAAACTGTGGTTTTGAAATCTGATCAAGAAAATCCGAGTTGTGTGGACTAGAACTAGAATTTTCAATTGAGGTCTACGGGAATGTTTTTCGACGGATTTGAATATGCTCTTTGATAACAGATATACACTTTTGCTAAGTAAGCCCTCTATGCTGTAGATATGATATGCAGTCATCTCACTTAACCTCTTTAGGGCCCAGTTCACACCGATTATTATTAGCTGTAACAGAAAACATAAGATTTTCAAATCTGCATCAGAAAATCTTCTCCATGGAACCTGTGTTGCAAAAACGATTTGTCAGGCAGACTACAACTAATGAGTCTTGAGTGTGCCCAAAATCGGTGTACATAAAATGGGTTGGAAGTGAGGGACAACAAAAGGACAAGCAAGGAAAGGGGGATGGAACTAACAGAAAAGAACAAAAAAGGACAGAGAAGGTAAATGGAAGGTCAAAGACAAGATCATCCAAAGTACAGGTGTAAAGGAGAAAGAAAGGACATGGAGAAAAGACACAAAGTACAAAAAAGTCAAGAATAAATAAGATAGAGGACAGCAGAAAAAGAAGAGAGGACTTCAGGGTGTGAGAGAGGATGGAAGAGATCAGGTAGGAATACAAATAAGCCATAAAGGTGACACAGGAGGGAGCTTTTTGTCATTGCACAGGAAATCCTGTTCTACCACAATATTTAATATACAGGGTGAGTTACAAGTCTCCATACATACATCAAAGATATATTACAGATATTATAATAGTCCCAGTCTAAAGAGCCTGTTAAATTTCAATGTATTATAGATGTACTACAAGTGTTTGTACATATACACAGCCGTACATGATAAAATGGTATTATTTTTAGTACATTTTGCCCAATTACAATAGCTTCACATTCAAATGACAAACTATTAAGTGAAAGGAAAAAAAAACAATTCAAGGTTTACATAGGTAGGGATATTATCGAGAAACACAAAAAGAAAAATCTATAACATATTGACTCCTTGTTCCTCCAAGCCTAGATTAATCCACCAGTGAAGACGTGTCCTCCACTCCACCCCCTCTTGCATTGGTATTGACTGGAAATTACTTAATGCGTTTTATTTACTTAGTTTCACTAACACAGATCAACATGGCTCTTAATTACTAAAGATAAATGCACTAAGGGAATGAACTGTATGTAAGAACCACAGAAGGATGTGATGAAAAGGTCACCGAGGTATTACCGCCGTACATCCTTCTCTAAGGGAAAGAGATTTTCAAGTCTGGAAGCACTATTCTTTAACAAACTGGACTTCCATCAGCTCATTTTTTGTCCTGTGGGATAATATAGGCCTTGTATTCTTTCACTGGTCATTTCTCTGAACCATGGATAGAGCAACCTGAAGCTAATTACCCTCTTGCTGTGGTCACAACAGCAGGGGATGAGTGTGTTGATCTTGATGGAAACAGTGACTTGTGTCACACTATTACACAACAGACTTCGGGTGACAAATCAGCATATACTTGTTTCCAAGGGCTACATGCTCAACAACAATTGCAGTGTATAAGGGCAGCCGCTGGGTTGTGAACAAGATGGGGTCTGTAAGTTTGTTCTTAAGCTGAATTTGTATGCAAGTCAAAACAGGGACATTTTGTAATTTAACTCCTGCCCAAAATATTGTTCGGTTTTTGATAGTGAGTTAACACCACTTTTACGTTTGTTTCGCGGTCTGTGCCCCTATTAGTACGTGTTTAACATGTGTGGTGTAACATGCTGGAACTTAAAGTTACACAGCAGCTGCCTGTACACAGCTGCTGTTATGGAACAACAAGTATCAGCATGCCACATGTTAGACACATGTACTAATCTGCAGATGTTAAACTCTGCAGGGGGGTGAAAATACTGTGCACCATGACACTGTACTCCTTGACAAACCTGCATTGCTGGGGCAGCATCCCCAGAGGTCTTCTTCACACTAGCAGGGGCATACAGTAGAATGACTGACGTCCCGACAAAACAATGTCCTAATGGGGCATGACGTCAGTCACGCCCCATAAGTCCCTGTCCATATTTAGGATACAGATGTATCTTGGAATTCATGCAATGTTCAGGTGACAAAGTACAGGGGAATAATTATAATCCAGCACAAATAATTTATTTTAGAACCAAGTTAGGACCGCAGAAAAAGGCAGTTCTATTAACAATTTATGCAAAATATATACAGTACAGACCAAAAGTTTGGACACACCTTCTCATTCCAACAGTTTTCTGTATTTTCATCACTATAAAAATTGTAGATTCACACTGAAGGCATAAAAACTATGAATTATTACATGTGGAATTATATACTGAAAATATGTCTTATATTCTAGGTTCTTCGCCACCTTTTGCTTTGATTACTGCTTTGCACACTCTTGGCATTCTCTTGATGAGCTTCAAGAGGTAGTCACCTGAAATGGTCTTTCAGCGTGAATCTACAATTTTTAGGCTAGGTTCACACGGCTCAACTGTGGGACGTAATTACACCCCGCAATTACGCCGCGTGGCCGGGGGCGTATACGCCGCTGGTAATTCACATGTCACTTATCTCCCCCCGCGGCGTATTCGCCGAGCAGGGAGAGGAGACGTAATCCATAGTTCTCTATGAGAACTGTGGATTACCGTAATGACTGGGACGTTTTCAGCCCGTAATTTGCGCACTCCGGCGCGTAATTACGGACTGAAATACGTCCAGGATTAAGCCGTGTGAACATGGCCTTATAGTCATGAAAATACAGAAAACTGTGGGAATGAGGAAGTGTGTCCAAACTTGTGGTCTGTACTAATATATATATATATATATATATATATATATATATATATATATTATAATATATATATAATATATATATATATATATATATATATATATATATAAATATATATATCTATCTATCTTTGAGAGCTGCTCCAAGGTAAAGCTCCCCATGTTTACAACGCAACACTAGAGTGATGCAAACAGTATAGAGCTAATGAGCTATGTAAAATATATGTAAGCCTGTGACAACTTATCACCTGAAAGCACAAGCGTTAATTTACCTTCTTGGTAAATCACTTTTCCCAACCACATCACTTTCCTCTTGGCTCAGCTTAGAGCACTGAAGATATGGAGGCAACGACCACAACATTCTTTAAATTAATGGTGCAAGGTTTAATATATTAACATATAGATTTCACTTAAAGGGAAAAAAAAAGAGGCAAGATCAATGTTTTGGGCTTATTGCCGATGATCCCTGAAAGGCTCCCCCTGACAACTGAGGGATGAGTTATCATAGATTAGACCATGCCTCATTAATTTCAAACTTGCAGGTCAATGATACAATTTGCATTAGAGTAATAGTATTTCATTTGGCTCCTGTGATCTCTCTCAATCAACTGTTCCGTTTCTTTTAAATGTCAAATAAAGCTTGTTGACAACACAAATCTAACAATTAGAAGGTCAATTTGGCTGCAAGGTTTACATATGCCACAGCCATTAATTGGCTAATAACACCTAACACGAGCCAGAATTAAAATAAAAAAAAAAACACAACAGGTGAAGATGAATTAATACAGTCATGTTTTTGTAATCTCTAAACAATGGAAAATTGACAAATATGGTGGATAAAAATTATTTAAGTCAAAAAAGAAAATTATTCAATTGCCATCACAGGCAAAGCTGCTCACTGAGGCTAGGGCTCCATGGAAGCACAGCTTATCTACATTTTGCTATAAAATCACATCATTACATAACTAAATTGCTAGATGTCAAGCTAGAGAATTTATATATCTGGCTGTGGTTATCTCACGCAGTAATTAAAACAGAAAAGTCACATTATTATGACCACCAGTCAAAATCCAGAGTAACTGCCCTGTGCACATGGACAGCAACTAGATGGGGAGGGAGTGACTCAATAAGGTCCTGGTAGGTTTACAAAGGTATCTGGAGCCATGCTGACTACTGGTATAGGGTGCGTGAGGGAGGATCCATGAAGTGAACACAATGATTGAGGTTGTCCCACAGATGCTCAATAGGTTTCAGGTCTGGGGAATTAGGGGGCAAGGGTAGTATTAGGAAGATTTCCATGCTCTATCAATCAATGACTGACATTTCTAGCCATGTGATAGGTCACACTACCTTACATTGTGTCAGGTAAGATAATTAGCATGTACAGGTGTATGTGAACTGCAAGAATGGATTCATACGAAAATTGATTGAGTGCCTTCAACATGAAGAAAATGCCACAAAAACAATATTCCAGACCTTAACACTGCCCCTACTATCTTGTGTACTTCCAGGAAAGGTTGCAGGGAGTTTTGTTATCCGATGTATCTCACCTGATACACCAATGGCTAACTATTCTACATGACTCTCCAGAGAAGGCAACCCTTTGCTAATCAGTCAAGGTCCAATTCCGATGCTGCTGTGAAAACTGAAGCCTTATTTTCTGTCAATGCAGAGGTGGCAGTTAAGCGGCTATATTGCTGTTCTGCCCCCACACACTTATATAGCTGAAGTACACTTCTCACATTAATGGCATGTGCTGCTCCACAGCTTCCATGTTGCTTAATTGCAATAGTGCCATTTGTGAATTCCGACACTTTCACCACAGCAGTAGGCGAACTGTTCACAAACTGCAAAAATTCAGAAATTCTGCTTCAAAAGCCAATAATCGTCCTCTTTTGCATCTCTAATAAATTGCCCCTTTTATCCATAATAGGAACAAGGGATGTGTGTGCAGACAGCCTACTGCGTACCTTATATACTCACCAAGAGAGTTTACGACACGTAACTTCCTTCATTAGCTACTCTCTGCCGACTTCAAAACTACGAAGTGGTCATAATAATGTGACTCAACAGTGTCCAGTGGTAGTTAAAAGTGGCATGGTCAGCAAATAGATGTCATAATGAGTCATTGTTGTAAGAGTTGACTAAGCTTTGACTAAGGCCTGGTTCACCCACGGCACCCGACGGACGCTATTATTTACAATGGGTCTGTCGGGTTTCTGCTGTGGTGTTTGCAGTTGAAACTGAAAAAATAGCGCAGCAACTAGTAATAGTGCTATTTTTCCATCTTAATGATGGACACCACATCAGAAATCCAGACTGACCCATTCTATTTAATAGGGTCCCATGGGCGCAATGAGAGACCATTGTGACTGGATTTCTTGTATTTTGTTTTTCACCTTTGCGATGGAGGTTCCGGAAGGAACAGGCACAGATGTGAACCTAGCCTAAGGCCTACAAAAGAAAATTACTGTTAAATCCATCCGAAAGATCCTCTTGATGGTTGGTCAGGTAGCTGAAAGCTTCAGCCATTAAAGGGGTTTTATCATTTCATCATTTGGCAGCCGTTTATACTGGTTGCTAACGAGAGCTTATGAAATGGAGAGGCGTGTTTCTCCTCCCAGCAGGGCGTATCTTCTCTCTGCAGATACGCCCAAAGTGTGCACTTGAGAATTCATTCTGTGTGAGCAGTGGGGAGGGGAGAGATTCTCAGCTGTCGAAGACTAAGGAATTATTGGAACTGAAAAGCTAAGTGTAACTCGATAGTGTATATCTAAATTTCTCGCTCTCTCTACACACTTTGTAACTAGAATGGGCATTTGACATTCAGGACTCTGGGAAATATGGGTGATTTTTTTCTCTCTCTCACACACAGTGATATATCCCGCAGATTATTACACCTCTGACCTCTACAGATCTGCAGAACAAAACTATTCACTTTTTCGGTTTGTGTTTACATGGGACTGCACAAGATGTCTCTCTCTGCTGCGGGACCACTGATCGTTGTCAGTGAACGCAACAAACCCCACACTGCACACGTCGACTGATTGCTGTCAGTGAACGCAGCCAACCCCGCACTGCACACGTCGACAGATTGCAAATCAGTGAACGCAGCCAACCCCGCACTGCACACGTCGACTGATTGCTATCAGTGAACGCAGCCAACCCCGCACTGCACACGTCGACTGATTGCTACCAGTGAACGCAGCCAACCCCGCACTGCACACGTCGACTGATTGCTGTCAGTGAACGCAGCAAACCCCGCATTGCACATGTCGACTGATTGCTATCAGTGAACGCAGCAAACCCCGCACTGCACACATTGACCGATTGGGGTCAGTGAATGCGGCAAACCCCGCATCTCTCTTTCTCCCTCCGTTCACACATGTACCTGCGTGCTCCCATGCACAGGTACTCTGTCTCACGCGCGTTCCCGAACACGACCGGGGGCGTCATCTGGACGGAACTCATCTCTGTGCACACGTGTCCCTGCTCCCTCGAATACACAGCCTCTCCCCTGCTACACTTTCTGACGCATGTTCCCAAATACGACCGGGGGCAGGACCTGGGCGTAACCGGACCGGAGCTCTCTCACTTCCAAGAATTAAACAAACGGCCCATTCCCTTAAACCATAGCACTTTGCTTATGGTAACCATGGGCCTACAAGCTTAGATTTTTTGGCCCCACATGTTGAACTATGATCTTTCAAATGAGAAAACCCATTTAAGTACTTTCAAATGAATAGGTGACAATGTACAGTGTATACCAGAACCAAAACCACTATCTGTTGTGACCTTCCACTCAGCCGAATAAATAGATTTTTAAGTGCCTGTCTCCATAATGTTCATATACCCAAATACGATGTATGGAAAAGGTGTTCTTCTCATTAGCCATTAGTGATAACATTTTGTTGTCAGAAAACTATTTAATTATAAGTTACCAAATTAAAAGAGCAAAAATTCTGCTCTGCAACATGACAACTGGAGTAAAGTCTATTTGGCTAAAACCAATTTGTATTCACTCCATGCTGAAGCATAATAATTACATTAATAAAGATGCAATATGACCTCTGTCTGCTTCTAAAATCCTGCTATAACTTATGTAGCAATTAAGGTAAAAAGTAGATAAAAGTCTGTCTGAAAAGATAAAAAGGTTCTGGTCCCAGGACAATTATTTGTTTCAAGATTTATCAAATTATTAACATGCTCTCTGGACAGATAGTCCTGTAAAACGTGTGTACAGTCAGCAAAAGGAAACGTGTGCAGCGTCTAGGATCGTCCATTAAATGCTGTTTAATATTACTATGGGAAATGTGAAGGGAGAAGAAAGCTTTACAAATTGATAAGAAATATAGAGGGAGATCGTCAACAGATTTTGCTCTCTGTTGATTGACTTTAACTACTAAAAGCTTTCAGTCTTAATCGAATCGCTGAGCAATATTTGGGCCAAATAGGAGACACACTAGAGAATTTGTTGCTGGACCCAAGCTTTTCCACCAGTCAGATAATATAGTAGTAGTCACTCCAAGGGAAGAAACACTAATCTCACTGTAGATATACTCAAGTTTCAAGATTTAGAGGGGCTGCCTTAAATTTAAGAAAATCTGGGGACCATTATACAATAAAAAGTACAAAAAAACAAAAAACTCATCCCTCCAGCCATTACTGCTCCAGTGCGACTTTCCCGAGGTTACCCGCAGGACCCTCAGCAATGGTGTCAAGAACACCTTTTACATGATGCTGAACTATACTTGTATGCATGAGACCTTTGGTGCCAGTGCTTAGCTATAACATCAAGGGAACATTGTACGTGATATCATAATTGGAGACCTAGTGGAGAACACTGGAGCAGCGGTGGATTTATGGTTACGTACAGCCTTCAAAACTGTACACAGTTTCTCTAAAATCTTGGACAACCCCTTTTAAAAGCTTTTCCAAAGTATGTGCATTGAGCCTCTTCCTCAAAGGAAAGTTTGACGACTAAACAGTGGTTGAGTTATTCTGTGCACTGGTGAAAGTTAAAAAAGTCACAGCCTGACAACTACATTATTTCCTTAAAGGGAATCTATCACCAATATCTTTTTTTTACTACTTAAAAGGAGCTGCTAATACATATTTTCTTCTTCGTTGTTTTTATTTTCTGACTGTAGATTTTTTTATTCTGTTGTCTGTATTTGATTATGTCGGCAGACATCTTGCCTGAACTGCTTTTAACAGAGATGCTTTTAGAGAGATGCTTTACAGCAGGTACATGGGCATAGGAGCCTGTGAACAGAAGCCGAATGATTGACTTCTATAGGAGCGTTTTCTAGGCATGCTCTGTTACCTGGGGAGAGGAGAAGCTGTAACCATCTCCTATTGTGAATGGTGGATCAATCGTTATTTATACATATTGGTGTTATCTTCAGTTTAAGGCTATGTCCACACTGCATAGGAAAAAGTTCGTATCTTCGGCGCTTTTTTGTTTTTAAAAAGCTCCGAGGATACAATCGTTCGTGCGGCCCCATAGACAGCAATAGAAAAGACGAGTTGCTGTCTACACAGCTCGTCTTTTCTCTGCCCATCGTTCGGCAGCGGAGTAGTATACAACATGTTGTATAATACGTTGGCGCTTCTCGTTTTCTTGACGTCTTCCCATACAATACTCTTGGATGGGTGACGTCAGGAAAACGAGAAGCGACCGCGGTTTTTGCACAAAGCGTGACAAACGGTCCTGCATCAGAGAATAAAACAGCCGCTTTCAGGCCGTTTTTTGTCCGATGCAGTGTAGACGTAGCCTAACCCTGCCTGTACTGATAATGAGGAGACTGATGAAGTTTCAGACCATTAGGCCCAGTAGCCAAAGTGAAAACTTCAAAATTTCAGGATTTATTTATTTTTTTAAATATTGATGGCGATATGAAAAATGTAAAAAAAAAAAAAACACAGAACAAATCAAAAATTCTTAAAAAATGTGTTTAGCATAAAAACATGAGTTAAATTTTTGATTACATATTTACAACACTGTTGATTATGTACTAGAAGGGTAAGTATGACACCAGGATTCTTTTTGGTTTTTCAGTTAACCCCTGCATCATGCACCAGTTTTTCCTGAGGTTCTCCTTTAAGCATACAAATCTGTACGCTATATCAGTAGTATGCTTTATTCTCTATTTATACATCTAAAGGATCCAGAGATTCTCATCTTACCTTCTCCTGGATCTCTTGCCTCTCCTTGCTGGCTTCCTCAAGTTGGGTCTGCAGGTCATTGATCTGAGCCAAGTCTCTGGAGGACTAAAGGGGGGGAAGTGACAGGGTTCATTAGGTTGCTCATTGAGAAGGGAATGCCCTCCCCACTAGAAAGCACGGAAATATTCACTGCTTGAAAGACTTCTACAAAACACACCAAGCCCCGATGCTCTCAGACTGAGCTAACTGGTCTGCAGCAAAATCGATATGCTTTATTTACATTACAAGCAGTTAATCTATTGATAGAGTTGTGCATTTAATTAAACTAGATGTTTCTAAGCAGCAGAATTTCGTGCTGGCTGTCTTCTGCTCAAACAGGCACAGCATTCAGCTAAATGTGCAATAATCTGAGCTGTAGGGCAAGACCTGAAAAAGGCACATGAGAAACTGTAGTATAGCTATTATATCTGTTGGTGAATACAAATGTTGTTAACACAAGCATAGGACACACAGCAGAGAAATCTTATTATAGAAACAAATGCACATACGCCTGCCAAAGGACTAAATGTGACTAGCTAATGTGATTTTGGGTGCATCTGAGTCAAACAAAAAAAAATGGTAGGTTTGTACTCTAGAAAATTGGGCTTTTTATGCCTATCTAGTGCATTAAAGGGTGTATAATTAGCTAGACACTCTTGTCTATACCTATTTTAATTGATGTGCCATTTCTCGGTTGCCTACCATCTTAATTCCTTCCTTCCCTCTGATAGTTTCCCTAATGTAGCCCGCATTTATCATTTTGCATCTGACTTTTCAGAGAAAGAGGGGTTTCATCCCACTGCAATGCTAAGGATAGCGAGAGTAAATCAGTTTGGCATCCTCAAACTGCGGCCCTCCAGCTGTTGGGAAACTACAACTCCCATCATGCATTTATATAGTCTATAACAGTGGGAATGATGGGAGTTGTATTTTCCCAACAGCTGGAGGATGCCTGCTATAGAATCTCCTCTACATTTCCGTGAAGCAAGGCTTCATCCCATCTCCCTTGCCTCCTGCTGGTGATTGATAGGTTTCTCAGTGTCATTTCTTAGGGTATGTTCAAACGGTTTATTTGGACGCTGTGTTAGACGCCGTTTTCGGAGCTTTTCCGCGCCCAAAACAGCGTCCTAAATGCCCACAGTTAATTTAATTGATTCCTATGTGAAGCAGCATTGTAGTTCACACACGACGAGGTTTTGGGCGCTGATAAAGAAGTGTCATGTCAATTCTTGAAGCGTGTTTTAGGTGCGTTTTAGGTGCGTTTTTTAACCCGGCTATGAATTTGTATGGGTGAAAACAGTGTTAAAAACCTCGTCCAAAAACGCACCAAGAAAAGCGTCTAAAACCTGCTCTGAAGAAGCGTGATTCAGGTGAGGTTTTGATGCTGTTTTGAGAGTAGAAACGCTCCGAAAACCGCTTCGAAAACAGCGTCAAAGTTAGCCGTGTGAACATACCCTTACAAGCAGGAGGGAAAAGAGAGCAAATCTGCAGCATTATATCAATATTCTAAAGAATCTGCACATAGTGGAGGCAGGCAGTGAGAGTCAGGCGAGTTTTATAACTCTGCTGCTAACATTGCAGGGAATCACCTACATCATCACTGCACTCCCAAATCCTTACATACCACCAAAATTGTACCTTCAGCAGCAGTCTATGCACAGGGGGACATCTAGAGGGACAATGATGCAGCTTGGTGGGGAGGGAAGGTATCTGAATGCTGTGTGAAGGAATTCACTAAGTGATAATGTAATCCTGAAGTGAGCCACACAGGAGAGACTGATTTGCTATCTATACAGGAAAACCAGTTCTGGACTAGCGGTCTGACTGGGAATAGGGGAAATCCCCGGTGGGCCCCTGAGCATGGTAGACCTGGAGTTGTTTTAAACTGCATACACATCCTTAGTAGAGGCAAAAAAGCAGAGAAATAGAGGCAAAAGACAAAATGCTGAGTATTGTAGACATGTACAGTCATTTACAGTAACTGTAGGGTGGGCCCCTAAAATAAACTCCACCAGTGGGCCCAGAAACCGCTCAACTGGTGGGCCCCTAGAGTCAACTCCACCTGTGGGCCCTAGGCAACCCAGTCCGACACTGCACTGTCCATAATAAAAGGGTTAAAATGTATAAATCCAACTGAGCTGGGATGAAAAAAAAAAATTTTGCTGGTAAATTACAGATTAAAAAAAATATTTTGCCGGTGTGCTTCTTTACCTGAAACGGACACTAGAGCCTATTTAGCTATTCGGACTAAGACCACCTTGGTCCTAGGCCACACATAACATACGGTAAGTAGGCCATTAGACATTACTTCTCTAGAAGAATATTTTCTCTGCTTCTCCACAAGGACTTTGAAGGCATATCTCTCACTGACTGAATTTAATTTGCATATTCAGACAGTATTGCCCAATAACCCTTGTGACTTTTTGCGAGACTCCTTATGAAGAAACACAGAGCAGTCAAGTCTAAGAGGGTCACCTGAGCTACAGCTGCCTTATGTTTCTTCATCAGCTCATTCATATCCTCCTGGTCCTCCTCCATTCGGCTCTGTAGGTCATTCTTCTCCCTCTGCAGGCGGCTGACTTGCTCCTCCAGCTGCCAATTAAAGATACGAAAACTGTTATTAATCAGCAAACACTAGAGAGGAAAAAACTATTATATTTGGCTATTTGCTTGCAGTATTCATTAGTTTTGCCCATTACTGTTTTCCAACTAGAATGCCAAGTACATCACTCTTATCAGTAATGATTCACACAATGTAACCTTGACAATGAAATATAAAATGTTAAGGTTTTTAAACCCAAGCCAAAGTTGTAGGAGCAATTCAGAGTCTGAATAATTAGGAAAATATTATTCAATGCATTTTATATAGTACTTAACCCGATACTGTTTGTAAAATAATCCCTGTCCTTACAGACAATGGGGCATAACAAAATCAACTTTTCAGGCAAATACAGGACTTAAGTACGACGCTCTACTGTTGAATTGCTGTCTTGTCACCATTTTCATCATGCCAGTGCTCGCTAGTCAAAGAATATGAACAAAAACACTAATTATATTATTGCAGGCAGATTCCGACACGGTGTCCTTGAATTAGCACACAAAGTACTCCAAATCACAATAAAGTACTTGCTACGTACTCTCTTGGGTAAAACAGTTTAACGTGTTGTATTGGAAATTTCACCCACCCTAAAGAAAATGCTGAATAATAAAATATTCAGAACAGCCAATCGTGACAACTTAAAATCAAAAGCTACATAATTTAAATTAGATAACAATATGAAGTGTAGAGCATTACAAAGAAACAGTTGGTGTTGGCACAGCTCAGAATATCCTCATTCAATTTCTTTATGGGCTGCATTAAACTATACAAGGCTCTCCAAACCTCGGCACTTCTATCAAAAGGGTTGCCTCACTACAAGGATTGCTTTTTATGTTAAAGAGCTTGCAAAAAGTCACGTTTCAATATGTTTCCATTACCAGTGTCCTACCTATTCTGAGATATCCCCTCTTGTATGGGCTGCATCAGCTCCTCAGGTCGCTGTAGCCAGGGCTGTGGAGTCGGTGCTTATTTTGCAGGAGTCGGAGTTGTCATAAAATGGACCGACTCCTGCAAAATATATAATAAGTTGGTCCAGTTAGTTCGATGCAAAGAGCAAGAGGAATTGGGTCCGGCCAATGCCACTGCTCCCATATCTTCAGCCTTATCAAATGAGGAGTGTAATTGATGACATGGAGCAGGCAAAGCGTTGCCCCAGGGGAAAAGATTCTGCTCCCAGGGCAAACAGATTTCAGCAACATTTTTCACCTGCTTTCAAAGAAGTAGAAGAGTCCAACCATTCATCAAAACTGACGGTGGCTGAGGCAATTCCTTTATACCCTGACATTGTTAGAGATGTTGCCCCTGTGGTCACCGCTTTGCCTCCAACCCAAGTTAGTGTAGAGAGGCCGTTCTCTAGCCTGGAAATAATGAGATCAGATGTGATGTCATGCATGCAAGATCTGATGGAGGCAATACTATTTCTCAGAACAAATTCAGAGACTTCACAAATGTTCCTGCAGTGTTTTGCATATTTGCAATTTTTTGTGCTCTAAAGTCGTAACCAATAAATATATTTTACCTTGACAAGCAAAATGGTAACAATTTTTTGAACTTGTGACTTTCAGGCTCCATATCTCACTATCCACTACAGCTTTGTACATGAGGCTACTGTAATTTTATATACAGTCATCTTATACATACATTTGACTTGCAAGTATTTAGCATCTGCTTAGTTCTGCAGATTCTTTCCTGTAACTGCATTGTTACTGTTTTCCACTTAAAAATCAAAATGTTAATTTGTATTATTTTGTTAGAATTTGGGAAATCCACCTTTGGTTTTCAATACTGCCTGAATCCTTCTGGGCTCTGGATCTGATGATTCAAGCATATCTTGACCACAATCTGATCCCAGGTCCCCTCTACACATTCATAATGTTGGTGCAGACAGGACTTGGATTCAAATACAGCTTTTTCTTCAACTCCACCCAGAAGTGTTCAAAAGATCAAAACATTGTTACCCTTTTGCTCGTCAGTGTCTGTTCTACCTAAATAGCTCGATTATTGTATCATAAGGTGATAAACAGCTGGATGTTACCATTTTACTACAGTAAAGTTATCACTTAAAGTTAAACATGTGCCATGTATGATGGAGTCAGGTGTCGGAGTAAGGAGTCGGAAGTTTGGGAAATTGAGGAGTCGGGGCTTTGGCTTGCCGACTCCACAGCCCTGGCTGTAGCTACAGACCTGTTTGATCTCTCCTGATAGGCTGCCAGCACTGGCTGCTATAGCTACAGACCTGGCTTCTACTGCAGCCTAGTGGAAGCCAGGAAACCTGCCCCTAAATTCAAAGTGAAACCAAGAAAACAGGACTGAGGTAAGATGAATCAATGTAGTGAGACAACCCCTTTAACATCTCATCCTTTCCTCCTAAATGCAGAAGAGCAACAAGCACTAGCCTTTCCTGCCCTGGGAAGTGATGGTAAGAATCAGCAACAGCAGTGGGTATATACAGTAAATTAGCTTTGCTATGTGGCCCCCAATAGTCACTTTTTAGGTGTGACATTACTTAAAAATCAAACAATAAGGACATACTGCTACAAAGGCAGGTAAATCCATTCCCTGTAGAGGGCAACAAAGCCCCAGTGCCACATGGGAGAAGTTGCAGAACAAACACTAATCACTCACACCCAATACCTTAAGGGGAATGACTGCTTAAAGGAGTGTTCCCACGAAGCAAAGTCTAGTGCTATGGTTAGCTGTATTCGGAACTCCCATAGAAGTGACTTAGGAGGATGGCCAGAAGTGGCACACTCCTTGTTCTCATGCACAGATGGCTAGCAGTGAGCTGACCGTGACACTAGACCTTACTTAATGGGCACATCCCTTTAAGTACCTACTAACAAACAAGTTAAACATTTCACATCAGGGTGCAGGAAAGCCCCAGTAACCTATTATTATTATTTATTTTAGAGCACCATTAATTCCAGGGCGCTGTACATTCAAGGGGGTTACATACCTAACATATGTCAAACGAGTACAATGGTGACAATATGTGACTACCCTGTTCCCCGAAAATAAGACAGTGTCATATTCATTTTTGCTCCTAAAGATGAGCTAAGACTTATTTTTAGGGGATGTTTTTTTTTCTATGAACAATAATTCACATTTAGGCAGTGTTCACATGGGTTATTCAAGCCGTAATTGCGGGACGGATTTCGCCCGCAGTTACGGCTTTAATATGGGGGGGGATGGGGGCGGGGGCGCTGCTCGCCGGCCCCATACACAATGCATTATTTATGTATTATTTATGATTACCGTTATGACAGGGACGGATTGGAGCCGTACTGCAGCGCAAATACGGCACGCAGTACGGCTCCAATCCGCGCCCAAATAAGCCGTGTGAACGAGGCCTTATTGTTCAACAAAACATCAACATGTATGTAGTGATTTCATCACAAACATCAGTACAAGCAGCCAAATTCTGAATTGCATTAAAAAAATGCACTATGTCTTATTTTCGGGGGTGTCTTATTTTCGGGGAAACAGGGTATCAACTGGTACAGAGGGAAAGAGAACCCTCCCCGCAAAGGCTTACAATCTGCAACCTACAGAAGAAAGTGGACAAGTGCAAAAATACATATTAAGACAATCTCCCATTTTGCTCTAAAATATTTGTTAAGTTAGGGCTTGTCCCCACAGCATGGTATTGTGGTCGGTTTTTCAGACAGTTTGCGGTTTTGGAAACCGTCTGAAAACCGTCATGCAACGCTCCCCCATAGACTTTAATTGAAAATCTATTCAGCAGTCCCCACTGAAAGGATTTTCAGTCGAACATGTGGGTGCGAAGGGGAACGGCTTGAATCCACAAACTGTGGACAAAAGCTATCCCCTTAAAAAAGACAAATACCGGAGTTTTGCAGTGGGAACGCAACCTTAGTGAAGGGACTTGCAAGACAATAACTATCCTTGAAGTGTGCCGTGAGCATCCTTATTTTGGCCAAAATATCAACAAATACCATATGTTTGATATTTTATTCAGGATACAGTCTGGGCCTGTGATACTGAGGAGCAGGGGGTGTCAGTATTTTGTATTGGGCACATGGAGTATGCTGAGCAGCTGCCTATGCCTCCCGAATGGGCATCACTAATAGGTTATAAGCCAGCATGGTGCACCACAAACAACCATATGACTGCCACCCTACTGAACTATGTGCAGATGTAATACTAGCAATCCACCACCTTATGGACAGTAGGTGTGTGATTGTTTATTAGTATTTTGCACTTGGGTAATCTCCCCTATGTGTTACTGTGGCTTTGCTGCATCCTGGTGTGAGTTAGTTTTTAACATGTGTGCAGCTATGTACTAAGCAGTCCTTTCCCTTATGAAAAATAGGTGTGCAAGTGATTATCAGTGTTATGCACCTCTGCAATTTCTCCCATGTGGTTCTGGGGCTTTGATGCCTCCTGCTGTGAAGGTATTTTTGACCTGCCTTTCTAGCAGTAAGCCTTTTGTTTGTCACTTTGTAGATATTGAATACATGGTATTTGATCCTACTTTACGACTAATACTTAGAATTGTATCCCGATTTGTATATTGAAACATATCTAAATAGTTATTCGGCGCATCACAGTGGAGCAATCATGTTCCCTTCCTCTTCCTCACTGCCCAGTGTCTGGCTAGAAGACAATTGTCCGCAAAAGGAGCTTCTTCCCTCTGCGTTGTCTGCAGTAGGGGAACAAGACCTGCCCACCCTTTCCTCCCACACCCTCTAACAGATAAAAATGAGAAGGATCAGAAGGAATTAACAATTGTTAAAGGGGTTGTCTCACTACAAGGATTGCTTTTCATGTTAAATATCTTGCAAAAACAATTCACTTTGCAATATATGTCCATTAACAGTATCCTACCTATTCCTAGATATCTCCTCTTGTATGTGCTGCATCAGCTCCTCAGGTCGCTATAGCTACAGACCTGTTTGGTCTATCCTGATAGGCTGACAGCACTGGTTGCTATAGCTACAGATCTGGCTTCTACTGCAGCCTAATGGAAGCCAGTAAACACGTCCCTGAATTCAAAGTGAAATCAAGAAAACAGGACTGAGGTGAGATGAATCAATGTAGTGAGACAACCCCTTTAAGACTGTTTGCTTCTTCGTCTTGGCTCATAGGTTTAGCATTCGTTTAGCACATGCCCTTAGGTACTTTTTTCTCTCTCGGGATGGCATGCCTAATAATGTTTCTGTTTTGTGAGCATTTAATTGAATCACATATTGGCCATCCGCACAGCCACACTAGTTGGCTCAGAACAACAAGTGCAGTATGTGTTGTCCTGCCCTTACCTGTGTAAGACATGAATGAACTATATATACTGCAGAGTTTCTCAACATAGTTCTGAGATGGGAGTAGCCTCAAAGGGGCTATTCTGTCTTGTGGGGGTCGAAATTAGCTTAAAAATAACAAAAGGGTGCACCGAGAAAGAACATCACAACATGCCCTGTTGCTGTGAAAATGCTTTCTGCTTTATTCACAAAATGGCAGATTTTTTATACTTTTGCAAATTAGTAGATAAGAAACATCACATGTACCTGGCTGTGAGGGTCTATTGGTACGTCCTTATCTACAGACCACTCCTCACAGCTCAGGAATATCTAAACACAGGGTGTAACTTCAGAAGAGCGCCATCTTGGATTACACGGTGAACGTCTCTACAAACTACTATAGGCGGCCATTTTGTTAACACATTAGTGACAAGAGATATACCGACAGCTTTTACATGCTGTATTACATAGGTATGTGCCTACTATATGTATATGTGAGGTATATACTAACTAAACATTAAAATGGAGACGCAAAGGATCACACAAATATATAACCTTTGTTCCCATCCACAACAGTTCCTAAGGTATTCCAACAAAATGTCAGACGTGGGGGGCGTGTGTGACAACTGGGGCGGTATCATAGTCTACACAATGGCTTTAAAAATGCTTATTTTATTATTCTAAATCTGCAGATCTTCTCAGAGCTATGCGGCATAGCAGCTGAAGGCAGAAAGCGACGGGGCTAGATTTGGGAGGGGGTAGTGCTGTTAATAAAGAGAATAATGCTGGCTTCAGAAAGTTAATGAATCTATTAGCACATCATTCCAAATCAAAACGGCTTCTCTGGCTCTGGGTATGCTGTCATCTATCTTATTATTACTGGGGGGGAAACTGGACACCGCTTACTTAGTTTAAATGAAAATGTCATTCCAGGGCTGCCTGCCCCCATTACCAGCATTATTCCCACATGATCATAAAAAGACCTTGCAAATGTGTCCAGCAGCCGAGAGGTTAACTGAGGACAAAACTTTATTCAGTGCTCAATGTAGCTGTGACGGTCACAGATTGCAATATTATATCATGCTAGAAAAACAGGATCATGAGAACCAATTGCATTACTAGCAGTTTTTTTTCTTCAGAGACATTTGAAGGTCTTTAGCAAATATTCTGTGGGGTAATATTATAAGATATCACAATAAATAAATCCCATAATCTAGTCATTGAGTAGGGGAACAATCAACTCTTACAAGAGAGGTCACCATCCTAACCAACCACGATTTCATTGCCCTTGAATATAGCAACAGTATTGTTGTGCAATGACAATC
This sequence comes from Phyllomedusa bahiana, assembly GCA_025379985.1. Classification (NCBI taxonomy): domain Eukaryota; kingdom Metazoa; phylum Chordata; class Amphibia; order Anura; family Hylidae; genus Phyllomedusa; species Phyllomedusa bahiana. The sequence goes on along the minus strand of JAODAL010001705.1, from coordinate 134,670 downwards.
ATGCCCAAGGAGCAAGCCTGTAAACTGTTACTGTTCAGTGCAGCAGAAATGTGTGATACCTGATAATACAATAAATCAGGAGTAGGTGGTAAAGGTCTAAAGATAGAGAAAAGGCAAGTAGGTCCCTTGGACAAGGTGTGCAGATACAGAAGGGCTAAAGTGATGCAAAGGCAATGTACTGCTGTGTGCCCAAAAAACAGGCTGGATAATTTAGATCATAACCCAAGGCCATGACATGATTGCATTTACAATGTAAAAAATAGAAGCGAGACTATAAGGTAATATACTAAAGCAAAATGTGCAAGAATTCTATGCACAGTACACCGAATGAGAATGGATGCGGCCCATATAGTGTGTTTTTGGCATCATATGACCTACAAGATGATAAAATATGACAAATTTACAGTGGTGCCTCCACATACAATAGTAATTGGTTCCAGGACAATCATTGTATGTTGAGACCATAATGGTATGGAAAACTGGTAATTGACCCATATGCCCTAAATGTGACCCAACATAAAGCAAAATGAAGACAATTAAGCAGATAACTAGAGTTGATCGATTAATTGAGATCGGCAAAAATTGAGATCGAGAAAGGGTTCTCTATCGCAATTGATCCGATTTTCTGGGTAAAATTGGCTAAAAATCACGATTGTGCAATTTTCACCTTTCATTTACTTTATTGGTAATAAACTATAAAATCTAAAAGATTTTCATGAAAAAAATCAATCTCTATTTTTGCCGATCTCGATTAATCGATCAATTCTACAGATAACTAATACAGATAAAGCAAGTCCTTACATATAACATCAGTAAGAGCTGATGGAAGCTGGAAATCACTTTCTGTGATGAGGACAGGAGCTTCTTTGGATTATGCACTTTATACACAATGTACCAGAAAAAATTAAAATGGGGCCCTCACCTGGTGCGTAAAGGAGCCTCTCATCCTGGCACATGTACAGAGCAGTGTTGGATATGTAGTACCGCATTGTACTGTAGAGAAGCACTACTAGACCGCCAATCACTGCACTATTACAGAGGTTTTTCAAGTAAAATGTTCATGATAATTGGTTGGATCTTCCATCAATCACATGAGCAACAGATCAGTAGTTTCTGTGATACTGTATCAATTCAAGATACAATGTCTTTTCCTGGCATATTGTATGTTTCAGTTCACACTACTGAACACAGTTTAATGTACATGTTATTCCTTACTTCTATTTTTGGTGGTATACTGACATATATAGGTCTGACGAAGGCCAAATGGAAGCCCTTTTGGACTCCATACAGCACATGTAACCCTAATGCCATATTTACTCAGTACATTGGGCGCTTTCCATGTATACCTGCTGAAGGTACATAACAAACATGATGAAAACAGTCTTAAAGCCATTTTCCCATCTCAGACATTTATCACAAGTCAACAGGATATGTCATAAATGTCTCATTGGTGTGAGTCGCACCTGTGCTTGGCTGGACTCAGAACTCCCATTGACCAGAACCAAGTGTGCTGCGCATAAACGGCCACCTATTCATTCTGTACCTAGAAGTTTGGCAGCCTGTTCTCAAGGCAAGTACGAGTCCCAGCTATATCCTGTTGATATGCTATAAATGTCCGAGATGTAAATACCCCTATAATACTGTACATACCAGTTGTGAAGTGACAAAAATAGAGAAGTACATCCAAGTTGTGTGAATTACACTAAATATTGTACCCCATTGGCCATCTTAAAAAAACCTTGGCACAGTTTTACCATATTTGCAATCTCCCAGCTTCATGTCGAATATAATACACTCAATGAATCTCCCTCCTACATGCAGTGAGGATGAAGCAAACGGATTGAACCAGCATTTTAGTACACAGCTCAGTCTTTGAAATAAGACAGGGATGTGTGAATTAATGAAAAAAAGAATACAAGGGTATAGAAAACTCCTGCAAAACAATGGCTGAGTAGTCGGCACCCCCTGGCATTTGAGTCACAAGGTTTGCATGCTCTCCCTTTATATTGGTTTCCTTGGGCTGTTCTGACTTTCTCTCATACTCCAAAAATATAGTTAAATTAATTGGCTTCCAATGAACTGGCCCTAAAGTATGTGTGCATACTTGAGATAGGAAATTACATTTTGTGCCCCAGGGAAGCAGGGATCAATAGAAGTGCATTCTCAGAACACGGCTGCAGGATATGTTGGCTCTAGGTAAAGAACCTTTTAGAAAGAAATAAACTTTACCGCTGTCTTCGCTTTGGAAATATCATCGATCTGAAGATGGAGATCTTCCATTTCAACTTCCATAGATTTTCGAGACTTCACTGCAGCTGCGCAAGTAAATTCAGATTCTTCCAGCTGTGATTAAAACACAGAATACATTAAAGACTGTTAGACAAAGACTTGGGCCGATACTTCCTAGAGATCTAAATTGCAGCCTGAATTGAATAGATGGTGAGGGGAGAGGAAAAAGAGCAGCAGCAATGGTGCAAAACATATACAACAAAATGGTGAATTTAAATGGCGACGTTTATTCGATTCCTATGAAATTTCTGTTGCACATGCACAGTCTGGAGGCTCGTATGATAGCAGATACTTGAAGGCAGATTTACAGCAGAATGCATCATAGCTGGTAAAATATTTCTCTAGAAGTAAATAACATTGCAGCAAACACAGAATTTATGGTCTGGCAGTACCAGGAGGAAGAGGACGCTCTGCGCCAGCTACACTGAACAGGAACCCGGGCACCAATCTGCTTTACATTATGAAACGGCCTCTTGGGGATTTCTCACAGCTATCGGATAATTGTTTTACCCCTTCAGTGTACACTTGAGCACATACAGGAGCTTGGAGGCTGTAACACTTATCAAGAAGCAGTCACAGGAGCCACGCTGGATTTTTCCATTAAGCACTCAATTTCTTTTCCTTATTATTGTTTTTTTTTTCTCTTAAAGTTGTCAAAAGTAGTGAAATACATTCCTCTGATAATAACAATGCCAACAGGACACAGAAGAGGAAGTATTCAGACTTCAACCACGCTTTTAAAATTCTAATCCAGATGTTTCTTTATCTGCTCACAGGAGAACTAGGTGACAACCAATATGGGCACCATTAATGCTTTCCATAGGGTTGTCATTTAGATCTGACTAGATACACTTTCACGCATTCACTGTGTGACATCAATTCGTAACTAGGGAGATTTGTCATTCAGGAGTCTGGAATAGTGGGATGGAAACACAATGGAGCACATTTATCAAGGCTGTTGCGTCAGAATTCTGAAGTAAGTTGTGCAAAAAATAATGGCATACATGCTTTCCACCACATTTATTATGTGTTTTAGACAGTTTCTAGACACCTCTGTGCCTCACCTGACAAAGAGGAGAGACCATACAGAAAGGGTATGGCTTAGCGTGCACTGCCACGGACCAAAATTTGGCATAAAGCACCCAACTGTGGTGCTTTTTAAGACAGTCTAGTCTAAGCTTATACTGTCTAAGGCTAGGTCTACACGACTTTGTAAGTGGCTTCGGTATTTAGAATCTGCAAAAATCTGACTGTAAATCCTCCCCATAGACCTCAATGGAAAATCTGAACTGTATTGTACACAGCTTGGATTTCCTGAGGTTGGATTTCAAATCCGATCAAAAAAACCTTAGAACATGTTCTATAATCCACCATATTTAACTTGAAAACGGCGGATTATAGTACTGTTCAATTGAATGGTAAGGCCAAAATCTGAAAACCAAAGCAAAAAAACAGGACAAGAACAGACAGTATTGTACAGTCGGAATCTGGTTAGAATCTGATGAGTATATTGTCCTCTGTTGTGTGGACGTAGCCTTAACGATCGAAAGTAGTGATATCTGCCCCAATGTCTCTCATTTATGAAAATATCTAATAGTTTTTGTTTGCCATAGCACCCTGGGTTCATATTTCATTTCTAATACCGCTATGGAAAACCGAAAATTGCTCTCTGATCGGTTATTATGGAAAACAAAGACAGTCCTTCTGTTAAGTTTTCATAAATGATCCGCAATAAGGTTCACATCTTCTATAATGTGCGGGGTAAAATACATCAAAAGACCTTCTTTTTTAAAGGGTTATTTCCATCTACTAACTTCCGGGTTATGACATGGGAATGAGCTGCCTGTGTATGCATTACTTTCTCTGTTCATTTCTATGGTAGTTCTGATTACAGAACTACACACTCTCTAGGCTGTATTCAGAACTCCTATGGACGAGGACTGAACTGTGCATGAGCAATGACCTCTGTGTTATGATTATTAGGCCATGTCCCCACGGCACCGGTTTGCGACCAGTTTTTCAGACGGTTTGTTGTTTTGCAATCTGTCTTAAAAACCGGCCGCAAACTTTTACACGGGCCGCTATGGAAAACCCGTGCAGCAGTCCACATTGCACGGGTTTTCCGCCCGGCGGATTTTCAAACCACCAGCGGTCTGAAAAACATTGTGCTTGTTCATTCTTCCATTCGGTTTGCGGACAGAATATGAACATGTCAATGGGAAGGGTTTTTCTCCGCTCATCGTGGAGAAAAGCAATCTCCTTGCGGCCGTGTGCACGGCACAAAAAACCGGACGAATACCGGTCCAATAAACCGACCAGTATTTGTCCTGTGCTCTGGGCACGCGCCATTATGCTGTCAGTTCATTCTCATCTACTGACCCGGAAGTTGGGCAATGGGAGTAACTGTTCGGTTCTTATTCTCCCTGTACTGTTGACATTGACCGGCTACTTACATGGATCTACTGTTAATTACCCATTCTTTACAGTGTTATTACAACCAATATAATTTTGCCAGCCCACTGGATTGACCGTCACTTCATACAAAGTCCTCCTTTACTGCTACCATGTGGGGTGCTTCCCTTTCTAGAGATCAGCACCGTGGATCAGTGATTATTCCTATTGCCTCAGAGCATTAGGGTTGGTTCAGTTCTGTTCAAGACAACACTTGCATAGGGTTTGATGAAGGAACCATAAACACCCGAAAAACATACTGATTATTTTGAATTCTATGAAACTTCTTTGTGTTTGTAAGAAAGTAAGATGTTGAAATTATAATGTGAGCCTTAGGGTATGTTCACATGGCTTATTGTGGCACGTACAGAACGCGCTGCAATACGCCCGTTGTTTTGGAAGCACGCGCTGATCAGCGTGTACTCCCAAAGCACGTATGGGGGCGGCCCCATTGACATGCATTGTCAGCGGCATGTAAGCACCGCGAACAATTGACGTCACTTATCTTCCCGGGGGTACGATCGTGTACAATCGTATTGACGTCTCTCCGGGCGTACATGTAATTCATAGCTCTCTATGAGAGCTATGAATTACCGTAATTGTGGTATGCATTTCACCACGTATAAAGCGCAATATGCGGCAAAATGCGCACGCAATTACGCGCGAAAATAAGCCGTGTGAACATACCCTTACTGGCAGAAATGACAGACTCCGCACAATGCTATGGAATAGGTCAGAGCACCAAGAAAATCAATTCTGTTTTGAAAATGCAGTTAAATGGTGCATATCAATTACATCAGTATAAAAACGTGAAAGAAGTGACTAATAAGTCTTGCCAAAAATTGTAAAGCAGGTATAGCAACAACAAGATGTCAATGTTTTAGACATTCAAAACCGCAAGTACCTGGCTCCTTAGTTGCGCTATCTCTCGCTTGCTAGGAGCATTGTTCTTTAAGTGGTCCAGCATGATCTGTGCGTCGGCAAGCAGAGCTTTTGTTCTTTTCAGGTCCTTTCGGAGACGTTTCTCTGTTTCAAAGTCACGCTGACTGACCTAGAGCCAATGTAACAGTATGTATTATGATCCAGGTGCCGGCCCAGTACAAACTGCTTCAAGCTTTAAGGCTGGTAACACGCATGGCTGCTTGTACTGACCTTTTTTATTTTTAAACATACCTGCTCGCTAACAGAATTTAATCTGCTTTCCAGGTCTCTCTTCTCTCTCAGGACCTTCTGTTTATCCTCATATTCCTCTTCTAATTGAACTTCCATCTGCTTCAGCTATTCAGAAGGAAAGAGGACTCATGTTAAAAGAACAGTGCTGCCATATATAGGACATTGCTTGCTGCCGCATAAACTGTGCTGTAAATTTCAAACAGTTAATAGAATCTATATGCATATTTTTTTTTTTTAGAGGGGTGCTCCCACAAAGCCGCTTCCGCTTTAAGGTCACCACATAGCTAGCTAGGAGACGACGATCTTACAGAATAAAGAAGGCAGGACTTAGTCATCCTCCCCATTCATTTATTTGGATGTTCTGAATATAGCTGAGTGAGCGTTCTCAGCTGTGTTCTGAACTTCCACAGAAATGAATGGGGAGGACAAATGCACGTGCCACCCTCCTCATTCTGTAACATGATCGGCTCGTACCTAGCTGTGACCTTAAGGTGGAAGTGGTTTCGTGGGAACACCCTTTAAGAATGTAATGACACCCTTTAAGAATGTGGTGACATACTTTTATGAACATGTGACATATAAGGGAAGAAGAGAAAGATGAATGAATAAAAGTATTATGGGGTTAATCTACATATGGACAAACTTTGATAAGGTTACAAAAACCTTGTCTATAACAAATAAAATAAAAAATCACTGCAGTGATATTCCAACCCTAGCTTGCAATTTCATACAAGACGCAATAAACTAAACTGGGATAAGTGACATGAGTTCAATATAAGCAATTGTCCCTCAAAAATGAAGCAGACCATGTAACCACACTGTGCATCTGAAGGTAGCACATGGTGGTGTCAACCAAAGTGGGAGCTACTCTTTGTTTAAAGGGAATGGGTCATCAAAAATGACTTATTGTTTAACTCACATTTTTATGTTAAACACATTTTTTTTTTAGGAATTTTTGGTTATGTTTTTTAATTTTCCATATCACTTTCAGTATTTTTTTTAATAATTCTTAAGCCCTGCAGTTTTCACTTTGGCCACTAGGTCTAATAATCGTCTGACACTTCCTGTTCAGTTTAGAGAGCTTTTCAGCAGTGTGCTCATTATCAGTAAAAGCAGGGTCAAACTGAAAGGAAACACCATTGTGTCCAGATAACACAGAATCCACCAACCACAAGAGGAGATGTCACCGCTCCCCCTCTCCCCTCCCTTCACAGGGAAAACTCTTCTATACAAGTCTATGGGACAGAATCGGTCTTAAGAATCCTATGTGCATGAAGCTGCTGTAAAGTATCTCTCTGACTTCTGTTAAAGCAGTGCAAGCAAGAATGTCTACCCCACAATCATATATAGACGGCCGAATTGAGAAATCTACAATCAGGAAATAAAAACGGCTGAGAGGAAAAGAATATGGATCAGGGGCTTGATTTAATAAGTAAAAAAAAAAATTGGCGACAGATTCCCTTTAATGGGAATCCTGAGCAAAGACCTTTGTAAATTCACATGTCCTGATGGGATGAGAGAACCCATGTGATTTTCTTACTGAAATACATCTGGTTAGATCAGACAAACCTACTGGCTGCGTTACCTTTTTCTGACATGACTGCCGAATCTCCTCCACTTCTTCATCTTTGTTCTCAAGTTCCTTGGAGTGTGACTGCCTGAGTCGTTCCATCTCCATTTCCAGGCGCAGTTTTGACTACACGGGGGAAAACAAAAGAAAACAATAACCCTATTGTTCCGATTCCATGTGAACCATTTGTAATAGTTATATATTGTGCTCAGAGCAATGGCCTGCTGCCACCGCTACTTGCCTCCAGGAGGTACATAGATCCGTTCACGGGGTTGGGGTCATAAATATTTCAGTTAGCAACATGGAAGTATAATAATGAAATTAGAATTTCATGGGACCTGTCTCCATCCGTCTCTATGTCCATACGTTTCTTAAGGGTGTTTATAGTATTGTTCCCATGATAGTATAAACTGTATAATTATAAACCCTTAAACGCTTACCAGACTTTATATATGTTCCATCTGGAACCTCTGTCGCATGTTCGGTCAGGAATGATGGAAAAAAAATAGCGCAAACACCACGGTGGAAACTTGACGGGCTCATTGTAATTAATAGGAACCATCAGCCGCCTTTGGCTTCCGTTGTGAAATGGATCCCTATGGGTCAGTTTTCACCTCTGCGTCGGAGCTTCTGAATGGAACCTCAGACACAGATGGGAACCAAGTCCTACTGTAGCCCATGTCAATTTTTATGAAACTGTTTCATGTTTTTGTGACAATAAGTCGATTACAAAATGTCTTCCTGCTGGGATCCCAAGTAATTAGTTGTAATCTGTGGGAACATCAGGCAGTAAGTGTTCTGCAACGCAACCACAGGGAAAGTATGGAGAAATACAGTGTCAATTCAAATGAAAGGGTGGAGGAGGACAGGACATGTCCAATAGGGTGGGAAGCTCTTTGTAATTACTCTCTAGTATGGCCAAGAGATAAGCCTTGAAGATTGAATACAATTGAGTAAATGGGTTTCTAAACCAGAGAATCACCTTTAACATCATCTCCTTTATAAAAAAAAAAAAAACAAAAAAAAACCTTTTTTTTTTTTTTTTTTTTTAGAAATTTCTTAAAATGTCGCAGTACCCGGTAAGAAATTTTCTTCAGACAGCACCAACTGCAGATGAACTCTTTTTCCCTTTGGCTTTAGCGCTCATAGAGGGGTCTTAGTACCATGGGACATGTCAAAAGTTTCTATAAATGATAGGTACCCTTTAAAAATAAAAGATGAACCAATAAAGATCAAAGAACATGGATGATGTCTGGCAATGGATATCTTGGAGGTTAAGGACACTAGTTTCAGCTGCTTTAGACCCCTGGTGAATCCAACTTCAGGAATGCTGATCACCCAGAGGAACTTTCAACATGTTTTGGAGTCTCCCTCTCCTTTTATAGTTCTGGGTATAATGCAAACACAGTTTTAGTACTGAAGCATTGTGTAGAAGGCCAATGTACAACAAAGTGACAAACAGGAACGTACGGGGAGATTCTATCAGCTGCCATGCACCAGACATCTGGTGTATAAATCACAAAGCAGGGTTCACAACATTTAAACACAAATTTATGTTCTTACTGAGATGGATGGAAATGCACAAAGTTTAGTAAGAGGTGTGAATCACTTATGTTAATTTGGTGTATATTAATACAAAAAAATTCAGCTATAGAATGGCACATAAAGAACAATTCTTAATAAATTTCCCTTTAGATTTTAGTGTGCCTTTGTGTGTAGTGATCACTGTCAATGTGCAAACTTTACAGCAAACCCTTAGTCAGTTGATCACACGAGAGAGATTTTTTGAAGTCGTTACTCTGCAAGCATGGAAAGATCAATCAACGCAGAGAGATATATATCTGTAAAAGGCACCCTAGTGGGCACTTAAGTAGAGTGACTGCCCCAGAGAGGTGCATGTAAAATGCCTACTCACAGATCTTAGGCTACATTTTCAGCAAAAAAGATGATATAAGCAGCAAAGAGAGAGCTCCAAGTGCTGAACATATAGGAACAGAGGCCAGACAAGTCTCCTGATGACCATTCATCTCTCTGGCCCAGTCGCTGACTCTGCAATCGCTCCCTGATGTGAGGACAGCTAATGGCACTTCTTTAACTTTTACAGCTACCACCAGGAAGATATATAGGTAACGGCCAAAGACAGCCCAGGCAAGAGGCAGAGCGGCGGATGAACAAGGACATGAATTCTTACCGACTGTAGTTCTTTTTAGTATTATTATTCTAACTATGACTGCTTTAATGGTCAGGAAACAGAGCGCCTCACTGCACTGCTTTCTTCTAGAAATGTGCAGAATTAACGGAAGACTAAAAATCCCAAGCAACAAAAAACAATCACAATACACCCCCAAATACTACCCATGTTTAATGGATTTAGTTACGTGAGTCCTAAACTTAAATTGGAGGGAAGGGGCTATGAAGTCAAACTGTGCCATCTGTGAGTATCCCTCAAAGTAATTAGAGATCAAAATGTAGAAATCTATCTACGCAATTACTAACCAGATACCATGCTGTAATATATACCCTGACTATTCAAACTGCAATGTTAACCAGTGTACGTGCAAGATGGTGTAATTTCTTTAAAGGGGTTGTCTTACTACAAAGATTAGTTTTCAACATGTAGGGATCACTAAATAAAGACGTTTTCCAAATACATTGCTTTGTTAATTTTTTTTGTTGAGGTGCTACAAATGATTTTATCACCTTCTGAGGGCTTTCTGGTTTCTCTAGTGACTGACCTGTTTGTTTGCTGGTTCTCTCCTGCTGTTTGTCTTATCTGTTAGCAGGGAGTTACATCATCACACAGGTCACTGCACAGAACGGCTGGCAGACTAAGGCTATGTTCACACGGCTTGAATTGGGACGTATTTCGCGGCGTACTGTGCACGTTGCGAAATACGTCCCAATAATTACGGTAATCCACAGTTTTCTTAGAGAACAATGGATTACGCCTCCTCTCCCCACTTGTACAAAGTGACACGCGGGAGATAAGTGACATGTCAATTACTAATGGCGAATACGCGATGCGAGTAATGAATGTCTATGGGGCAGGAGGGGTGCTGGCCGCCCCGCAGGAGCTCCCGAACACATGGCGTAATTGCGGGATGTAATTATGCCGTGTGAACTTAGCCTGAGAGTTTGTGTGTTATCTGATCTTTCAGACAAAAGACACTAATTACTGCTGTTTACTTTAGCTCTCAAGCTTCTCTAAACCTCAGAGGAGATTGTTTATCTAATTAGCAGAAGTCTGTAATTAGCATATGAGCTCTGTGTATTCAGACAGCTTGACCAGGAAGCGACAGGATGCATGAGTGAAATAATGCTGCTTTGCTCTGTGAAACAGTGAGATGAGATAACTCCTTTAAAGGGGTTTTGCCACGATGTAACGTTGACGTGGGATCCTCCAAAATGGGTATTTAAGCACTTTTCTAAATATATGTGATTACAAAAAGTGAAGCCTCTGAGAGCTACAGCATTTCTCAGTCCCCCCTTAGTTACCTGAAAGTTTGCATTAGACACGACCAGAGGAGCGGACAGGCCGCGCTTGCGTGAAACACTTCTTATCTGATGACAGGGAAAATGAATGAGCTTTCAAGGGACTGGGGAGAAAGTGCGGTATATGAGCCTGTGTCTTGCTGTATAGATAATCCACTGTTGTAATTTTATCATTTGAGTTAACTTTTGAGACGCTCCCTTATTCCTCACTCCTTGCTCACCCCTGCAGCTTTCATGACTCAGCTGTGATTTGTTTATTTTCTACTCTGTGCTGATAAGGAGGTAAGGAACTCACATCCTGGCAAAACCCCTTTAAGCAAATTGAGAAAATCTAATGACAAATTTGTAATAAGCTATTTGTCTTTGGAACAGAACAGCAACTGAAGTTCACAAAATCAGAAGCAGAGGTATTCGAGAGCATAAGAAAAACCAAAAGAAAAAATTGGCAGGGACCCTCATAATACTGAAAAATAATGTGCTGCGGCGCCAATTCATTGCCCCTTCACGGGAACTGGACCTTTAACTTCAACATCGTCAGAGGTACCGTTTGTCATACCCTAGTGATACACTATAACTTTATGGGATGGGAATACCACTTTAAATAAGCATAAATGTTGGAAAGCTTTTTAGTAAACACTGACACATACACTTCAACTGTGCTCTTCCATTCTTCTGGATGAGTAGGTATTGTATTTATTAGCGCTAATTCTTAGAAGTCTGCTTCGTGTCTGATCTATTAAATTCCTTCCCAATATCTCTATTTAAATGCTTTTGCTATCCTTCATCATTCACAGTAAGCTGTAATTGTTTACGCCTACAACCATACAATAGTCCAGAGAGTCTTAGGTAAAATTACGGTTGTGAAAAAAGAAACTTGTGTCATAGCCTGAGAATCAAGAGTTATGTTGTATATCCCTTTGAATCATAATTAGTCACGCACCGATACCTTCGTAAAGTAGATATTTTAAAACACTAGAATAAGCTTAAATCTCAATGTAAAATATCCAAATGTAAAAAAATCCATAATCTACGAAAACAATGGTAACATTGTCAGGGCAGAGACGTGTTTATTAGAGGACGTGATGTGAATTTTAAAGCTCTATGGTACGTTGTTGCATATTCTCATATAAAAAAAAGAGAAATAAATATATAAAATATATCTGCATATGTCTGAAGACCATCTCTGAACATTGAGACAGTATGCCAGAAGGGCTTTCACAATGCCTGTGTGTGCTGTCATGACCCTTATGCTCAAAATGATTAAGGGCCCATTTACACGGCAATGGACAAATACCAGTCGGTTTATCCAACCGGTATTTGTTCGTTTGTTGTGCCGTGCACACGGCCGCGGGGATAGAGAGGGGGGCGGCTTTTCTCCACGATTCACTTGCACACATTCCGTCCGAAAACCGGATCGAAGACTGTGCATGTTGAATGTTTTTCGGGCGGCCCGCGGGCAGAAAACCTGTGCAGTGGGGACTGCTGCACGGGTTTTCCACAGGAGCCCTAACAGTAATATGACTGCCACTCCTGTCTTATTCGGGACTACTATCTTTTATTCAACCAGAAACCCAATGAAGAGACCCCTTGCCCTCTACAGTGTTAAAACTAGGCCATATTAACCAAATTATCTACATGCATATGAAAAACTAAGAAAAATGCAACTGATTATGGTTCGGAGATGAAGTTTGACGATGGAAATCCCATGTTATGCTGCTGTGTTAGGCATAGCTGTAAATAGAAAATCTTAATTTGTGCATGTCGTGTACCACAAAAACAACTGCCTAGGGAGCCACTTCATCTCAGGCAGAAAAGGGGGCTCAAGGAGGTATGGAGTAGGCTGAATTTTCTATTGGGTGGGCGCCATATGTATTATTTGCCGAGGGCACCGGAATACTTGTCCCAGTCCTGCGATTGTGTTGTCCTATGTGCATAAAAGGGGTTGTGCTACCAATGACATTTATCACCTATTCTCGGATAGATGATAATTGTCACTAGTGGTAAAACTTCTTTAAGGATCACTGTTTGAGAGCCAGAATTTAAATGTCCAAGTAACAATCCTATACTTAGGATCAATCTAACAAAGAATCAACAAACATAGGTTATGTAAGGTATCAACTATGATCATTTGCGGGCTCTGTGAAATACATGTATTCAAAATGTTTGCATCTTAGAATTTGTATCTATCTATCTATCTATGGGTGCCACTGAACATACCTGTTCCAACATCTGAATGGTTCCTGCTTGCTCATCAAGCTCTTCTTCCTGGTCTTTAACTTGGGCTTCCAAATCTCGAAGCTGCTTCTTGACCTTCGCAAGAGAAGCTTCATCCTTGGACTCCTGAGAGGAGAGATCTTGAAGCTCTACCTCCAGCTGATCAACTTTATGTGTGAGGACTAAAATCTCTGAGTCTTTCTCCTGATACAGAAAAATGTAATCCCAGAAATAGATTAAAAAAGGAACATTCAGGTACTTCACATGTATACAGTAGTTTTTATAAACTAAGCCGCTTTCATGCATATTGAGCGCTGACCTGTGACACAGGAAAACACAGTACAAAACTGATGTAATCACTATTGGAAAAAGATGGGTTATTTTCCCTTACAACAAATATCAGAGTAGGTATAAGGAAAAGAAAAAAAAAGAAAAATTACAGTAAAGCACTGGCTTATTGATTTTTAAGAAGTTTAAACTGGCGGAAGAGAGAATAAAATGTTATCCCGCTGAGATAAGCATGCCATGCAGTGCGAGTATTTATACATGAAACAGAGCCACAAGCGCTTACTAATTCCAGGACTGTCAGGAAATCATTGTGCAATAGAGATATGTTTAAGGGGTTTGCCCATGTGAATTTTTTTAAAATTAATGTTTGCTGGAGCTGCAGTACTGGAATAAAAACGGACACTGTCTGCTGTCTTTGCAGGTCTTCTATTTACTTCTGTTCCTGGCAGCTGAACCCTCACCAGTGCAATCACTGCTGCAGTGGTCACTTAATACTTTCTGGCATCACCGTGTGGAAGTGCAGGGCTGAGAACGGTGATGTCCGACAATGCTTGTGACCTCTGCAACCAATCAGCGGCTGCAAAGGTGACATTCTGACTCCAAGAATTAAACCAGCAGACCCTGGGAGACAGCAGAAAGTGGCAGCACTGCAACGTAGGCTAACATACATATATTTTTTTTTTATTGTAGTACTGCAGAGCTAGCATGAAAGTATTGGAAAATAAAAAGAAAACATGGAGAACAGATTTAATGAAAGCAACGTGTCTATAGATGTGGCAAGATTAGGAAGCGATCACAGTGCTATTTCTCTACATAATAAAAATCACTAACAAAAATCCTGTAAAAAAAAAAAAAAAGAAAAAAACCACACAACACCGTAATCACTTAAAGCTCATGAGATTTTTTTTTTAAACAAGTGTTTAAAGGAGTTGTCTCCCTACAGAGTTTCATAGGCTGCATGAATGAAATACTCTGTCACTTCCTGATTCAGACTGACTGAAATTTGCATAAGCTCCATGGTGAATCCAGCTCTGTGTTTTCAGTTGCTAATTAGATCAGATTAGCTCAGAAGCTTCTGAAACTACTAACAGGACTTTTTATCTGATCCCTCAAACAAAAGCCCTAATTACAGTGCTGTTTACTTTAGATAAATCAAGCTTTTTACTGCCTAGCAGCACAGACCCTGCCTCGACCTTTGTGATGAAGTCACTCACTGCTATCACATAGAACAACCAGCAGGGGGGAGAATTGTTTACAGGTCGGTTACTGAGGGAACTGAAACAGCCAGGGAGGTCATAAATTCACTTGTATCTCCTTAAGGAAAACAGATGAACAAAGCAATATATTTGGAAAATGTCTTTATTTAGAGTTCCCTACAATTTGAAAGCTATTCTTTGTACCGAGACAACCCCTTTAAAGACTGTGCAAAGCTTAAAAAAAGTGGATGCATAGGACTGTTCAGACCATAGTTTAAAACCAATGACTAAGGCAAAGTCCAAAAAACCGTGGTCGTTTTTTTGATTTCCTGCCAGCCCAGTACACCGACTGTACGGGAATTTGTGCTGTGTAGACTACAGTGCGGATTTTCTATTGCGGGCTATCACGGTCAGATTTTTGCGGATTCTAAATCTTGAATCCACTTAAAAATCCGACTGTAATCCTGTGCTGTGTAGACATAGCCCAAATCTACACAGACTCTAGATGTTCTCATCCATAATAGGCGACCAGCGGGACCATTGTGGCAGTGAATCTCTTTACACTATTAATACATGGATAGGCCATTTGGTGATATACATTGGTTTTCAATGGAATATGGAAAATTAAAAGGGAACCTACCACACAGGTTATGTCACTCTTGCTGAGGACCATATAAGCTAGTGACAGACATGCGGTTTCCAGCAATGTGTCCCTTATTCTGTAAAATACAGTAGTTCCAAAGCATTTACTTCTCAAATCTAGCAGCTTGCAGCCTGTACTGCCAGAGAGGAGTCCATTTACTTCAAGAGCAGGTGCTAGCCCCGCCAACCCACTACTTTTTGGCTGCTTTCTACCTATTCATAGAAACAGGTATAATCATTGGCAGGCAGGTGGGCATGCTTAATACCCACTCATGAATTAAGTCTACTCAGCACTGGCAGAGCCGACTACACGCTGTCGGATTTGAGTAGTAAATGCTTTAAAATGAATGTATTTTAAAGAATAAGGGACAAAGTGCTGGAAACACCATGTGCTGTCCTCAGCAAGGGCAGCGTAACCTGTGTAACAGATTCCCTTTAAAAGCTGTTTTTATGAGAAGAATTTGTACTTTCTGCCTCCTGTGGATGAAAATATTTTGGATCGTGTTAGAAGAGCACGCCAGAGTAAGCAGACTATACATCTTTGTACTGTGTTTTAGAACCTAGACATCCTCTCTAATACATTGGGTTTTAACCAGTTATTAGAGTTTAACCTAATTATCTAAAAAGTATTTAGAGAAACGGAGGTATCATCTGTTTTTGGATGAAACAAAAGTATATTTGTTTGACAGGATTGAAAGTGAAGTCCTTCTGTGTATCGTTCTGCTAAATATATACAGCTGCTCAATGCATAATACATAACAGAACCAGCTATACAACTTGGATAAAACATTTCGCTGATGCTCGTTATGCTTAACCAAGATGTATTCGCTTAGATGAATTTTGACACACAGGATCTCCCAAAAGTGAGTAAACCCCTACTATTTTTGCAAATTTTGTACTATATCTTTTAATGGGACATTGCTAAAGATATGACATTCTGATACAATATAAAATAGTCTGTGTACATCTTGTATAATTGTGGTGTGCCATCAAAACAACCCACAGCGATCAATGTCTAAACCGCTGGCAATAAAAGTGATTACACCCCTAAGTGAAAATGGACAAATTGGGCCCAATTTACCATTTTCACTCCACAGTGTCATGATACTCATTAGTGTTACATGGTCTCAGCTGTGAATGGGGAACAGGTGTGTTAAATTTGGTGTGATCACTCTCACACTCTCTCATACTGGTCATTGGAAGTTCAACATGGCATTAAGAACTCTCTGAGAATCTTAGGGAAAAAAAAAAAAAAACAAAAAAAGAATTGTTGCTCTACATAAATATGCCTAGGCTATAAGAAGATTACCAACACCCTGAAACTGAGCTGCAGCATGGTGGCCAAGACCATACAGTGGTTTAACAAGACAGGTTCCACTCAGAACAGGCCTTGCCATGGTCAACCAAAGAAGTTGAGTGCACGTGCTCAACGTCATATCCAGCAATTGTCTTTTCAAAATAGACCTATGAGTGCTGCCAGTATTGCTGAAAATGTTAAAAGGGTGGGAGGTCAGCCTGTCAGTGCTCAGACAATATGTTGCACACTGCATCAAATTGGTCTGAATGGTTATCGTCCTAGAAGAAGCCTCTTCTAAAGATGATACACAAGAAAGCCCGCAAACAGTTTGCTGAAGACAAGCAGACTAAGGATGTGGACTACTGGAAACATGTCCTGTGTCTGATGAGACCAGGATAAAGTTAACTTTGTTCAGAAAGTGTCAAGCGTGTGTGGCGACAACCAGGCGAGGAGTACAAAGACAAGTGTGTCTTGCCTACAGTCAAGCATGGTGGAGGGAGTTTCATGGTTTGGGGCTGCATGAGTGCTGCCAGCTGTGGGGCGCTACATTTCATTGAGGGAACCTTGAATGCCAACATGTACTGTGACATACTGAAGCAGAGTATGATTTCGTCCCTTCAGAAACTGGTTCGCAGAGCAGTATTCTAACACAATAACGACCCCACACACCTCCAAGATGACCATTGCCTTGCTAAAGAAAATGAGGGTAAAGGTGCTGGACTGGCCAAGCAAGTCTCCAGACCTAAACCCTTTTGAGCATCTGTGGGGTATCCTCAAACGAAACCTGCTCCGGGATGTCATTATGGAGGAGTGGAAGAGGATTCCAGTGGCTGCAACCTGTGAAGCTCTAGTGAACTCAGGAAGTGCTGGAAAATACTGGTGGGCACACAAAATATTGACACTTTGGGCACAATTTTCAGTTTAGACATTGATGTATATTTCGAGTTACTTTGAGGGCACACCAAACTTATATTTTTATACAAGCAGTACATAGACTACTTCACATTGTATCAAGGTGTAATAACTTCAGTGTTGTCCCATAAAATATATAACACAAAATTTACAAAAATGTGAGGGATGTACTCACTTTTGCGAGATACTTTAGGCCATGGCTCATACGATTGGCTAACTTACCTCCAGCTGCGTTCGGAGACTGAACACCTCAGAAGTGAGAATGTCCTTTTCTCGGCTAAGCTTTTCTTTCAGGATCTTCTCCCTTTGTGCCTCCTCCTGTGCTTGTGCCAGTTCCGTGTCAAATCTAAGAGATATGTCATGGTTAAAAGTGTAATTCCATAGGTATGTTTCTATACATAAAAATCGGATGCATCAAAGACTATGGCTTAATGTTGGGAAGGCCTTTTAGAATGAGGGTAATGGACCGGTAAGTAACCATGTGACAAACAAAATAGCCCCATCAGAGCTAACATGGCTATCAAATATAGTGCTGGATACTTAATAGACTTTTGGCAGGGGTTATGTTGTAAAGCTGAGCACAATATATGTCAACAGGGTTTTCAAAACCTCACTTACACATATCAGATTTTTTCACTGCTAATATAAGGGCCAACGGACTATATATTGTGCTGCACAATGTACCCTGTGCCATGCAAAACTTTTGTATCTAAACCCTAGGTCCCATTTGTGACAAGGCTTTAATTTTTGATAGACACAAACTTATGAATATAGAAGTCTAATGAATTCTAGTAAATACATCATGTTACCACTGTAGGCTAGAACTGCATAGCAATCTATACTAATATGGTCAACAAATGGAAAACTTAAGAGAATGGAGTCTAACTGTTGTTGAAAGCATGCGCCCACAAAAAATGGGTATGTTAATGAAAAGATTCTGCACATTTCTCTGTAAAATTAATAGAACATACATTAGTGTGAACAGAGCCGAAGGCAGTTCTCAGTCGATCAAACTTATTTTTGCCAGAATCCTTTGTGTTTGTCTAGACGGAAGTTGTAAATGTTTTAAGATAAAGAATTACCGTCCTAATTATGGGGCTTATGCCAATTACCAATTAGCTTAAAGGATCATCAAACTTGAAATGTTTAATGTGCACAAACACTATTACTTGCTAACCGTCAAAGACCAAGGCTCCAAGCCTACAATGTTTTACCAGAAAGGCCGCTACCTACAGCACAAGATGACTGGATTTAATGCAGCCTAAACAAAGCCAGCTTCTGATGCACTGCAAATACTCCATGACATTGCATGGAAAACCCTCTAATAAGGGCTTTTATGTGTAGTTATGTCTTCCCATCTACAGATCCCAGCAATCCAAGGACCACAAAACTGAGTATGTTATTTAATTCCTTGACATCAACTACTGACTAGAGGTAAGAAAATACATCAGTGATACGACTGAGCTTAATTATACTTCTTTAAATTAAGATTTATTTAAAAAGATTTTAAGGTCAAAGATGCCACGCCAAATATTGTCATGATAAATGATATGATTCAGAGAGTCAATACTGGGAAATCAAGCAGAATGACGTCCACCCAGATTGCTATGCAAAACATATGTCATTCATGTATTCATCACTTGGTGAAATATTTACAATGATAATATTAATGTAGTCAGAACGGTAATTGCAGAGAACCTATGGTCATGCACAATATGTCTGTTTCAGTAAATCCTTCTGTTCCCCATTTAACAGCTCGGGAAATTCTCATATAACTCGTTGTTGTGCTGTTCCTCTAGTACCACCCTAGAAATGTATTACTGAATCTGTCAGATGGGTGTTACCATTCCAGGCTTCAAAGGGGTGTGTCCCTGCAGTCTGACATTGTCCATATCAGGGTTGACAGGTCAGTGTGTGCAGGGACACGCCCCTTTGAAAATGAATGGTGACAGATTCAGTAACACATTTCAAGGAGGAATAATAGAGGAACAGCACAACACAGAGAAGCTGCTCCAGCATGGTTATCTCACAGAGAACACAATTATTTACTAAAAGAAACACATTAGGAAGTGTCACAGGACCTCTATAAATGGTTCTTGCTGTACTCACACTAGACTGTATACCAGGGCTCCCAAAAAGGACACAAACATGCTTGGTCTCGGTCCTCATGCTTCAGAAAGTAATAATCATCTTTTGACAGCTGCATTCAATTGATGGCACTGTTACGGTGGGCACTGTTAAGGGCCGTTCACATGGCTTATTTTGGGCACGGATTGCTGCCGTATTCCGTGCCAAACTGCGCTGCAATACGGCTGGAATCCGTCCCAGCCATTACGGTAATCCACAGTTCTCAGAGAACTATGGATTCCGTCTCTCTGGATTCGCCGGGCGGGGAGAAAGTGAAATGTTCATTATCCCGGCGGGATACGCGCCGTGGATAATGAAAGTCTATGGGGCCGGCGAGCTGCCGGCCCCCCGCCCCTTACTCAAGCCTTAATTGCGGGCGAAATCCGTCCCGCAATTACGGGTTGAATAAGCCGTGTGAACCGTTCCTTAGGGTATGTTCAGACAGGTGATTTTAACATGGTTTCGGACGAGGTTTTCAAAGCGTTTTCGCTCCCAAAACCTCACCCAAAACCTCGCCTGAAACACGCTTCTTCAGAAGAGATTTTAGAGGCGTTTCTCAGCGAGGTTTTGGGCGAGGTTTTCACCCATACAAATTAATAGCCAGGACAAAAACCGCGCCGAAAATCGCGCCTAGAACTAGCTTCAAGAATTGACAAAGAAGCGTGTAAAAAACCTCATCGTGTGTGAAGGACAACGAGGTTTTACATAGGAATCAATGAAATTAACTGGGGCGTTTTGGACGAGGTTTTGGGCGAGGAAACGCTCCGAAAACCTCATCCAAAACCACGTCAAAATAAGCCGTGTGAACATGGCATTAGGGTACGTTCACACAGCTAATTTGAACTTTGATTCTGGTGCAGATTCAGCACCGAATCTGCCTTAGAATCAGCACTCAATCTCTCTTACATTCTTACTAATGGAAAATCAGTGCTGTTCACACAAACCAAATTTTCCTTCAGTAATGAAAAAGAATAATCACGTCAATTCTTGAAGTGGATTCAGTGCTAAATCTACAACTCACATTATAGTCTACTGGAGGGTGAAAATCTGAATCTATAATCAACCTCAAATTCTCGTCCGAAATCCACACTTACAGGCGCAGATTTCAGACGAGGATTTAACGCTAAAATTCAGCTGTGTGAACATTCCCTTATGGTGGGCGCTGTATAGCTGTATGGGCTATTATATAAGCATTCCAGTGAAAACGGTTTCTGTTTTATCTCTGAATTTCTTCCTCAAAAGAGTATTTATTTCTGACACAATCATGGCAGATCCACAATACATACCATAAAAATGTCTGATACCCTGTTTCCCCGAAAATAAGACAGGGTCTTATATTAATTTTTGCTCCTAAAGACGAGCGAAGACTTATTTTTAGGGGATTTTTTTTTTCTATAAACAATAATTCACATTTATTGTTGAACAAAACATCAACATGTATTAATATACTGTAGTGATTTCATCACAAACATCAGCATAAGCAGCCAAACTCTGGATTGCATAAAACAAAATGCACTATGTCTTATTTTCGGGGGTGTTTTATTTTCGGGGAAACTGGGTATGCTCGAAATTCCAAAGAGGATGAGATGCAATGGAAAGGTGGCTATACCTGTGTGGTGTTCACTCTACCTATTGTTGTGACACTGCCACTTCTGTAACCTCCAAAACTATTATGAAAATAGGCGCCTCATATCCTCTTTCTGGAGTACAGAGCAGCAGCTGATCTCTGGCAGTTCCTAAAGTGGAACGAGGGCCTCTCACCCATTTTGATTATTTGCAATTGAAGTGTCATAAACGTCTCAGGGAATACCCCTCCAATAATTACTACGGTCCCTGGGAGAAGTATAATATAGCAAGGTAATCCATGGACCAGAAAATGTGCAACCCTACAGTATATAATAATCTTGACTGTAGACTCTAATTAAAGAACAGAAAGGAAGAGCCTCCGCTTTGATAAAACCATCATGCATATGAGCCCACTACTCAATAGACCCAAAACCTTCACCATCCTATTTTTCTAAGGTATAAAGAGTTATCATATAAATATTGTTCTGAATTACCTAGGACTTTTACAATATCTTAACATTACAATAGAACAGCGTCGACAAAGAGTAAGTATTTGGAGGACCTGCCCTTGCATTGATTTACAGTGTACAGGGTGGGCCGTTTATATGGATACACCTAAATAAAATGGGAATGGTTGATGATATCAACTTCCTGTTTGTGGCACATTAGTATATGGGAGGAGGAAAACTTTTCCATATGGGTGTTGACCATGGCGGCCATTTTGAAGTTGGCCATTTTGGATCCAACTTTATTTTTTCCAATGGGAATAGGGTCATGTAACACATGACCATGACGGCCATTTTGATAAAAACTGTGTAATACTTAATTTCCCCTGTGATGGTGCTGCAGGTAAACTGAACACCTGTTGCCATCATCATAAAGTACATGTGATTGCTAGGGGAATGGGCAGCAAGTCACACTGTAAGAAGACCATTATTAGGGGGACCATTATAATTAAAATGGATTATCCAAAGCATACCGCCCTCTCAAAAGAAATAAATATGGTAAGACTGAATGATGATGTAGATAATACATTAGGGGATCTGTTCTTATATAGAACATCAAAGATAGAATTGTATCTGCACAGTCTAGTTATGTAATACTAAAGCAAGTTTCACAGACTAATGCATCAACAGAAATCCAGCTCTCAAAATTTCTATTTTTTTTCCTGAAAATTAGTACTGAACCATGGTGACCTTATAACATCACTGACCTTCGCTGCTTCTTCTCAAGTTCATGATTACGTCCCTGGTGCCCTTCTAAATGGAGCTTGGTGTCTTGCAGCTCAGCCGTCAGCCTCTGGCACTTCTTTTTCAGTTGTTGCAGCGTTCTCTGGGACTCATCATTATCTGCCTGCAGATCTGCAAGCTAAATGTAGAAAAGTTTTTAATACCGAGTACACAAGTGGACAGCTTGTTGAATGAACGGGTAGAAATGTCTTGACCCTGTAATAGTAGTGTTTTGGAAAGATTTTACAAACAAAAAAAGTGGACACATTTCCCAACTTCAAATCACTCAATGCATCCAGTATGAAAATGGAAAATGGCTAATAGTAAAGCTATATAACTATTGTACCCAGAATACAGCAAATTGTTGACTTCTTTGAGCAAACACCATCTACAACAGAAAATAACTTTATCCTGCCAGAAGCAAACCTGGAGGTGGCAAAGCAAATGAAATCCCCACTGCCATCTACTTGGATAATAGCTGCAAAAGCTATACTAGTAAACAACATAGCGACAAAACAGAAATAAGCTCACAGTGGTCGTCAACCCCTTCCTCCATTTGAAGTTGATAGAGATCTAGTTAATGCCGAAATGCATTGTAGTTCCAAATTTAAAGGGGTTTTGCCACAAAGTAAAATTGACGTGGGAAGCTTGCAAATGAAAAACATTTTCACCATTCATTATTATTAAAAATTCTGCACCGTTTTTGTTTTAGCTGCTCCTTTAGTGATCCATTGTTTACAGCTCGTCTCCAGGGGATACGACCAGGGACGAGAGCTCCTCAGTACTGGTCACCCATGCCCAGACGTCACCTCTCCTCTCAGGCAGCTACTGAGTGTTCAAACCCCAGGTGCTGTCACTCTCCTCCTGTCCTCTGAACTCCTTAGTAATTAGTCAAACAGTGCCAATAAAAAAGAAACCTCAGGTCTCTGCATTTATAAAGAGAAAAAAAAATACACAGGTTTGGTTCCTACAGTGATTTGAACCCAGGACCCTTGTGGTGTGAGGTAAAAATGTTACCTCTCAGCTACTCACAATGCTTTACATAAACAGAACTTTCTTGGACTACAGAGAGGAAAGGCCTGGTGATGTCATCCTGCTGGGTCACATGATCTGCAATTCAAACAAATCACACACGTCCCCTTCTGAGCACACAGAGCTGAAGAGCTGGATGCAGGAGGTATGAAATGAGATCGTGGCACAACCCCATTAAGGAAAATGAAAAATACAAAAAATGTTTGCATTTCTGGGTAAAACAATGTTCTGTAACAGCTATTGAAAAAAGCACTGATGAGCAGGCATAGCAAGTTAACCCTAAAAATATGTTCCACAAATCCACAGACTAGGGAGTATGTCTCCTATTATACAGTGGGCATGCTCAATTAAGGTGAAATACATTAGTCCAGAATAAAAATAAACTTACTCTGCGTTCCAGCTGCCTCTTAGTCTGCTGTTCCACTTCCAGCTTATCCTCAAACTCCTGCTGCATCCGCTTCTTCGTGAAGTCAATCTCACGTACAGATCGCTCGTATTTGAGCCGCCATTCTCCGCCTGCACAGAAAACACATGCAGAAAAGGAACATGCATTTTCTGATTCAGAATGTAATCATTCAGGGGAACCGACATGGAGAATAGTATTCCATTCACTTATGGTAAATGACTAAAAGCAAAACTTAGGGCTTCATGCGTAGTCACATATGGAGAGCCATGAATAAAATAAGATTTCATCGCAGAGGACAAAGAACTGGCATAGTTGTAGCTCTATTCACCGAAAGTAATAATCAAGAGCACTGAAGGAGATGCATAAACAAAAAGACCTATAACCATATGACTCGAGCATGACTGGCGTGATTCAGAAATCTGATCTCAGGATAAATAGTCAGGATTTTACTGCGATACTGATTATTCTTGTGGAGAACCAACCAATAAAGAGTCTTTAAAGGGGTTGTCTCACTACAAGTATTGCTTTTTATGTTAAAGATCTTGCAAAAACAAGTCACTTAGCAATATATGTCCATTAACAGTGTCCTACCTAATCCCAGATATCCCCTGTTATATGGGCTGCATCAGCTCCTCAGGTCACTATAGTAACAGACCTGTTTGCTCTCTCATGATAGGCTGCCAGCACTGGTTGCTATAACTACAGACCTGGCTTCTACTGCAGCCTAGTAGAAGCCTTTAAACAAGCCCCTGAATTCAAAATAAAACCAAGAAAACCGGACTGAGACAAGATGAATCAATGTAGTGAGACAACCCCTTTAAGGCTAAAATTGGGAAGTGTATAAAGTCTTCTAAATCATTTGGTCTGGGCCTGCACTCAATGTCCCCGAGCCAGCAAGCAAGTCTCAGGAGCCTCAGAGATCAGCGCAAGAGCTGTAACAGATCAGGCTCAAGCTGTTCTATACCAATGTACTACTGTGGATGTGCTGGGCTCAAACTCCTGGCAATGGTTTGTTGACTCGGGATCATCGAGCACATCAGTAACAGGTCTAGATAATGCCATTTCTGTCTTGATATGTTACTGCATACTGGAGGAGAAAGTGCATGGACATCATAGCACGGGGGGGACAGAGACTTGAGCATTTAAACTCGGAGAGGTGGGGTGAATTCAGAACTTTAGGGCCAATTGTAGACCATGCCATTTCTGTGCCAATATGCTACTCTACATCACGGGAGAAAGCGCGCGGACATCATAGCGTGTATGAAGAGAATACCTGTTGGGAAAAGTATACAGAAAACTGTTCTTCTAGAAGGAAAACGAAATAGTCTTTGGAATGCCATTTATAGGACGTGATGTACCACCGTGTAAGAGCCTTAAAACATGACATGGGTGGAACTGGAGAGATTTTCCAACCTCTAGAAAAGAGCTATTTTGGAGGAAGTTACTGATGTGGAAACCTACCAGAATCATCATCATCCATCTCTCCGTTTAGTTCTGCTGCTCGGATCAGTCGGGCCTCCATTACCTCTACTTCCATGGATTCCATCTGCTTTTTAAGTGCTTCATATTTGGCCTAACACAAAGACATTACTAGGATGTTAGTTATCCATATCATACAAATAATTTGAACTATTAAGCCTATCAGAGTCCTGATAACAAAAAGAAATAGAAAATGTACTCACACTTGGTAACAGCATTAGAAAATAGGAACTGCATTATGAATTAACATACAGATTGGTTGAACAGAAGAGAATGTCATATCCTGGAGGTCATTGACAACTTTACCACAGAGAAAGCGGCAAATGTGTGCACAAGAAGACACGCATGCTTTTTATAAATGGAGTAACTAATGCATTTGATTCAGGTAAACAGTCATGAAATGTGCCCTATGTTTAGATCTGTAAATGTATACAGCTCTATATAAACCCTCTCCTTCAGTCACACATTTCTGAAATTCCATGCACTTATCCATGTGTGTGTATGTATATGTGTGTGTATATGTATGTATATGTGTGTGTATATGTATGTATATGTGTGTGTGTATATATATATATATATATATATATATTTATATATATACACACACATACAATACCATATATGTAAATACATACAGTATTTCACATGCAGAGAGATGTACACAGTATATATATATATATATATAATATATATATATATATATATATAATATATATATATATATTTTTTTTTTTTTTTATTACAGAACCATAATATTTATTTATATAGTAGCAACATATTCTGCAGCACTTCTATTATACAATGTTTACAAAAATGTGAGGGGTTTACTGACTTTTGTGAGATACTGTGTGTGTACGTATATGTGCTGTCTGAATGGCAGGCTCATGCGCTTTTTGAGTACTACCGCATATTTATGGAAGATAGCTGGACCATTGTGTAATCTACACCCTTCTCATCTTTTGTCTCACCCCTATCCCCATATAAATAGTAAGCTCTTGGGAGTAGGGTCTTCACTCCTTTTGTTTGTTGATAGCTTTGTTATTAGTTATTTTGTCTGTAATTACATCCTCTACATTGTAAAGGGCTGCAAAATATGTTGCTGTTATATAAGGATAAAAGATGTATATATCGATCGATCGATCGAGCGAGAGAAAGGAAGGGAGAAGGAGGGAGCGAGAGAAAGGAAGGGAGAAGGAGGGAGCGAGAGAAAGCAAGGGAGAAGGACGGAGCGAAAGAAAGGAAGGGGGAGCGAGAGAAAGGAAGGGGGAGCGAGAGAAAGGAAGGGGGAGCGAGAGAAAGGAAGGGAGAAGGAGGGAGCGAGAGAAAGGAAGGGAGAAGGAGGGAGCGAGAGAAAGGAAGGGAGAAGGAGGGAGCGAGATAGATCTATATCTTTAATCTATATATTATATATATATATATATATATATATATATATATATATATATATATACACACAACACACACTGTGGATACATGCAATGCGGATATAGAATTTCAATTACAATTTCTTGCTGGCAAAGAGTTGCAATATAATAAGAAACTTTACAAGAGCAAATTCAGGAGGCTTAGCGAAATGAACCAATTAAGTAAGTCTCCTATAAAAAAAGTTAATAGGCTTTCATTAGGCCGTTTTTCCGGAGCCTTCTCTCTACAGCAGACTTCAGCCTCCCACTTCCTATTCATTGACCGACATTTTAGCTCTGTTATTACTAGCGGAGCCTGCTAGATGGACATTGGTGATGGAGGGGTTTTATTAGCAACGCACGGGGCTACAGAGCTTCAAAGGGCTAAAATTTGCCAGTTAGAAACAAACAAGCTCCTATACTGCTGATAAGACAAAGTAGGGAGTGATGCCACCAGCCATGATCAGTAGCCTTTAGAAGCTTGTATATAGAGATATAAACTTCTTTAGCTATGAAATTCAGAGAACAGCAATGTATTTGGTAGTAGTCTTTAATTACCTTTGCCTACATGTTTAAAGCTAATCAATGTAGAGGGAAAACTCTTTAAAAGGAATGTGTTACCAGAAAATGACCTTTTGTTACCTCATGTTTTTATGTTAAACACATTAAGAATTGTCGGTTAAGTTTTTTTTTTTCCCGCATCACTAACCAGATTAATAAAAAATCTTGAAACACTGCAGTTTTCTCTTTGGCCACTAGGCCCAATAATAGTCTGACACTTCCTGTTCTGTAGAGAAGACTTTCCAGCAGTCTCCTCATCAGCACAAGCAGGATTACACTGAGGTGACACCAATGTGTATAGATAACACAGGATCCACCATTCACAATAGGACAGTGTTCCCCAACTTCAGTCCTAAAGGCCCTCCAACAGGTCATGTTTTCAGGATATCCCACAGAATGCACCGACTATAATTAAATCACCTGTGCAGCATAATTAAATCACCTGTGCTAAAGAAAGCCAGAAAACATGACCTGTTGGTGGGCCTTGCGGACTGGAATTGGGGACCCCTGCAATAGGAGATAGACATAACTGACCCTCTCCCCCTCCCTGCACACTGACCTCTTCTCAGGTCACACAGCATGCCTAAGAAACTCCTATAAGGGGCATGTCCCCACAGCAAGGGTTTGCGGCCGGTTTTTAAGACGGTCTGAAAAACCGGCCGCAAACGAGCACAATGGGCTCCTAATGAAAACCCGTACAGCAGTCCCCACTGCACGGGTTTTCCACCCGTGGGCCGCCCAAAAAACATTGTGCATGCACATTCTTCTGCCTGGTTTTCGGAAGGAATATGTGCATGTCAATGTGAAGGGGGAGGGCTTTTCTCCGCTCAGCCCAGAGAAAAGCCATCCCCCCCGTGGCCGTGGGGAAGGCACACAAACCGGACAAATACCGGTCTGATAAACCGACCGGTATTTGTCCAGTGCCGTGTAAACGGCCCCTAAACGTCAATGGGTCTGCTCCTCTTCACAGGCTCCATGAAGCTGCTGTAAAGCATCTCTCTAAATGCTGTTAAAAGCAGTTCAGGCAAGATGGCTGCCACCATAATCCCATACAGACAACAGAACTAAAAAAAAAATCGACAGTCAGAACATAAAACAATGGATAAGAAGAAAATAATATGTATCACTATCTGGTTTCAATTAGTGAAAAAAAAAAATGGCAATAGATTTCCCTCTATAGCAGCACACCTTGCTATTTCGGTTTTTCTAAAGGTTTCCTATTTTGGAAAATCCTGAAGATCCTGGAACTTTACAAATCTGAGTTTTATAAACATTTAATCTGATAATCCAAAATCTGAAATTAGAAGTCCCATTGATGCTGGTTTTAAGGGATTCGACTCTAATGGCTAATAGTATAATAGCACCGTGAGCACTCAGATGCAACAGTCGTGGGAGAAAGCGAGCTGCTGACTGGAGAAGAACAATTTAAAAGGTTTATTAAATGCTTGCATTAGGCAAAGATAGGCAGAAAACGCTTTTAACTTTTTCTGCAAGACAAGTTTTATCTTGTATACAAATAAGAATTCTAGTCTAAATGGTAAATAGATCATTATGGAAATGCAATTATGTCACCATTAGTGAAACAAATGGCAGACATTAATGCAATGGTCCTGAAAGCAAGAGAAAGTAATTTTTTCTAGGATTAATATATATATTAATTTAGAGCAACTAAAAACGGATCCCAAATTTTATAGATAGAAAACCCTTTATGCGGAGGCTGGGTGAAAGTAGGGGAGGCATTTTCGACCCTTTTTCTGTGGAGCCAGACTTTTAGAAATGTGAAAGTGGCACTTTTCACCCATTAATACCGGCAGACAAAACAAGCCTGAAGTGTCTTCAGTCAAAAGGGAGGTACTGGGGGACTACGATCTTATGCAATTGTCACCCCTTTCCCAGATTACAAGTAATAGTATTATTAGAAAAACCCGGCGGGACCGATCTGGACCCGGGGGTTTGAAAAACGCAAACACCAAAATCTTGGGCTACAGAGTGGTTTTAAAAAATTTTTTGGGGGATAGCTTTTTCCCAAATAGACGAGCAAAAAGAACACGACCCCTACGAAACATAGTTCCCGTAAAAATCACAAAACAGGGCCCCAAAAGGCAAGGGATGCATTTGTGGCAAGGCAGATGGCGTGACAGAAGCTTTTATGAAACAAGTACAAAAAATATTTTCCCAAAAAAGGTTTATTTTATGGAGAGGGAAAGTTTCCCCCTTTTTTATATATGGTGATCGGCTGTGAAGAACCATCCCCCATTTTTTTTAAAAAAACGACCCACTGCCCCCCCCCAAAAAAAAAAACCCGGGGCGTGTAGATTTTTGGCGTTGGGTTTCCCAAATTTTTTTTGGACATCTATAGTAATCAGCAAAGTTGCCATGTTCTAAGGCAAGTAGAAATCACATTGTAGCTTCCATTTTCTTTCTCTGATTGTTTGACTATTAGGGTATGTTCACCACCCTTAAAATGAGGGCGTCCCGTAGCCTGAAAATTTTTGGGGGGGTTTTTTTCGGGACCCCCCCGCCTTTCCGGCCCCATTGGGTTTTTCGTTACTCCGGGCGGGGAATTAAATGACATGTCAATTTTTCCCCAAAGGCTGGAAATACGATCGTTCTCTATGAGAACTGTGGATTACCGTAATGATTGGGGCGCATTTCACTCGTATTAGATGTGATGAAACGCGTCCCAAAATAAGCCGTGTGAACATAGCCTTAAAGGGTTCAAAACTAGGAAACTTGTAAAATGCTTTTCACTGGTATTGTGGCTGAGAAAAGCTGCAAATTTTAGCACAAAAATAGTGACTTTGTTGTACTTCCATAGGCAGTGGATGGGGCTTAAGAAAATGGCTGTGACAAACTCACTATAACTTATGCCAAAAATTTTAACAAATTATAGCAGCAATCTATGGCAGCTCTGTGTGACACATGTGCACTCAAAGATGTGTCAAAATTAAGAGTTGTGTGCTTCTTAATAAATTTGGTGCCACTAACTGCACAGCAGTTTGCATTAAGACTGGCACATGAAAAACCGGTCTTAAAGTGGTTGTCTCATGACAGCAGTTGACAATGTTTTCTGCTGGTTGCTAAGCACAGCTTGTGAAATGGAGGGGAGTGTTTCTCCTCCCAGCAGGGCGTATCTTCTCTCTGCAGACACGCCCCCAAAATGTGAACTTGAGTCATTCTGTGTGAGATAGGGGAAGGGAAAGGTTCTCAGTTGTCACTGGAATCATTGGAAGTGAAAAGCTTAGTGTAACTCGATAGGTGATATCTAAATTTTTCGCGCTCTTTACATTGTAACTAGAATGGGCCTTTGATATTCAGGACTTTGGGAAAGCTGGGTGATTTTTTTTTCTCTGTCTCACTCACTCAGTGATACATCCTGCAGATTATTGCACCTCTGACCGCTACAGATCTGCAGAACAAAACTATACGCTTTATCTGTTTGTGTTTACATGTGACTGCACATCTGTCTTACAAGTGGTTTATGTGGGACCTTGCATCTGTCTCACAAAAGTTTTTACGTGGTACTGCACGAGATTTATGTGGATCTGCCGATGTAAGACTGCACCTCTTACATGAGACTGCTGTGTTTTCCGTTGGTCTGACAATGTAAGACTGCATGTCTTACGTTGGACTGCTGTTTTCCGTTTTACGTGGGACTGCCAATGTAAGACTGCATTCCTTACATGAGATTGCTATATTTTCTGTTTTACGTGCGACTGCACGTAAAACAGAGATCTTTGTCTCTCTCCACTGCTTGTACATAAATCCCCCTGCACGTTCCCATCCGCGATCTGTTCACTGCACCTTCTTTGCCTGTGCGTTCTCGTCCGCGAGCTGGGCGGGCCAGTAATTCTTTAGCTTTGTGTTACCCAACCTGGGCTCAACCACCATTGATAAGCACACAAAGTGTTCTCTTAAACCACAACACTTTGCTAATGGTAACCAAGGACGTACATGCTTAGATTTGTGGTCCCCTCATTTTAAAGTATGAGACAACCCCTTTAATGAATTCCGCTTCAATGTATTGCAGACTAATTGATATCAAACTGATAACAAAAAGGACAATATTCCAGACATGTGTAAAATACTTTCCACTTTGGATTTCAATATGGTATAGTGCAAGGTCCAGAGAAGAGTAGCATGGCAAGGCTCGGTTCATATCTGTGTCGGAGGTAAGGTTGCATGCAGCGCTACTTATTCCATTAAAATGAAACCGCCCCCCAAAAGGGAAACCCTAAGGGAATTTGCCACTGTAGTCAGTGGGGCCCTTTCCCAGACGTTTGGTGTCCTTTCATTTGACAGTTTATGGTGCCCCCCTTTTCGACGGAGGTTCCGAGTAAACCCTTTTGACACAATAAAGAATTGAAAAGCCATACTTAGGCCTGGTTCTTTTCTAAGTTTAGGGTCCTTCTTTTTTTTTTTTTTTCAAAAAATGGGTTTTTTTTTTAATTTTTTGATTGACAATTTCCCGGGGAAAAACAGTTTTCGGGATTAAACAGTAGTTTTAGAATAGCATTTTAAAGGGAATTTTAAAAAAGAGATATAAGGTTTCCCATTTTTCCAGCCAAAAAAAAAAAAATCTCTTCATTGGGGGGGGCTTTTAAACCCCTAGAAAAAACTAGGGGACTCAAAATAAAACCTCTAAGACGAGAAAAGGACCAACAGACAAAGGACAAAAAAGAACAAGGGAAAAAGGAAAAAAGGAGTCGAGGAGGGGGGGGGGGGGCAAAAACCATTTTGTAGATACATAAATTTTTTTTTTTTTTTTTTTTTTTTTTTTTTTCTTTAAAAGCCTCTCGGACGGGTTTCCCCAACTGCCAAGTAGGTGCCCCGGCAGACCACTTTTTATCAATTGGCCCCAACCTGCCCTTGGGGGAAAAGTGTTAGTGCTCCATTCGCCCAAATTTCCCCCAAGTTTATGTTTTGAGTTTCCGCTTTTTTCCAGGGGGGGATCGTTCGGTTTCCCAATCTCGCCGCTTTTTGGGCCCCTTGTGCTGTAAGCACGTGCTGCATGAGTCTTGGGGGTATCTTTGGGAGATTCGGGATGGGGCTAAGCAAGTATATCAAGGGGCCCAATTTGGTTTCCCCACCTCCTTTTCCCCCCCTCAGGAAACCCCTGACTTTTCCCCAAAAAGGTTCCCCCCTGGGCAACCCCAAAAAGTTTTGGGGGAAAGGGTCCTACAAAAGCCCGGCTTTCTCCGCATCTGGGTTAGGTTGTGGGAACCCCCTATGCAGCTGGGGGGGGGTTGTGTGTTCCCAAAAAGGAAGAATTTTTAAAAGGGTTTTCCCTTTGAGCAGGACATGTCGATGATTTAGCCGCTGTTTTTCCCAAAGGGATCCCTTTGTGGGATATGGAATTGGGTTCCCAAAAACCCCCCCCCACTTTCCATATACTTGGGGAATCATAGGATTACTTTTTGGGGGGGTTACCCAAGTTTAGAGAAAATTGGGGGAAATAAACCCCTTTGTCGCTGTGCCCGCCTTACAAAGGACCAAAGGGGGGGGAAGGGATAGAGTTTCGTTCCTTTTAAGGGAAAGGGGAGGGAGAAAAATTGTAAAAAGTGAAATTTCGAGGTTTGCGGGGGGGTATGCTCTTTCTGGAAACACCTGAAAGGACTTTCCCTCTGTGGGTACCCTTTGGGTATATCCCCAAAAGGGAATGGTCCCCCCCCAACCCTTATGGTCGAGCAAAATATCCTGATGAACTGGTTGGAAAGAGGGGAGTGCATCAAATGAGGTCATAGGTGACCCCGGGGAACCCAAAAATTAAATTTTCCTTGCATGTGTCCCCATATCTGAATGGGGGTTTTAAATTGGGCCTAAGAGTCTCCCCCCCCGGGGATAGGGGGAGTGCCAAGGGAAGGATTGGGGTTTGGGTTGGGAGGCCACCCAGAGCTTCCCCTTTCCATCATTTGAAAAGTTTAAAAGGGTTAAGGGGCTGACCACGGGGGGGATCGGCGGAGATGTGGGGCCCATAATAGTGAATCAAATTGGGGGGGCCCGCCAACCCCCCCTTTTGTTTATGGGCCCATCATTATCTCTTTGGCTCCCCTTTGTTCCCGTGCCCCCAGATGGTGTAGGCAAGCCGCCTGTGGGACTAAAAACCCTCTTTGGGTACCGCCCCCGGGAAGGGTGTAAAAAAAGTATAAAAGGGTTTCGGAAAGTAAAAGCCCTTCTTGCCCGAAATTTATTTCCTCCAAAAAAGTGAGATAGGAGGGAAAATTCCCAAATTTCTGGGGAAAGCAAACGTTATCCCTTTAAAAAACGGGGGGAAAATTAGTCTGGTAAAGGGAGTTTTTGCTGGTTGTTATGTGGATTTCCCCAAGTATTTAAAGGGATTGGGATTTCCATTGATAGGGGAAAAATTTCCCTTTAAAGGGGACAACAGGCCCTCAGGCGGGGGTTTTGCCCGGGGGAGAGCTTCAGTTTTTTGCCGCATTTACCTTTTACCCGGACAAAATGACTGAAAGTTCCTTTTAAAGAGTCCCAAAGCAGGAAAGTAAAAAAAGTAAAACTAGTCGGGGGTCAGCAAGATTTTTCATCTGAAAAATAAGGGAGAGTTTTAAACCCCCTATTTTTCCCCGGGCCCCCTTGATTCGGGGGTTAAATTTCCAAGGGCACCCGCGGGGGTTTAAAAATACAAAGCAAAAAGGAGAGGGGTTTAAGGGGCAACCCTGCCAAATTTTCCAAATTTTTAAATTGGAAAGGGCTCGAGGTGTGATGGGGCCCCAATTTTTGAGGGCTCCCGAGGGGGTTCGAGTAAAGGCCCCTAAATTGCCCTCAAAAAAGGGCCCCACCAAAGCCCTTAAACCCTTTCAGGGTTTTCAAACCCCGGGAAGGGGCCCCCCCAACCCGATAAAGGCCCTTCCCCGGCATCGGGGTTTAAGGATGAGAGCCTGCCCCGAGCGAGCATTTCCCGATGTCAACAGATCGTAGTTCGCCTTGTATTATCCCCCCCCTGACGACAGTGAACAAAACCCCCTACCGGGCCCTTATGGATCAGCTGGGGGGGCCAGCCCCCCGGGCCTAGGGGGGCCATTTTGGGTTGGTGAATATTTTTAAAAACCGAGTTCAAAAAGGGGATATGGGCCTGTAACTGCACAAATTGCTGGGCCCTTGCCTGCTTTATGAATGAGAGGAGGTAGGAAATGTGCATGGAGCTCGGAAAATTGGGGACCACTAAAGGAAAAGGATTTGGGAAAAGCGTAAACCCTGGGGGGGGGCCAAAAAAAAAACAAGAAAAATTTTTAAAGTATGGTTTTGGGCAGCCCTTCTGGGCCCGGCGTTTTAAACCCCAAGGGGAGGTCCCTCAGGACTTCCAACAACTCCTCCAGCTCAACTGGCGCATTAAGGAGGGAAAGGGGCCCCCCGAGGGGGGTTAGGAAAGGGGAAAAAGGAATGGAGGAAGTCTTGGATAACCCCTCTGGGCCATGTCCCCATCCCCCGGGGGATCGACGGCAGGGGTTTCAATTTTGAAAAGAAGTCCGGGAATTTTTTTGGGTATCGAAATTAGGGTCATTTGAACAGTTTACCTTTTTACCCCGTAGGGCTTGTGGGATGGAGTTGACAGCCCGGGTTTCCCTTTAAATTTGGCGGGCTAATGTGTGGGCTTTATTGAAAATCAAAATACCCTTGGTTTTTTGTAGAGGGGGAGCTTTTTAACCCCCCTGTACCCCTAAATTCCCCCAGTTACCCCCCTAATTTCCCCCTATACGTCTCAGTGTCGGGAAGGGGGAAAGGGGGCTGGGGGCCTTTTTTGCTGCAAAACCCCTCGTCGAACGCCAAAAACTAAATTTCCCTTTGGGTTCCAAAGTCCCCTCTTCAGCCTAAAAACCCAAAGGGTTTCACCGCCTCTAAAAAACCCCCTTGTGGGGCCCCCCATAGCAAAGGCCCCCTGATGAAAACCCACCTAAGTTAGTTCAAAATAAGGCCCAAAAAAGAAGTCTTTAAAATTTTTCCCTGTGGGCGGGTTCTTGATTAAAGCTTCATTTAGACCTTTCCCGTGGCAGGACCTTTGGGCGAGGTGATTGAAAGTTTAGAGTCGACCATGACTGGGGCGGGGATCAGCCAAAAAATCGGCTCCCAAATTTTGGACCCCGAACCCGAAACCGGCGGGGAGTGGTTTTTTCCAAAAAAGTAATCCAAACTGGAATTTAGGTTTTTTGCGGATGGGAGAGAAGAAGTATACTCCCCAACTCTGGGGGGGTTAATACGCCATATTTCCAAAACCAACCCTGGGCCCTTTAAATAGTTTCCCCGAAGGCTACTGATAACCCAGCTTGGGCTAGCTCCTGGAGGTTTTCCTCCCAACTTTTAGAACGATCCCAGCCTCTTTAAAAAAAACCCAGTTTTAAATCCCCCCCCTACTATCAGAGATGACGGCGGAAAATCCCGAAAGTTAAGACAAAACCCCTTTTTTAAAAAAACCCCCAAAACTGAGCACATTAAGGGGAAAACACATTGCAAAAAGCGTTTAAAAAGGGCGGTTGTTTGAGCGTAGGGCCCGTAGGACGAAGAAGCGGGCCCTCCGGAAAAAAGAAAACGAAAGGGAAAGGGGCCCCCCAGGGGGGAACAAATTTTGGGGACCCGTATGGGGCCCCTCCCGCCTTTTTAGTGGGGCTAAAAGCATTGAAGGGGGTAGAGGATATAAATACTTAGCAAAATTTGAAGGATCCCTCAGCGTTTTTAGTTTCGTCTCCCGTAGAAGACAATGTCAGCCCAAAGGCCCTTTTTATTCCCCTTGGGGCCCGTCGTCGCCTTTGGGGATCCCAATTGGGGGGCCCCTTTTTAATTTAAAAGTAAAGGGAGGGAACCCCTGAAGGGGGCTCTCCCCCCGTACAAGTGATCCCAGTTGGGTCAGTTCCTTACCCCTTTCGTATAGAACTGGGTACCCGATTCTTTCCTCAGTGACGGAACAGAGGGGGGACCCCACAGGGAAAGGAGGGGGGGCAAGAACCCAAAAGAAAACAAAAAAAATTTAAAAAACCAACCAAAAAATTTTTGTAAACCCAAAAAAGTGAAAACCCCGTTCCGGGGGCCGAAATCCAAAAAATGGTGTACTTTGGTATCGGGGGGGGGAATGGAAAGGGGGTGTGACAACCACCTAGGGTCCCAAAAAGGGGCCCAAAAAAAAAAAAAGAGGTGCTCCCCCTTTGGCTCCCCCCCCACAAACCCCCGTTAAAACCGAAGCCTAAAACCCCCCAAAAATAAAGGGGAAACAGGAAAATACCAACCCTTTCCCTGTGAGAAAACCTGGGAAGATTTGACCAAAATTTCTAAATTTATAAAAACGTTTGGGGTGCCCTTAAAAAAATATGGGAATGGCCCTTGGCCTTTAACCCAAGGAGGGAAATTTACACCGAAAGGGGCCGAGGCTGCCCCTCACCCCCCCTGGGGGATAAAAATCTTTGCTGCCATAACAACCCGGGGAAAAACAAATTAGCCCGAAACTTCAGTGAGGGGGGGGACGTCTGGGGGTCCCGACCCCCCCCGGAGGCTGTCCCCGGGGGGGGTTTTTTACGGGGGGAGGCCCCCCTTTCCATGCAGGGGGGAGGGGGAAGGGAACAGGAAGGGGGACAGTTTTTCCCGTCCCTCCAAATTTTTGGTTTGGGGGTTTTTAAAGGGCTTTGGGGAGAAAAATCCCCAAGATCAGAGTATGCTTTAAGCGTACGTGGGGCGACCCTCTTCGAGCCGTGGGCGCAAAATGGGAAGTTCCCTGGTTTAAAAGGGTATGCCCGGGCTTGAAGGATTTTTGAGAAAAGGGGGCTCAAAAGTGCCTCTTTTGTTGGGGAAGCCAGGATTGGTCCTGGAAGATTTGGGAAACGTGGAAACCCTGGGAAGTCCAAGGAACCCCATCCCCGAACCTTCCCATGAGGGCCCCTCCTTTTTTAAGGGGGTGGTGTGGAAAAAACAAATGTTTTCCCCTTTTTAGGGGGGAGGATCCCCTTTGGGGGCAGGGCCCATGTGCTCTGTTTCCCGCTTGGGAAAGGGGGGGAAGGTTGGGCCCCCTGATTTGGGAGAAAAAAGGGAGTCCCGGGAACCCCCTGTACGTTTTCGACCCCTTTGGGCCCCGGGAGGGGCCCCTGACCCTCCCCGTTTGTTTTGCGGCCTCTAAATTTTTCCCAAAGGGCCTTAAAAGGGGAGCCATTTCTTTTACAGTAGATTTAAATTGGGCGGGAAAATGCAGGGTGAATTTGAGAAAAGGGTTTTTGGGAGAAAGTCCTGGTCGTCTCTAGGGTTTTCCACCCGGAGGAATCATTTTAAGTCCCTTCCGGGAGCGCTGATATTTCTTTTCCCTTTCATTTCGCCCTTTCAGGGGCCCCCTGACCTCTTGAACCCAATTTCTCCTTTAATTCATCCCTGGTTTTTGGGGACTGCGGGATTCAAATTTAGCCCCTTTGGGGGTTATGTCCCCACCCGGGAACTGGGTTGGGGGCAGAGGTTTTTCACAGGGGATCCCCGCCATGACGCTGGCCCCTGCCAGGGTCTGGGTTTTTGGGGAAAAAGACTGACGTTCCCCCGGGGCCCCCAAGGATCAGCCCTCCACCCGGGCCCCTTTAAGGGCAGATTCACGGGCCCGGGAGTCCCTTTTTTAAGGGCAAAATTTTTTGGTTGGGGGGTAGGGGGGTGCCTGGGCTGGGACAGCCCTGATGCCGCCCTAGAGCGTTAGGAGCAGGAAAGGTGGTTAGGCGGGGTTGGGGGTTTTACGGCTCCCCGCTTTATGTGACGTTTGGGAAACGCTGGGGGGGAACAGAGGGTACCCCGCTTCACTCGGCCCTACTTTGCAGGTCCCCCTGTCCCCGGGGTGTCCCCTTTCAGTGCAAAGGCTCTGTTTTCCCGGTCTTTCGAGGGGGGGATGTGGCCTCTGCTCGGCCCCCTCCCCGGCTTTGCGTGCGCTCCGGGGCCCCCTGGGAAAAACCCCCTAGAATTTGGGGCCCGGGGGGAGGGGAAAATGAAACGGGGGGGCTGGTTCCTGTTAAGGAAGGCGTCCAAGGTGCCTGTGGCTGGGAGACGCGTCGCCGACCGACCCGGTGTCTTCTCTAGTAAGTGAGCTCTTCTTTTACCCATTTAGGGACAGTAGCTGAGCGGGCAATTGCGAGCTTTGCGGTCTTCTTCCCCGGAGCTCTTCCTCTAGACGACCATCTTCCTCGGCTTCCGGTCACGCCCCCCCTTAGGGTCCTTCTATAAGTTGAATGTATGTAAATATAGTTACAGTGAGTACCAAGTGTTAAGAGCAAGAACAGCCACTAAACGAAGAAGAATTTTGTGCAATGCTGTGTACAGATAGAAACAGACCCCTCAACCCTCACAATTTTCGGCATAAAGGCCAGTGTCCTTATAAGGTCCTGTGAAGGGCAGCGGTAAGACAAACAAAACCGGCCAAGGAGACAGTCACATATCGTCTGCACCTAATAGATCATATTCCAAGAGATAAGCAGCAGACGACTGTTCTAGAAACAAAAGGAATCATCCAGACTTGGATGTCAGAATGCAAAGACGTTTTACCTGCAGAT
Source organism: Phyllomedusa bahiana (assembly GCA_025379985.1). NCBI lineage: Eukaryota > Metazoa > Chordata > Amphibia > Anura > Hylidae > Phyllomedusa > Phyllomedusa bahiana. The sequence goes on along the minus strand of JAODAL010001705.1, from coordinate 95,830 downwards.
CCTTCATGTCCTTTTCTACACGCAGTCTCTCGGCAGTCTCTGTCTCCAGTAACTGGGAGGCAGATTCTCCTGTGTTTCTCTCGTCCGTGAGCTCAGAATTTAGTTCTGTGATCTACAAGCAGATTACATGGCATTGTCAGACTTTCCACAGAAGAATCAAAAAGACTTAAGCCTGAAATAGACGTAAAGATTTCTCCTAATCTGATCAGTATTCTGATATATTTTTTTTTTTTTAGTGTGGTAAAATAAAAGAATCTGAAGATTACTGAACATTTAACAATGTTATCAGCACACAAATCAGTACACCACAATGACTGCGGTGCATATTTATGGATAGACTAAAGGTATAAAATATGCATTATCTACTGGGAGAATTTTCCTCATGTACCAAGAGATTGGTTGGTAAGTGCTATTTTGTCAGCACACTCATTTTTGTTTTTTAAGATTCCATAGACTGTACATTGTAAATGCATTTCCACACCATTTAATTGCCCTGTACTACTTTAAACAAAATACACAATGTGCTTGAATGGCACATATAACCATATACATCAATTGGACCCACTAGATGCACTTTTTACATACATTTTTGGTACTAAGAGCACATGAAAACGCATCTAAATAAGCATCAAATAACACCGTGTGAACCCAGAGTAATCTCTTAAACTGACAAACCTACTGTTAGAGGGTGTATGTAAACTAAAGTCTCCCATACACATTAGACAATAGCCAGTCAAACCTGCTGATTTTGCTAGGAATGGCTAACTGTCTAATATGTACGACAGATCGGGGGAGAGATGAATCGAACAAGTTGAATTCCAAAACTTGATCCTTTCCTTTTCTGTAAAAATTAGCTGCTGCTGTTAGAGGAGTCTGGCTATGGCTCTCTTTGTTCTTTCCATAGACAACACACGCGGAGTGTGCATACAATAGTGCGTTGGGCTAGGATCACACAGCATAGGACAAAAACTGTCGGCAAGCAGAGTGCTTTTTGTCCGATGCACGACCGCGGTTTTTGTCACCGTTTTCTCAAAAACCGCGGTTGATTTTAGCTTTTTTTGCCATCGGCCCGTACAATTGAATGTACTGGAAACAGACTGCAAAACGCTGGCACATTTTACAACATGTTCCTAAATCCACCGATGCTAGAAAACGAGCTGAAAAAAACGACCTCTGTAGACTACAGGTCTGTTGTCTAAATAAGCATTTGGTCATCAGCTATTGGAAGTGTACAGGACCTTCCTTGAGGCTATAATTTGCTGGTTGCCCTCTGATCACAGTCGTTTCCACAAATATAGAGAAGTTATACAAAGCTTGACGTCAAGACAAAAAATGCTGAAACCCGTGCACTAAATATTACCCTGCTCTCCAAGCGGTCGTTGTTCAGTCGCTGCTCATTCCGCTCTTTCTCCACTTTGTCCAACCTGCTCTTCAACTGTTGTATTTCCTCCTGCAAAGAGAACATGCATGGATTAAGTTAAGCGTCTGTTTATCAGAAACAATTTGCATCTATTGGGAGGAATGTCATTAATACGTAATTAGTGGTCCGGATTTATTACTGCACTGAAGCCGAAAACCAATGGTGCACCACCAGCTCTCTATTACAGGCACATCACTGTCTTCCACAGGAGTAAGAACATCCATGTCTCCTGCTGGGAACACCCTGTTAGGGCCATACCCATTCAGAGCATATTTAACGTAACCAAGTGCTCAGCAGCCCAGTCCAGAGATGCTGACGATCCTTGTCTTAATTATTTAGAAGCCCCGGTAAATGCGACTGTGGCACCTTACCAGTTATATTAAAAGTTTTAAAACGCTCCCCCTGTTTCTATTTTACAAATTAAAAAAAAAATCACAACAACCCTCAAACATTTAACTTAATTGGTATCGCCACATCTATAAAAATCAGATGTTGTGTCACTTTTAAAGGGTTTGTCACTTGGCATCCCCAAAAATGGAATAAACAGTGATCAAAAAGTCACAGGAATCCAAAGCGAAAAATAAAAACCCACACTTTTAGTCTGCAAAAAAGTCCTCATACAGGTCCATAGAAGGAACAATTTTTTTTTTTTATTGCTGTCAGAAAATGGGGCTGCAAAGTAAAAACTAAAAAAAAAAAAATTTTTAAATCACAATGACCCACAAAATAAATAGAACATGTCATTTATACTGCACCGCTATAAAAGATGGAGCAGTTGTGTATTTTTTCCTCATTTCATCTAGATGGGACAGGCTCCGATGAAGGCGTTCTTCGTCTGGTCAGGAAAAGGGATGTGAATTTTATCCCTGGGAGGAGACGTGTGTGTGGGGTGGGGATGAGGGTTCATCCTATTCTTCCGTTTTCCCTATTTGCTGAGGGTGCCAAAATGACTCGTCCCGGCCCTGCTGGGTTCTACATTAGGGACATTAATGGTGACTTTAACTATAAATCCAATGTAACATGTCAGAATCTCAAAGGATCTGTAGCTTCACTCATGCCAGCCACCAGTGTCAAGGGAAATAAGGTATTGTAATAATAATGTATTATCCATGCTCCTTTAGGAGGTAGGTTTTGTATTTACAACACATAATTTCATAGTCCTCACTATCATGGTGACTTGTGTGTATAATCAGAGTTCAGCTGAAAAATAATCAATAGCTAATGAAGATGTTGCATCTCATAATGGATTTCCTTGCTACTTCTGCAGTGGCTGAAGCTTTATTGTCAGAAATCTCAGAGTAAAGATAGCAATCTGCTAAATGTACGGAGATCCTTCCTAGTGTGCACTGGAATAGGAAAACCATCTATCCATAGCTTTAGGAGAGCAACACATACACTACATAAGTGATGGAGGTCAAACTGTTGCCCAATCTGTGTGCCATTCGAGTAATTATTTAGCGTTTCGACTATGGCATCACTCTCCTTCTCCTCTACAAGGCAGTAACAGAGCTAACAATTCCCTTGTGTGTCTCTGGATGATCATAAACATATTCCCCGCCACTCCTCCTCGCTCAGACAAGCCTCCAGTGTGCAATAAATGTAATGTGAACATCCCTACCAGCAGCAGCTCTCAGCCAAGGGGAGGGGAGACAGCAGGTCTCTCGGCTCGCGTTAATTCTAACATTCACACTTCTTTAGGTCTGCAAGGTTATGTTTCATGTGATGGTTGGTAGTCGGTGCCAATCAAATAAATGCTCTAAAACAGTGATCAATCTCAGATTTTTAGGATCAAGTGATGCAGGACATAAGGCCAGCAGAGGCCTGTTTAATGTATGTAATATCTAATTACTGACTGATTAAAAAATTAACTACCTAAGAAAAACACAAAACATACTGTCATTATAAATGACGAGAATCTCTGCACGGCACTGCGGAATATGCAGCCGCTTTGTAGGCAATGGGATAGAAATAAGCTATTAAAGATTTGTCTGACTTCCCTTTTTTCTCATCATGTTGTTTCACAGATGCTGCTTTTCACAGGCAGCTTCAGGCTCACCCTTCCTGTTCAGGTAAGGGGGTGGTTTTACAGCTGTGATTGGCACAACAACTCTGCTAACGAACACGAAGGACTGCCCAGCACTGACATCTTATCCACCCATGGAAACACCTAAAAATGCCACAGACCGCCAAGAAAAGGAGAGGAGCCCGACTCTCCCAAGAACGTCATCAATAAATCCAAAGAATGGCGTCAGCAGAAGGTGTTCCTTTATTTTCAAGTTGAATCCCAGTATATAGCAGCAATGTTTCGACTCAATATGTGGAGTCTTTATAAGGACTCCACAAATTGAGTTGAAATGTTGCTGCTATATACTGGGATTCAACTTGAAAATAAAGGAACACCTTCTGCTGACGCCATTCTTTGGATTTATATCAACTTTGCTATTCCTAGCTAAGCCTGTTAGAGGAAAATTGGTAATGGAGGGGTTTAAACCGCAGGGCACAAGGTTACAGAGCTGTAAAGGGTTAAAGTAAGTCATTAAAAAAGATAAATAAGCTCCTGGGCTGCTGATAAGACACAGCAGAGAGTAACATTACCATCCTGACCATGATGGCTGCTACAGCACAGAGAGGGAAGCTTGTATACACAAGCAGGAGATTAGAACTGCTCTAGCTCTGAAGGGAAGCACAAATCAGATCTGCAGTGAATCTGGTAATATTTATCTAGTTTTGCCTACATGTTAAGGCTTATCAATGAAAGGAGAATACCCCTTTAAGTTTAACTATGGTGCAGAGGCTGGAGGCTGTGAGAGAATAAAAAAAAACAAAAAAAAAAACTCCTGTTTGATTTGGTAATGTGCATACTGGTACTCTTCACTGGTCTACTGTTGTCTTCCAACTCGGGCGGAATGGAACATCACCACTGCGGCCTCCGAATGGTTGCAGTAGTCACGTTAAACTGCCCGGCGTCACTGGGTGGAAATCAAGGCTCCAGTAGTGCACCAGTGCTCCAGACAGAGCCAGTCGCACTTGCGCATGTTTCTCCATTCTGTTCTGTTCCTCGATTACCAACACCTCCTCTAACAATCTCAGCTAGGAATATCAGAGCTAATATGCCAATAACTGCTGTAGAACTGCCCATAGCCTAAACAGGAAGTGTGAACCTGAAGATGGCTATGGAGAGCAGGGTCTGTGAAACAGCATGGTGAGAATACCCCCTTAACCTAATTAAATAGCTACAAGCAATGGGCCATATTTATCAAAACTGTACAATTGTGAATCTGTCTCTGTTGCCCAATGCAACCAACCACAGCTCAAATTTTTTCAAAGTAGTTTAAAAAAAATGAACACTGACAGATTTATAGTTAGACAGTTTTGATAATTGAGGCCATTTTTTCCAACTATTGAACTAACTTAATGGTAAATCTGTCAATTACTGATCATATTGATAGAACATGCCGACAAAATAAAGGTCAATTGACGATGTCTGAGAAGCCAATTCAATAGAGACAACTAATAGGACTGCAAATCCTAATGCAGCTACAACCCCATCAATATTCTTGAAAGGAAAAGAGTTTTGCCAAGAAATAAATTCTTTACCTAATAGGCTGATGCTCCCCTCTTAAGGCTTGAAAAAACGGGTGTTGTGTTTAAAAAACAAAACAAAAAAAAAACCAAGTACCTAATCTGTGATGTCAATGCACCACCTCCCATGCACACTCCTGATATTTAGTCTCTGTAGTTGAGTAAACATTGTTTGGCTAATCCACAGGGGATAACTGTATTGTGCACAGGAGAGTAGATAAGCTCTGAGCAGGAAGCATTCTTTCATTTGTTCATTTGATGCGGGGGGGCTGAGCAGGGAGCCTCTGCATGTTTACTCAGATAATTACATTACAACCAGTGGATTCTCTATACAACAGATACGTGATCTTTTCTCCCCAGTCCCTTCAAAGCTCGTTCATGTTCCCTTCCATCAGATAAGAAGTGCAAACAACGCAAGCGTGACCAGATCAGCTTCTGGTCGTCTCTAATGTAAACGGTCAAGAAACTAAGGGCATGTAAGGAAGGCTGTAGATCTCACAAGCTTCACTTTTTTTAATGACATATTTAGAAAAGTGATTAAATACCTATTTTGGAGGATCCCACGTCAACATTAGATTGTGGCAAAAACCCTTTAACTTCAAATGTACGGATGCTTTCGGTTTAAGGTGGGCTCCTTTAGGCCACATTCACATCTGCATTGCAGGTTCTGTTCCGAGCCGGATACCAGATCTGATACCACAGAGGTGATATCAGATCTGTTTCATGACATCAATGGTGCCGACAAACCACGAACTACAATGGACCCGTTGGGTTTCCATCAGGGTGCATTATTTTTTCCATAATTTTTGACGGACTCTAAGACATAGGCTCCAAACAGAACATCTGATGCAGATGTGATCCTGGCCCTAATATGATAGGAGACAAATAAGAGATTAATATTTACAACTCCCTTTTTTTTTTTTTTACTTGGGGAAAAAAAAATGCTCTCTTGGCTTTAATCCTGAGGGCTGATAAAACTTAGTCATTGCGTAAACTGGGTGATTCAGTGTTCAACAATATAAAGTACATCAGTATTCTGGTAAATATAATACATTTTCCCCATTAGGAACAGATTTCAAAACCATGTTGTACTGAAGTACACAATGGGCTGGTAAGACGTATAATTTACTCTATGGGAGTTAAAGGACCACTTAACCTAAAATGCAAGTTGCTTTATATAAAAGAACTCAAACACTACTCACAAATACACTGTATTCAGTATGCAAAAGCAGCAATAACTTATTAGGAAACATTACAGATAAGGCTTAGATTGTGAAGGATGATTTCCTAAGTAATGCACAGCGGGCACCATTGTCTCCTCTAACATGGAGAACGGAGCTGGAAACATTTTACAGCTTAATCCTGATAACAATGAGCAATAACTTGCATTTATAGCCTTGGTACACAATATTCGTGTTCTTTATGATAATATGCTTCTATATGGAAACTTTTAAAAGTTAAGTGGTTTCTTACTTGGATCGTGCCTCAACCAGATTTTGCAAGGACAGCAATAATGTTCTCTAAAAAGTGACTTTTCTTAACCAGAGCTGTTGTAATGCAAGGAGCACCTGTAGGAATCCCAGTTTGATGCTTTCCATGTGCTTCACATTACGTCCAACGAACTCTGTAAACAAATCTCCTCTTAAGTCTAACGTTCCCATCTTAGCCTTCAGCTTTTGCTGGAATACTCACTTGTTCCACTTGCGGTCTCCAAGTTTACTACTCCTAGCACAGTGTGGTTACCCAAGCTTTATATGGCATTTCTAATGCCCAAAGCTGAGGGCGGCTGACCATCAAAAATTCCAACCACAATGGAGAAGTCTAAAAGTAAAATGCATCTACAAAAGTTTCTTCATACCAGGATCAGAATTTACTGGAAGAGGTGATAGCACTTCATAGGGTGAGAAGTTTAAATACACAGATTATTAGTCACAATGGTAAGAACACTTCATTACAACGCTAAGAGCTCTAAACAAGGCGTCTCATGTATCTTCAGAGTAATGATATTGGCTGCAGTTTGGACAGAAAAGAAACCACAAAAACGCCAAGTGGGAGATTAAAGTTACAAAATAAGTTGCGTTAAGGATTTGTGAAAGCAGGCTCCAGGTCCTCTAGTTACAGACCACGTTACTGGATATTTCCCCTTAGATGGAAGTGCACAGTAAAACTTGCTAGAATTGTGTATAGGCTAAAACACAGCTAGAAACGTATATATAAAAAATCCATATAAAAAAGTGCATTTCTAGTAATTTAAATGCGCAAACAAAATTCTTCTTGATTAAAAAAAAAAAAAAAAAAATATGTAGTAAAAAAAGAGCAGAGACTGAAGTAAAAAATTCATAGAAAACACAATTTCAGTATTGGGATTGTGCTCCTAGACGCTGTTTGTACAGGGGTTGTCTTATGATATAATAAGGCACACTGACCTCATACAGCAGGTGTCAAACTCCAGGCCGAATCTGGCCCGCCAAGTCATTATACGTGGCCTGTGAGCGCTTAGACGTAGTGAGCAGGGTTGCATACGGTCTGGACACAGAAGGACCGGCTCTCCATTTTACCCCAAGGCCGCAGCGACTGCTTGGCAGAAGCAGCAGCGTCAGCACAGGGTGTGGGCCCCATCTTGAATTCGGACCATTGCCCCACACCTCCATACTGCTCTGTTAAGCAACACACAGGTGGCACAGTCCTTGACAGCTCTACCCAGACACCTTAGTCAACCTCCAAGGCCCTCCGCAGGCCCTTTGAGGGATGCCCTAATCCTGATGTGGCCCTCAGCGAAAACGGGTTTAACGTTTAAGAGGAGAAGTTGGTATCCCTGATAACCCCTCTACGAGCCAGAGACAAGAGTCACAAACAAGCATCTCTTACTTTGGTAGATGTATGGCCAGGTGCCTCTTCCCCCAGTGGTATCACCAAGATGGCTTTTATATATGAGCTTTAGAGGCTGATGATAAGTGAACAGATTTTGGTTTAAGAGCAGAGGGAAAGGATGTTCTTAACTGGAAGCTTTATGCTATTAGTTTTATTAACAACTTAGTGGTTTATTTTAGGCAATATTGTAGACATTCATTATTTCTTTCATTGCAAAAACATGATGCATTGCCCATTGTAAGAGGGTAGAGGGGAATGTGGTGGACCAGAGATACGTGTCACCAAGGACCCTGGCATTGGTGAGGTGAAAACCAATAATTCCAGGTGTCAGCGGCAGTAGGTTGCTGCCACATGTTTATTTTGTTACTTAACTTAGTCTGGATTTGGTTTTCACAGGAGCAGTCCAAGAGTGGGGTGGGAGGACTACTCCCAGATCTCCAGGTCCAGGCCAGATTTTTATTGTTCTATGTAAGCCTGGAGGTCAGGTGGGTGGAAGTGAAGTGGGTGTGTTTGAGGTCTGTGAAGCTGGGGGAAAGAGTGTTTGGTGGACGCTGAAGAGTTCCCAGGACCAGACTACACGCTGGTCTCAGTTGGAGAAGGCTGGAGGCTTAGCTGGACACAGTACTTTAAGTGTCCTACACGGACTGTGTGAACCCGTTTTCTTTTCCTGCGTTTTGGCTGAAGTTAAGCCCACGTTTGTGTTGCGGTTCGTGCAAGGCTGAAATAAAGGCCTGATCGTTTAAGCAGTTTCAGAGGACTGGTCCTGTGTTATCCTACCACCGAGCTGATCCCTTACACCATACATAATGAAAATTATGCACACATACAAACAAGTGTGTTCATATATGTAAATTATACATAATATATATGCACGCACACACACACACACAGTAGTTTGACTATTTTCTGTAAAAACACTAGTAAACCTAGAGCTCTATTACACGTGCATACAAACACATTTACACATATAACATACATCTAGGATATCTGTCCCCTTTATCATGCACCGTTGGTTTGGAAATAACTGCACCTGTCTACAATATCCAGGGGAAAAGATTATATTATACAATTTAACTATTACCTCCAGGTGCTTGAAATCAGCAGAGAAAAGCAGTGAGTCCTACACTGCACAGGCAGCTTTATCTAACAATTTTAATCTACTGTCTTTACATATCTGTTTTGATTCATATAAGTTATTCAGCCCTAGATTCTATTCCTGTGACATATAGCAAGCACAGTATATAAAACCATCCACATCTATCTAGACCATACAACCAGAACACTTACGTCTTTGCCTCGGATTTGGTCTTCCGTGAGCTGCACCTGTATCAGAGGTCGGACTGTAGTGAAGAGTTTCCACCAGGGCCAGTCTTTTACACCTTTGTTTTTCTTGATGTTTTTCTGGATGCAGCGGATAGCAAGCTCTTGGATCTACAGCAACAAAAGGGAAAGATCAGTGGGCCAGAGAGCACATTATCCCAGGATGTCAATTAGACTCTAAATCAGACTAGTAAAACCAGGTAATGCGCAGTCATAAACATCAGGCAATGTAGACTGGATATAAAGAAAACAAGCTGCTTTCAGTCGACAGGAACAATGCCAAGGACAGCACTTGATAAACTGTAGCCAGCACGCCTTGTATGGGAGAAAGAGAAAAGAAAGACGGACCTATATGTTAAAAGCAGGACCATGATCGGAGGATTGAGTACCCACAGGAGTTGGGGGCAAAGAAGAGGATGAAAGCCATTGTTGAGAAGATGTACGATAATAAAGAATGATTGCGACCATGCGAGAAGAAGGAAACAAAGTAGGTAACAGAGGGAGCGGCAACAACAACAAACTGTAATTCGGGAGAAGAAGATTTCTTTGTGATCAGTTTTATCCTATTATCATTCATGTGCTGAGCACAATACACCTGCTGCAAATGATGTCAATCAAAAGCACTGGGTTTCTCAGAAGTGACAACTCCTATAATAGAAATTATTATTTGAAAGATACTAAAAAGAAAAGGCTTCAAATTATCTCTTGACTGAATGAACTTGTGTTCAATGTTTCACCAATTTGACACCGTGTAACTATGTATGGTGCAACTCGAGAAACAAGTGGCTGTAGAGTTTATTGAACTGGACTGTAGAAGAAGGTGTCAATAAAGTGCATTTTACTGTATTCTAGGTACAGGTGCAAATAAGATGCTGCTGGGATCCAGTATATCTTCCAGCCATTGAGCAGCAATTGTAGCTTTGCAGTTGGTAAATTTTTTCCCATTTTTTCTGTGGTTTTATTTTTAATAGCGTAGGGACTCGCAAGAAATGAGGAGCCTTGTCGGGGCTTGCGTACTGTAGCTACCGAATCAACTAGTACCTCATATTTTATATTTTTCCAGTATGTTACTTTTTTGCCTTAAAACACTGGGGAGCTTAGAGTGCAAGTATTTTATGCAGGACACGCTTTAAGTGCTGGGCAGCCTGCTCATTTGAATATTATTGGCTGTAATTCAGCATGGTGTTCCTGTATGAATGGCGTTACCCTTTGTATCGCATTATCTTTACTTTAATTTCAAACTATTAAAAAAATGCTAAAAAAATATTGAGCTCATTCAGTCTGAGAAAATCCCAACTACAGGCAGGAAGTCCTCAGCACACAACAGTAGTAACCACATGACAGGAGGACCCTACAGAGTTAAAACACCAATCGGCCATAGCACTAATACCTCTGACAGAGGATGCAAAAAGGATTGTCTGATGACCGTGGCAAGTGTAAGGGTATGAGCAACTCTGACAAGGAACAAATTGTGATGGCTAAATGAAAGGGTCAGAGCATCTCTTAAACAGCAGGTCTTCTAGGGTGTTCCTAATGTGCAGTACTTAGGACCTTCCAAAAGAGGCTTAAGAACATGCAGTGAATTGGGAAATGGGTCATGTGCACCAAGGCTCATTGATGCACATGGGCAGCAAAAGCTAGCCCATCTTGTCTAATCCTACTGAAGAGCTATTGTGGCACAAATTGCTGAAAAAGCTGTTGCTGATTAAGATAGAAAAAGGTCTGAATACAGTGTGTCACAGCTTGCAACAGACTGGTCACTGTGCCCATGCTGACCCCTGACCGCGGCCAAAAGTGCCCACAATAAGCATCAGAAGTGGACAACGGTGCAATAAAAAAGGTGAGCTAAGAAAAGTGCAAAAAAATTTTTTTTAACATTGTGTACATGCCCAAGTGCAATTTTGTTGCTTATCTGGGAGAAATATAGCATTTATAATGTTCTATGGAAAGAAGGCAAGCTGGCATAGGCAGTGTATTGATCTGGGCAATGTTCTAGTGGAAAACCTTGGGTCGTGTACTTCGTGGGGATTTTACTTTAACATGCATCACTTAAACATTGTTATGGACAAGTACATCCCTTCATGGCCAAGGTATTGTCTACTATCAGTGGCCTCTTCCAGCAGAATAATGCATCCCGCAAAATTGTTCAAGAATGGTTTGGGGGACATGACACAGATTTCAAGGTGTTGACCAGGCCTCTAAATTCAACAGATTTCAATACGCTTAAGTGGTATATGCTGGATACACATAACATGTCCAATCCTTGGAGACTCTCAGGACATCTTCAGAGGTTTTATAGGTCCATGCCTTAAAGGGAATGTGTCCTCAAAAAAGGACTTATTGTGTAACTCATGTTTTTATGTTAAACCCATTTTTTTAAAGAATTGTTGGTTATGTTTTCTTTTCATTTTCAATATCACTTTCAATATTTTTTGTAATTCTTAAATCCTGCAGTTTTCACTTTGGCCACTATGCCTAATAGTCTGACACTTCCTGTTCTGTAGAGAGAGATTTTTAGTACAACTCCAATTCAAAGCATGGGTGGACACCAAAGGATCAAATTGCAACTTGCACCATGTACTCTTCATATATAGGATATACTCTTCATATATAGGGTATATTTCAGACTTCACTCTCTCAAAAATCTGCAGTGGTGCTCAGCCTGAAAGGCATGATAATATAAGTCTAGCAGAAACAAAAAAAGGTAAGGCGGCACTCTACCACTTTATCGATTCAGGTTTCTTTATTCAAAACAGCGGCATACAAACAGACCGGGATACATGGCTGTGAAACGTTTCAGGGCCACGAATCCCGGTCTGTTTGTATGCCGCTGTTTTGAATAAAGAAACCTGAATCGATAAAGTGGTGAGTGCTGCCTTACCTTCTTTTGTTTATGCAGAGATTTTCAGTAGTCTCCTCATTATTGGCACAGAGTCAAACTGAAAGGAGACACCAATGTGTATAGATAACACAGGATCCACCATTCACAATAGATGTCACAGCTCCCCCGCTTGCCCTCCCTGCACACTTACTTCTTCCCAGGTCACAGAGCATGTCTGGAAAATTCTCTGAGCCAGTCTTAAAGCCAATTTTTTTTTTAATTTAAAACAAGACCCTTATCCATATTCTTTTCTTCTTAGCCGCTTTTATTTTCTGATTATAGATTTCTCACTTCGGACGACTGTACATGTTTGTGGGGACAGCATTCTTGACTTAATTGCTTTAGCAGCATTTAGAGAGATGCTTTATGTACATAGGAGCCTTAAGACTGATTCAGTTCCATTGACTTCCATAGGAATGTTTTCTAGGCATGCTCTGTGACCTGGAAAGAAATCACTGTGCAGGGAGAGGAAGAGAGTGAACCCTGACTATCTCCTAATATAATTGGTGGATCCTTTTTTATCTGTACACATTGGGTCTCCTTTCAGTTTGACCCTGCTTGTGCTGATAATGAGCAGGTAATTGAAAATCTCAGTGTAGAGAACAGGAAGTGCCAGACCATTATTAGGCCTAGAGGCCAAAGTGAAAACTAAAGCACTTAAGAATTTTTAAAAAATATTGAAAGTGATATGAAAATGTAAAAAAAAAAAAAAAAAAAAAAAAGAAAAAAATTCATTAAAAGAATGTGTTTAATATAAAAAACACGCTCCCTTGTGTTGGCCACAGGGAACTGGCCACACGTGCACTTCCTTTAATTTATCTCTATGGAAGTTCAAAAGAAAGCCAAGCGAATGTTTTTTTTTAACTCCCACAGAGGTGGAGAGAGTAATGCATGTGCATCCAGCTCTCCCTTCCCCGTGGCTCTCACAGATTCAGGCCTGGCAGGAAAAAGACTAATGGGAACACCTAAGTTTTAATGTTCTAGTTTATTGGTGCATTTCCAGTGGTGTTCACATATTTAGCAGCATGAAAAACAGACTTTTTTTTACACTTTTAATCTATAATTAATCTAAAAAGTGAATAAAAAAAACATTGTACACATATACACAAAAAACAAATTATTCATGTGATGCTAGAATTAACTATAAATCAGGCAATATCAGCTATAGTTGCGCACCCAATAACAGGGCAATGTAACTGGGATAGACCTGCCATATATTGCATAGCAGCACAAGGGAACTCTGAAGCTCGGTATTTACACCTACTTTCCATACATTCTTGTATAAATGGACCCAACTTCTCAGAAACTTTAGTAGACTAGATGTAGTTAATGATTTGAATCTAATTCACCATACAAGCTGAACCGTTTTGAGTACATTGTGGACAATACAGGATTCTAATATCATTATAAAGTAAGAGTTGCGTTAGATAATTGGCTGAGGTCAAGAACATTAAGAATTTTCCATCAAGATGTCTTGTGTGTCACAGCTAATTGGATCAGCACTAGATGAACAACAAAGATTAAAGCTTTGTCTCCTGAAAACTATCCAAAGTACAAAAGAAAACATTCAAAGGCTTAAAGGCAAAAAGGAAAGCAAGATTAACAATTGAAGTTTACCCGAAAATAAGACACCCCCGAAAATAAGACCTAGTGCATTTTTTTTTTTATGCAATTCAGAGTTTGGCTGCTTATGCTGATGTTTGGGATGAAATCACTACAGTATATTAATACATGTTGATTATTTGTTCAACAATAAATGTGATTTCTAGTTCATAAAAAATAAGACATCCCCTAAAAATAAGTCTTAGGAGCAAAAATTAATATAAGGCACGGTCTTATTTTCGGGGAAACAGGGTATTTAGGAGTCCAGTGCATGGCTAAACGCAGCAAGTTTGGAGACCTGATGAATGCTTTGGCAGAGAAGGTCAAAAATGTACATTTGGCCCGGCGAGACTGTAGTAATTGACTGAGGAGCCTTCACCACTCAACAACTCATACATGTGATAAGCACACAGCCCTTACCGTATCAGAAAGCACTTGCTCCCAGCTGTGTTACTAGGCTCTTGATAAAGTCTCTGCTGTAACACAGCTGAGCCGAGAACTGGAACACAAAAAAGACCTGACTGTCCCTCCCAGTCCATGAGACGTTTACAAGGAAATCCCCCCCCCCCATCTGAGATCAGGCTGCAATCTTTTACAAAAGGAGAGGAGTTTACCATTTTAGGATACTAGTAAAGGGATCAGCTGTAGAAACTTTACTTCACGTCGCCAACCAACAAGTCAGACTTTACCTTTCTCTTTTTGAACTGCTGACGTGCCAGGTAACCCCTGCAGGCGGCCTGGAATAGTATGAGGTTCTTGCGGGTCTGCTCATCCCTCTGTTCTTCAAGCTTGGTTAAGGTGCCTGCACGGAAGAAAACCTGCAAAGACAAAGAGATGCAACAAGTGGATTTAGACCAGAGATGCCTGTAAAGTGTCAGACTCTGTTATGCACTTACTACTGGGAAGGAATGTGTATGCGTTCTGATAAATGTATAGGATGCATGTGAGAACGTTCACGCGCAGGGTCACAGATGACTAAAGAGATCACGACCAGCAGATACAACCCCAAGTCACAAGATAAGAGTAAAAGGAGACACGCCAGGACAAAACAAACGTACAGCAATACAGGACATTTATTCTGCAATGGAGGGTATCTTATTACAATATACACTTGAAGGGTAGGATCTGAGCACACGAGGACATAAATGAATGTGTCTCATTGTCTACAGTCGAAACAAGTGCCGGGTTAGATTCGGAAAGAATAAACAGACACACTTAGTTTATAATATGAGGCTGCACCAGAAGCAGCAGAGTGACCTCCCTTTTATCAGCGGAAAGTAAGAAGCCGGGATTCCAGAGTTTCACCCTTTGCTGTCTGGGCACTATGCTTGGCACCACTCGATCCAATACAGACACCTAAGCAATAAAATCTTCCTGGGCCCCCAGAGGACGAACGTGTTAAATCAATGAGGCCTGGATCTCTGTATTCCCCAGGCTGATTTGCATGAGGAATTCTGCCAGTGGGAAGCAACTCCTGGTCTGCACATAATACAAGCCACAGTATGCCCGGTTCTTTATTCTACTAAATCCAAGCAGTGCATTGTGAGGGTGTGAATGGTAGCCGAAGCTGCTGCATTCTTCTGTTAGCGCTGGACATGACGCAGCTTTCGGCAGCCCTGCTGATGGAGAAGCTTCATTGATGTAGGAAGTGATTGCTGGCATTTAGAAATAGCCTATGATGGTCTTTTTAACGCGTGCCAACAGACAGTGATTAAATAATCCTGTTCACAGTGTTCTACTAGCTGTATGAACTCTAAGCACAGACACATTACTGCTGACAAAGTGAGATATGGATGCAAAAATAGGTTAATGAAAAGAACAAAATAAATAGAGGAAACCATATGACACGGTGGTGTTGGAGCAGAGAAAATGATTCATTACAACTATTGCTTTCCAGACAGATATTGCAGGCAAACAATTACATGTTTAAAGGGGACCATCTCCTGATAAACGGAATCAACCTTTACGAAAGATTATTGAGAAACTCCTATGATTATTAAGCCCTTTTGAAAAGGAAAAAAATAAAAAAAAAGTGAAATTAAATGGATATTTTAAAGGGCTGTTCCCATCTACCATTCCATTGTAGCTTTGGATGTATTTTTAGGGCCGCTGTCCTGCTGAAGGGTGAACGTACGCCCCATTCTCAAGACTTATTCAGCCTCTAACAGGTTTCCCTCAAGTATTACTCTCTATTTAGCTCTATTCATCTTCCCAGTCCCTACTGCAGCAAACCAGCCCCACAGCACGATGCTGCCACTACCATGCTTCATGGTGGGGATGGTGTGTTCAGGGTGATGTGAAGTATTGGCTTTCCTCCACACATTGGACGGCATATATGAAATTTGGCGCTTAAATGCCAAATTTCATGCGCTTAAGAGCCTAAAATGAGCCTGATTTATGAACCAGCTCTACAGCAGGTCATAAATCAGGCGCATTCTAGCACTAGTATGACATTTCTGGCTCAGGTAAACTACTTTGAAAGTTCAAGCTGTAATGCATCTAGAAATGCTGTAGTGAAGCTATAAATATGTAGCTTCGTATGGTTCTAGTGCGCCCCGCCTCCTGCATGCCGCTTGCTCTCTGTAATGCGCCTGATATTGGCAAGGGGGATATGTCAAATTATCGCGAATGGGGCTGTGCCTGATGTCTAGTTGAAAACACACCAGACTTCTGGCGCAGCCCCGTTCATACATGTCCCCCATAGCATTTGGCATTTAGACCAAAAGGTACAATTTTGGTCCTTTATGACCAGAGCACCTTCTTCCACATGCTTGCTGTGTCCCCTACATAGCTTTTTGCAAACTGCTAACAGACTTCTTACGGCTTGCTTTCAAAAAGGGATTTCTGCTTGCCACGCTTCATAAAGGCCAGGTTTGTAGAATACACGACCAATACTTGTCCTGTGCAGTGACCCTCTTGGTTGCTTCTCTAGTTAGTGCTCTACTTGTCTGGGCTCTCAGTTTAGGTGGATGGTCATATCTTCATAGGTTAGCAGTTACAGTATGTCATACTCCTTCCATTTCTGAATGTTGGATTGAACAGTGCTCTGTGACATGTAGAGAGCTTGAGCTACTTTTTGAAAACCTACTCCTGCAATACACTTTGCCACAGCTTTATCCCTAAGCTGTCTGGTGTGTTCCCTGGTTTTCAGAATGCTTTCTGTTCATGAATGCTCTCTAACGAACTTCTGATGCCTTCAGAAAACAGCTATACATCTACTGAGAATGAATGACGTGTACTCTAGTTACTAATTAGGTGACTTCTAAAGGCAATTGGTGACACTGGATTTTATTTAGGGGTATCAGAGTGTAAAGAGCTCAACAAATATGCACACCACACTTTTTTAGTTTTTTCATTTGCAAAAATGTGGAAAAGCACGTATAAATTTTCTTCACACTTTACAAATACTTTCTACTTTGTGTTGCTCTGTCAGGTAAAATATAAATAAAATACATTTCAGTTTGTGGCTGCAACCTTTCAAAAGGGCTATAAATTCTTTAGCAACCCACAGTGTATTATACATACATACATACACAACTCACGCAAAATTATTGATATATGGCTTTTGGTTGAAATTTCAGAATGAACAGTTTCCTCAAATGCTTTTTAAATGAATAAAATAAGACCATCTCTTAACTTTAGAATTCACATGTCCAACTTTATAATGTTTCAGTACTTTTTGCACAACTTACTGATCTATAACAGAGTTTAATGGTAAAATCTACACAGGCGTTTGATCCCCGAATACAACGCCCAATACATTTAGGGGATTTGAATTGGGATTTAAACAGTCCTCCTTATCATGCAGTTCACATTTTGACATCATAAGACCAAGACAAAATCCAACTGATCAACAGTACATTGCCATTGCCAGGCTTCAAGCAGGATGTTCTCAGACGGAAGAGGCCACTGAGCTTAGAGTGTCACCAGCAGGTTGTAACAGAGATACAGAGAGACCGGAGGAGTCACAGAAAGAAATAGAAGTGGATGTCACACACTGATATCCACTTCATTGTAAACAATGCCCTATGAAACTGGTTGATGAATGCTACACAACTACAGGCACTTTTAAAGAAGGTTAGAGGCAGCCAAGTGTCATGTCAGACCATTTGTAACAGTTTACATCATCGTGGTTTGCGTGCTAGATGACCGCCAAGGGTACCTGACCATTACCTGACCTGGCTGATGCATAGCGCTCTCGTTGATGTCTCCAGCATCGGCGGGAGGCATCATTTTTGCTCAAAGTGAATCAACTTTCAGCACTGAACAGCACTGAGGACCACTGTTCCCTTATAAAGGGTAGATGCTCCTTGACCTGTGCAAGACGATAATGTCTGTGCCGAGTGGTGTGGTCAGATTGTCTAGACCACGCTGATGTTAACAGTTATGAATGGTCTGACGTGACACCTGGTTTCCTCTCATAAATGTGCCCGAGTTGTCTGGTATTCATCACCAGGATCTGCAGGCCATTGTTTACATTGAAGCGGTCATCAGTGTGTGATGTAACCAAAGTACGCCACTTCTTTGCCTTTCTGTAACTCTTCCAGTCTCTGTATCTGTTACAACCTGCTGGTGATGCTCTGTGACATTCTAAGCTCAGTGGCCACTCCCATCTGAGAACAACATGCTTGGAGTTTAGAAATGGCGAGGTACTGTTGATCAATCGTAGGGTGTTGACTTGGTCTCATGATGTCAAAATGTGAACAGCCTGATGAGGAGGACTGTTTAAAACTGAATTCAAAACGATCAGCAAGTTGTGCAAAAAATACTGAAAACACTGAACAGTTGGACATGTGCATCTAAAGGGAAGAGATGGTCTCATTTAGTTAACTTAAAAGAATGTTCAAGAAATGTTATGTTCATCTTGCAATTTCAACCAAAAGTCAAATATCCCAAACTTTTAGTGCGTAGTGTATATGTAAAATGTGTGTGTGTTCCTGCTAGTGCTTTGAGCACCAGTGCCACATGTAGCTCTGCAGCCAATCAGTAGTTACCAGGGAATGCTGGGTAGAAGGAGGGGTGTCAGGCATATATAATCAGCAATCTTAAGAAGGGCTAGTCAGTTGCGAGTTGCGGTTGGTTAATAGATCAGCAAAAACGTTTGCCTGATCAACAGCCAGCAGTGGGACAGAGGCAGGCGAGACCAGAACACCAGTCCTACACAGTTACTTACAGACAAAAGTTGAAACTGAAATAGAAAGTAGGAAAGAGAAGAAGAAAAAGCACCAGTGACAAGGGAGAGAAGACTTAAGTGTCACTTGTCTATCACTAGGTCTGTGGAGATGGGAAGTACGGGTAGAGGCTACTCATGCTTGGCTGAGTAGTGTAAGCAGCAGATGCAAGGAGAAATAGAATTTTACGTGTCAACTAGAGTCCCTTAAAGGTGTTTTCTCACTATAATGATTAGCTTTTAACATGTAGGGAAAGGTAAATGAAGACTTATCAAACACATTGCTTTTTTTTTTTGCTTTGTTGAGGAAATAAAATTTTTTTTCCTTCGATGCACCATTTTCTTGGGTTAAAAACCACCCCCATCTCTTATCCATTAGCTGCAACTACTGTCGCCCATGCTTATTCACTCCCTGCTGTGTGAAATCTCAGAAATGGGCTTTGCTTTTTTTAATGGGGAACATTTCACCCCTTTGGGACTCTTTCCCATGTTTACACAATTTTAGATATCTTGCAATCATTTTACTACAACAGAACCAGCTAGGAATAAGGGTGCGTTCCCATGGCAGAGGACAAATATTAGTCGGTTTACCCGACGGGTATTTGTCCTGTTTTGCGGCCGTCACTGTGGCTGCGTGGGGGACGGCTTGTCTCCGCGGTCACAGGGAAAACCCCCCCCCTCACAAGCCAGATTCCACCCAAAAAACCCGGGAGGAAGATTGTCTTGTAAATTTTTTTGGGGGGTGGAAGGGGGAAAAACCCCCAAAACGGAAAACCGTGCGTGGGGCTGCTGCAGGGGTTTTTTCCAAGACACCATTTTGCTCATTTTGTCTGGGTTTTTTCGCGGTCGCAAAAAAGCCTGAAAAAAAGTCAAAAACCCTTTCCTGGGGACAGCACTAACATGCGATATGCCAACACGTTAGAAAACCCGGGTCCAGAAAGGAATCTGAAGCGGGCCCTAATGTAAATTTCATGGTGAGAAAATCCCTTAATGTAAATTTACTGTGAAACATCCTAAAGCTTGTGCTATAAGTAGAGACTACTAAGACCTAAAATAGCTGTTGTCTCTTTGATTCTTCATTCACCGGACACACTACAACTCCCAGCACATCACTGGCAAGCTTAACCCATCACAGCCCGCACATCTGAGTTCATGGTGCCCGTCACTGTTACTGTTCAATATGACATGGTTATTTATTGGCTAAACTGTATCATAAATGTATTTCAAACCTTAAAGAGGCTCTCCAGCTTTGAACACCTATGTTTTTATATCCTATAAGGTAGAGGGAGATTTCATGTCCAGAAACCTCATCTCTTGTGCAGATAGGAGTGATGTTACATAGTGCATTTCTCACTCTGGAGGACTTGTCTTGTATTAATCATACATGCCAACTCTCCCGTTTTTGGCGGGGGGGTCCCGCTATTTGGGGTCCCCTCCCGCCCTCCCGGGGGAGTTGGCATTCCTCCCGCCGCCAGCAGGCGGCGGGGGTTCTTTAAATGGCCGGGTTCTTTAAATGGCCGCGGCGACAGAGTAGCGCTAGTGCGCTACTCTGGCACCGCCGGCCCGCTCCTACAGGCGGGTGAAGCGGCCGCTGCGCCCGCTTCACCCGCCCGGAGTCTCGCTGTGCAGGGAGGAGGCAGGAGGGCTTGTTCCTCTCCTCCCTCCCCCCCCTGTATGTCCGGCGCCGATGTGTGCGCCGCACATACAGGTCAGCGGCGCAGGGGAAATGACGCGCTGCTGCAGGGGAGTGACGCCCGGCTGCTCTCACTTCCCTCTGCGTCGCTGAGGAGATCGTCCGGAGCGGGCCGTGCTGCAGGAGCCTGGTGAGGTAAGTGGATTTTATTATTTTATTTTTATTAGCTATATGGGGGGCTCTGCCTGACAACAATGGGGGCACTACCTGGCAACAGAGGGGCATCTACCTGGCAACAGAGGGGACATCTCCCTGGCAACAATGGGGCACTACCTGGCAACAGAGGGGCACTACCTGGCAAAAAAAGGGGGCACCTACCTGGCAAACAAAGGGGGGCACCTACCTGGCTAACAAAGGGGGCATCTACCTGGCAAACAAAGGGGGCACCTACCTGGCTAACAAAGGGGGGCACCTACCTGGCTAACAAAGGGGGGCACCTACCTGGCTACAAGGGGGGCACCTACCTGGCTACAGAGGGGGCTTTTTTGAAGGGGCGTGGCATACCGGCAAGATGGGCGCCGCCCACTAAGTTCTCCTGCTTTTTCATTTTCAAAAGTTGGCAACTATGGTATTAATCAGACAACACATTGATGCTTTATTTACCCTACTGTGGCATTGCAAGAAAATTTGAACATTTACTTTTTAGGTTTTCCTACAGATCATTCTTAAGACTGGGGATCCCAGTAGGGTGAAATAAGTGAGCAAAAAGTTTATTGTCAAGGGACCCTTCTAATAGACGGAATTGTCCACAGCAGAGAAACCCTTTAAAAAAAAAACAAAAAACATATATACTTAAAGGGGTTTTGCCAGGAGGTGCCTTATCTGCTAAGGCTATGTTCACACGGCTTATTTCAGGGCGTATTTGCGGACGTAATTACGTCCGAAAATACGTCCCGAAATACGTTTCAAATAATGAACAATTGGATTAGCATTGATTCCAATGTAAAATATGCCCCGTTCACACAAGGCGTATTTCCGCAACGTATTTTCGCCATGTAAATATGATCGTAAAATTTAGTCCCCTGTCACTTATTGAGGCGCATTTCGTGTTGCAAATCCCCATAGTAAAGAATGGGGAATGTATTTACGACGCGAAATACGTGCCACACTTTATGACACGTATTTGAAATGTATTTTGGGACGTATTTACGGATGTAAGGCCATGTTCACACGGCTTAACTGCGGGGCGTAATTTCGCCCCGCAATCACGCCGTGTGGACGGGGGCGGGAGCGGGAGCAGGGGAGCGAGCGGGGGGCCGGCACTTCGCCGGCCCATAGACGATCACTGCTAGCGGCGCATATACGCCGCTAAAAAGTGACCTGTCAATTATCTCCCCCCCCGGCGCTTCGCCCGGGAGTGAGAACGTAATCCATAGTTCTCTATGAGAACTGTGAAATTACCGTAATGAATGGGCCGTTTTCGGCCCGTAATTGGCGCACTTCGGCGCGTAATTACGGACCGAAATACGGCCCATTTTAAGCCGTGTGAACATGGCCTAATTACATCTGCAAATACACCCCAAAATAAGCTGTGTGAACATAGCCTAAGAAGCAATTGTAAACAAGCCACTCTGAGCTAAGACAGCAAGACACACAGCCAGCCAGACCTGCATTACGGATCGTGGAAATGTTCATCAAATAACAAACCAACTAGGGATTCTGTATACAAGACAACACCTTTTTCCACAAGCTTGAAGCTCTTCATGTTCCCTGTTCAGATAAAGCAGGGATCTACTCATGATAATACACTAAACTAGGATTTGTATACAAGACAACACTTTTCCCACAGCTGAAAGCTTCTTCATTTCTGTCACAGATAAAGCAGGGATCTACTCAATAATCACACACAACTAGTGGATTCTGATACAAAAGACAACACCTTTTCTCCACAGCAGCTTGAAAGCTTCTTCATGTTCCCTGTCATCAGATAAAGCAGGGATCTACTCAGATAATCACACTACAACTAGTGGATTCTGTATACAAAACACAACATATTTCTACCCGGTGCCTTGAAAGCTCCCTCTCCTCAAATAAGAAGTGTGCTCTGTGGCCAGCAGCTCTTGTCACTCTGCCGGGTCGTATCTAATGCAAGCTTTTAACCCCTTAAGGACCCGGCGTTTTTTTTTTGGTGACATGTTCGTTTTTCCCTCCTCGCCTTCTGAAAGCCATAACTTTTTTATTTTTCCACCTACATAGACACATGAGGGCTTTTATTTTGCGGGGACAAGATGTACTTTCTAATGGTGTTATTCACTATACTATAGAATATACTGGGAAACCGCAAAAAAATTCCAAGTGGGACAAATTGTGAAAAAAAATGTATTTTCGCCATGTTAGCGGGGGTTTTGTTTTTACGGCGTTCAATCTTCGGTAAATATAATGTGTTATCTGTATTCTACAGGTTGTTACGCATCCGGCAATAACAAACATGTAGGGTTTCCGTTAGGTTTTGGTACTGTAAAAAAATTCCAAACATTTTCTATTTTTGAAATTTGCGCCACGGCGCCATGTTGTGCGACCAATAGCTTTTTTGTACTAACACCTACGGACGTCAGTGAGGGGGCATTTTTTGCGGGCTGAAGTGTACCTTTTATCGCTAGCAGTTTGGAATGCATGCAACTTTTTTGATCATGTTTATTCCATTTTTTGAGTGACGTACAATGACTAAAAAACTCAATTTTGGCTTTTGGAATTTTTTTTTCTTCTATGGTGTTCAGCGTACGGGATAAATGATGTTATATTTTTATAGATCGGACTTTTTCGGACGCGGCGATACCAAATATGTGTAACTTATTATTTTAATGATTTTATTTGTAAAATGGGGAAAGGGGGTGATTTGAACTTTTAATACTTTTTTTTTGTACTTTAAAACTTTATTTATTTTTTTTACTCTAACATTTCGTCCCCCTATGGTGCTTGACCACTAGGGGGCGTGATTAATAAAACCTACTGCATTCCATAGGCAATGCATTAAGGTGTACAAAGATGGCGGTTTCCCCACTTCCTATCTGAGGACGGAAGTGGGGCAAACCGGCCAGAGTAAGTGACGGGAACCTTCACAGGGCTCCCCACCACCATGCCCGGTCATCGGATCGGCGCAGCATAGCTGCGCTGATGCCGATGACCGTAACGATCGGTGCGCGGCACCGATCGGCGGTCATTGAGACGCCGCGGCCATCTTTGCCGTGGTGTCTGATGGGTTAAACAGCGCCAGCGGGCGGAGCCACCCGCCGGCGCTGTTAATGCCGGGTGTTAGCGGCGATTAGCCGCTAACACCCGGCGGCTGTGTGTTATTCGGTCGATTTCCAAGCAAAAGGTCACGGGTTCAAATCAAGGAGCAGCCATGAAAAAGATTTCCAAAGAAAAGAGAAACCGCTATCTATGAGCTGGATGATACGTTCTCTCGGCCAAGAAAAATGCATCATGTGAGGCCCTGACAGCTGGAAGAATATGAAATGAAGTCAGTCCATCTATTCAAAAGCCAAGAGGTGGACGTCCAGGCAAAATATCAGTGTCAACAAGTTGGCTCATCACAAGGTCTATCCGTTCTAACACAAATGACACGGCAGTGGAGGTGGCTTGTATGCTTCATAAGAGTGAAGTCCCCAACGTCCATGCAAGCTTCGTGTCTCACACACTCCACAGGTCTGGAATGGTGGGGCGAAAAAACAATGAAAAAGCCTAGACTCCAATGCAAAAAAGTACAAAAAGTGGAAGACTGGGTCGGATAGGGGCAAATGGGTTTGGAAGCATCAAGGGAAAAGGAAGCTAACAGATTGAGAAATTGAAAGAATAGTCAAGTTTGGTGGAAGAAGCCTGATAAGGGGTTGTTTCATGCCAAAAATGTTGGATACTTGACCAGGATCGATGTTGATCTCAATGCTGAGCTATATGCGAATAACCTACAAGAGGAGTTACTTCATATACTCGAGTACTATGGGTATGAAAAGGACGACAATGTTCCAGCAGGACAACGACCTGAAACATCAAGGTTGGAGAAGAAATGGTTTAATGACAGTGAAGCAGAGTTGCTGTATTGGCCTCCATAGTCCCCAGACTTCAACTCAATCGAACACTTGTGGGTAGAGTTGAAGAAAAAGCTGTATTTGTGCCCATGTGAGTCAACCAGTATGCACCAACATGTAGTAGAGACCTGGGATCAGATTTCAGTTGACACATGCTTGAATCATTACTACCTGGTCTTGAAAGCAAGTAACAGTTTCTATAGCAAATCTTAAGAAATAAAACCCCAGAAATGGACTGAAATGCAACCAACTGTTCTCATGACAGCTAAGTTATGTGCATTTTAGGGTATGTTCACTCGGCGTAATTGTGGGGAGCATTTCGTCATGTAAGTGTACTGCAATATGCCCGAAATACACCCTGCAATTATGGCAATTCATAGCTCTCATATAGAGATATGAATTACGCCCGTCTTCCCTGATGCATATTGAACACCAGGGCAAAGTGGTGACATGCCACTTCTTTCCAGCCTTTACGCGTCAGGGGATAATAGAAGTTTATGGGGCCGCCACATTCCCTGCTCCCCGTACGCTGTACAATATGCACCGCAATACGCTATGTGAACATACCCTAATACATACCTATCATTGTTCTACTAAAAAAAAAAATTATCTACTGTAAGGGTATGTTCACACAACGTAATGTCGGTCCGTACTTCGGCACGTAATTGCGCTTCAATATGCCCAAAGTATGGGCCGTCATTACGGTCATTCATAGCTTTCATTGAGAGCTATGATTACCTGTTCTTTCTCGTAGCTCATAATACGCACTGGGATGGATGACTGTCAGTGAGGGCACTTCAGAAGGACGCACTGGCCAGCGTGTCCTTCTGAAGCTGCGGGCGTATGCAGTACACGCTGCTATACGCCCGCTATTTAATCATGTGAACATACCCTAAATACTAAATATTAATTAATAATACAAACCTAAATAACAACAACCACCACACAATG
Source organism: Phyllomedusa bahiana (assembly GCA_025379985.1). NCBI lineage: Eukaryota > Metazoa > Chordata > Amphibia > Anura > Hylidae > Phyllomedusa > Phyllomedusa bahiana. Next base: position 70,315 of record JAODAL010001705.1, on the reverse strand, counting down.
ATTTAAAATCTGCACATACCCTGCTTAGACCCATATGATAACTGCTCTTCTCCAGATCCAGGGATTCCAGAAGCTCTTCTACAGCCTAGAAGGAAACAAAAAAAAATGTAAGACTTTTGCAAGCATTACAGTAATAACCATAACAAAATATCCAGTCACCTATGTTATCACTGTACACATCATGTATATTATAAGTCAAGAAGAACATTTAACAAGGCGGCAATATCCACAGAATATTTATACTTTGGTTCTCTTTGGCTTCCACAAGTATAAAACTTTTATGGTAATCTGCTAAAATAAACTGGTAAGGACTGCAATTTTGACATGTTAGTTGCTGACAATAAAAACTGCACCATGCATTACATAGGTAGCCATCCATTTCAATGGCCAGCATATAGTGTTGCTACTTCTCCGCATTAACCATTGCAGGGAAAATGTATGATGGCTTCCAGACCTGATGTGATCAGCTAACAGCAGGCTGGATTTGTAATGAAGAGGGTCGTTGTGAGGAGATATTATCCTGCATGCTTCAATTTGTTACCATGTTTAAGACCCCTGCTTGCTATTAGTGAATGGGATCATTCTTGCACGTCTCCAAAGGCTAAAACCTCTACGTAAGGGTTTCTTAAAATTATGTTATGAAGATTTTCAAGGGGCCAACAGATGAATTTTGGAAACACAGCCGGAGACTGGGCTGGTATGCTATGTGCCCCTTGGGCAATCTATGATTTAAAGACAACCTGTCACATCAAACATATCTGATCTGCTGTAGAGCAATAGGAACTGAGCAGGCCGATATATAATTTAAGGAGTTCAGTAGGCAAGGAGATATATATATATATATATATATATAATTGCTGCAGGTTACCCGGTCCCAAAAATGTAGGTTTTACCCCGAAACGCTGCAATGTTCCTGGGTAAAACATCCGGTGAAGTTGGGCCGGGTATAGGGAGAAGCCGCTGTGCCCAGGAGAGAGGAGTTTGAGATGTGTCTTCTTCTCGCACATGTTTGTCTATAGGGAGAGACCCGTCAGTGAATACAAGTTCTACTGAATCTTTCCCTACAAAACTATAAGTCCATTAACTTTGCTATTAGTACTCTACAAAATGCTTTCCGCAGAGTAAATAGCATGTTTAATGTTCCCTACACTTCAGAGGTAAAAGGATTGTAATTCTTCTTGTGGTTGGGGAGCATTAATACGAATATTACATGGTCAACAAAACCACGCAGGTCAATGAAGTATAATCTCATGACCCAAACAGCTTACATGGCAGGCCTTGTACAAAAAGCAACTTTAACCCTGTTGAATCCATTCCACTCGAAAAAGGTTGTTCTGTACCTTTACTTACTAACGCTCCACTAATAAGACAAAATGCCCATTACATTTCAGCCAATTCTCAGTAGGAGACAATGCTGGGCTCTTTAACACTTCTTGTCACGACTCACATTGCCTGCTATCCACTGATTTATAATACTCATTAACACCTTTACTTCTAGCAGAACACGCTGCACATAAATATTAATACATCCTCATGTAAATGTGATGCTCTGCACAGCGCTGTGTGCCGCACAACCAGGGAAACTAATAATTACTTGTCTTTGAAGGCTTCTAAACTAATATTGTGTACAATGCAATAGACAGACAGGTCCAGGTCATGTCTAATATAAGGTAACCTCAGCATAGATGTGTGTGCTTCTACCCATCTGTACCAAGTCTGTGTTACTGTTATATAGTAAATCAAAAACACGTGTTGTATATGTACAAGTATATTTTAAATGTACATAAACTATAGTTAGGCTAGGTCTACATTGCAGCGGACAAAAAAAAAGGACAGAATGTGGCTGTTTATTACTCACGATGCAGGACCGTGGTTTTTGTCACATTTTGCACAGAAAATGCGGTTGTTTCCCTTTTTTTTTTTTTTTTTTTTTTTTTAGAGACGCCAAGAAAGCTAAAATCACCGGCGTATTATAAAACATGCTGTATAATACGCCGGCGCCAGACGAGCAGAGAAAAGACGAGCTGTGGGAGACTACAGCTCGTCCTTTCTATTGCCGTCTATGGGGCTGCATGAGCGATCTTATCTTCGGAGCTTTGAAAAAACCAAAGGTGCTGAAAATACTACTCTCTCAATGCTGTGCAGAGGAGACATTGCCTTACAAATCATAAAATAAAAGCAAAATATCAATTGATCCAATTACACCACATAAAAAAACAGCTAAAAAACAGCCAGTTATTCTTTATAGCGAGTCAGTCGCCACCCTTCTTGGATCTTATTTTTCTACTCACTTTACTGAGTTTTGATTAAAGTAGGTCAACATGCTTTGCACAGTATGACGTATACCAACAGATATTTGAGAAACATGATGAGAAGTACATGTGTATGTAGTTATCAGGTTTACTTACATTTTAGAATGAAGATTTCTTTATACGTATACTGCCCAATTCAATAGTATGGCAGGGGGGCATGGAGCTAACCCAAGTTTAAATCAATGTGGGGCACTCCTAGCATCCCATTGTTTAATTTAAACAAATGAACAACCACAAAATATCTGGTCACCCCAAGTTCTCCAGAATGCCAGCCATGTATTGCTCTGGTTCCGCTCCCTGGATAATAAAGTGGGTATCTAATAAGCACATAGACATGAGCGGGGGTCGTAGAGGGCACCGGTGCAGAAATAATATACTCCATAATTTAGAATCACTCACCAGCATTTTCCCACTCAACTTAATTCTGGACCCAAGGCCAGGATGAAGGCTAGGTATGGAATAATCTTTTACCCAATTTACAGGAAGCTCAGAATAACTGTCCTGTATGGAGCATGTCAAGCAAAGTCATACACAGGCATATTCATCTTCAAAAACTCCTTCAAGTACAGTATTTCCAATTTTTTTTCCCCTTGTAATCTTTTGATTCTTTACAAAACATTAATACATCATTCATAAAGTGCAAACAGTCATAAAACCGTTTGCACTTTATGAATGATATATTAATGTTTTGAAAAGAATCAACATATTAAAAAGGAAAAAATGTTTTTGAAATACTGGAGTTTTTGAAGATGAATATGGCCTGTTTATGACTTTGCTCGACAGTACTTTATGTTGGTAGTTGGGAGACTCCAACACAGGCTTTAGTGGTATGTCCTATACTAACATATGTATGGTCATTTTTTTAGGTTAAAGGGGTTTTGCCATGATCTCATTTCATACCTCCTGCATCCAGCTCTACAGCTCTGTGTGCTCAGAAGGGGGCGTGTGTGATTTGTTTGAATTGCATATGATGTGACCCAGCAGGATGACATCACCAGGTCTTTCCTCTCTGTAGTCAAAGAAAGGTCTGTTTATGTATAACACTGTGAGTAGCTCAGAGGTAAAGTTTTTTTCTCCAGGCGCAAGGGTCCTAGGTTCAAATCCCTGCAGGAACCAAACCTGTGGATTTTTTTTCTCTTTATCAATGCACATACCTCATTGAGGTTTCTTTTTTATTTTTTTGCACTGTTTGACTAATTACTAAGGAGTACAGAGGACAGGAGTAGAATGACAGCACATGGGATTTGAACACTCAGTAGCTGCCTGAGAGGAGAGGTGATGTCTGAGCATGTACGACCAGGACTGAGGAGCTCTCAGTCCTGGTCGTATCCCCTTGAGACAAGGTGTAAACAATGGATCACTAAAGGAGCAGCTGAAATAAAAACGGTGCAGAATTTTTAATATTGATGAATGGTGAAAATGTTTGTTATTTCATTTGCAAGCGTCCCACGTCAATTTTACTTTGTGGCAAAACCTCTTTAAGTTACTGTATGGAGCATGGACAGAAGTTTCAATGACTTCAGAGATGTGAAAACAGTATAAAACTGTAAAAATGTACAAAAGAAGCACCAACAAAATATACAAGAGAGAAACCAGCGTGCAAGCCACAAGCATGACGAGTAGATAGGGTTTACTAATTTCATATCAAATGAACCAAAAAAATAAATAAATAAATAAATCACCCCAAAATAATCCTTACAGTTAAAATATGAAAAATAGGTAGATCTCCTTTTTTAAAAGTGCATACAGTGATGAGAACTCCCCCCTGCAATTCACCTAAATGGCTCACACAATGAGAGTTTCATACATCTACGAACAATGTCAAACAACATGAACCACATCTAGAAGATCTGAAATAGAAGCATTATGTGCAGTAAAAGCCTTTAAAAGAAGATCACGCTGAACATATGCTTCCTTTTGAAGAACAAAATGTACATTCTAGCACCCAGGGGAAGAAGCCATCATTAGAAGCCGAAGACTTATCAAAAGCTTCTTCTTTAAATCCCTCCTACATTTTTATTTTATGCTAGATAAAAGCCCGTGCATCGTAAAAATTATCTTTAGAGACTTCAAAGCATAAGATATTTATTTCAAATCAGTACATCAACTATCTGGTTTCTAAAGAGGAATTGGAGAGTTGTAGCTAGCATTCAGTGTGGTCAACTGCTTTCACCAATATGTGGTCATATACGGCAAATACCATGGCAGGATCCAAGGTAATTTCTATCAGGAGCGGCACACCCTCATCCAAAGTTTATTTTCAATGGACATTCTTAAATTAAAGGTTTGTTTGGTTATTTTTGTGCTTTTTTTCCCCCATAGATAAATACCACTGGAACTATAAACCATTCCGCTTTATACTTGAAAAAAATTAAAACCAATTTGGAGAAGATGATCTATTGTAATACCTTTGGTCAACAATTATGTTATGTCTATGCTAGATCTTACTTTTTTTTATAGCTCAAGGTGCAAGCTTTCACTGACCACAAAATGTGCACTAAGGTTTATCTATCAAAAAGCCCCCAACCTACTCCCCAAGTATCATGTGACCAACCCTTTGGAAAGTTTTAAGGGTTATTCTCCCCACAAAGATCATCTTTAAACATGTAGGAAAAAGTAAATAAAGGCCATTACAAAATACATTGCTTTTCTGATTATGCTTCCTTTCAAAACTAGAGGAGATCTTATTTCCTTCTGATGTACATAAGCTTCTATACTTTACCAATCATCTCTCTCTGCTCATTGCTCCAGCAGCCCTGGCTGAAAAAGGTGATATAACTCCCTGCTGCATTTTATGAGCAGCACAAGAGCTTGTTTATCTAGATTACTGACAAATTTAGATCTTTGTAGCCTTCTACCCTATTGTTTAAACCCTTGTATAAGTAATGTCCCTCTAATAGGCTAAGCTAGGAATAGCAGATCTGATGTGCCAATCATTAAAGGGGTTGTCTCACTACATCGATTCATCTTACCTCAGTCCTGTTTTATTGGTTTCATTTTGAATTCGGGGGCGTGTTTACTGGCTTCCAATAGGCAGCAGTTGAAGCCAGTCTGTAGCTTATTGGCAACCAGTGCTGGAGCCTATCAGAGAGATCAAACAGGTAGTAGCTATAGCGACCTGAGGAGCTGATGCAGCACATACAAAAGGGGATATCTAGGAATTAGGTAGGACATATGTAATGGATCATATATTGCAATTTGACTTGTTTTTGCAAGATCTTTAACATAAAGAACAATCCTTGTAGCAAGACAACCCCTTTAATGTAGAACCACCCCCAGCCTGAACAGGAAGTGAGAGCCTGAAGCTGGCTGTGAAGAGTAGGCTCTTCGTAACAGAATGGTGAGAACACTCTTCTAAGATGTCTACTCGGGACTTTACTAACTACAGGCAGTCCCCAAGTTACAAAAGAGATAGGGACTGTAGGTTTGTTCTTAAGTTGATTTGCATGTTAAGTCAGAACAGGTATATTTATTAAATGTATTCCGAAGTCAAAAAAATTAATTTTTTAGTTTTGGGATAGGCAGAGAGGGTTTTTACATTTGTTTATGCTGTCTGTGCCCTTTTTTAGAAGTTTTTCACCTAAACGTTCTGTTTCATCATGTGCAGCTGTGGCATGCTGGCACGTGGTTATCATGGGGCTTGACTCAGTGTTAAATGTCAGCCCACCCCATTAGTCTCTGTTTGTAGCTGGAGAACCTATGTAAGTCGGAACGATGTAAGTAGGGGACCGCCTGTATATGGTTTCTAAAGAGGAACTGGAGAGTTGTACCTAGCATTCAGTAATACAATTGCTTTCATCATAGACTTGGGCCAAAGCATCTGATAGACCCGAGACATCTAAACTTATACGTCCAGGTCTAAAGCTGGCGAAACGCCCTCAGATTCTGCCGTGCCACAGGATGCTCAACCATGTAAAGATCACACTTGATTTACAATCTCACAAGAGAGTAGTTTTCAGACCAACAAAGCTTCATGATCTTTTTATGAAATGAATATTCCAGGAATATTTTAGTTATAGTTTGAATCAACTACAAACAATCTGAAGCCTTATAAAAGAGTAATAATGGGGCATTTGAGTTTATCAGTTGTTTAATTTGGGGCTGTATACAGTGACTTTGGGTGGACGCATGTATACACACTGTATATATAGCAGCTTCCAACTTTCTGGATTAGTAAATTACATTTGATAAGTTATGAACAGATTTTATGTTCTCATCCGTTTCCAAAATTTGATTTTATACCACTTTCTACAGGAACAAATAAAACCTATTTCTATGCTAGTATATTAAACCGCACTGTACAACAAATAAGAACATGTAAAAGGCTCTAACTTTTTTCTCCACAGTAATGAAAAGTTTATTGGGTCTTCACATTAGACATAACCGTTCTATGCTTTCTTGTGCATCAGTTTCCTTTCTTATGATGCATATTAAAAGTTACATTATGAAGACACACATTAAAGAAGTTTGTTTATGAAAAAAGGATTATACTGCAAGTTTTACTAACTTTTTTGTTTTCCTCTAGCATTTTAGAATTTTATCTCCAGCTGCCAGTGCACAAATTATGTACAGAGCGACAGAAGATAAAGTTAAGTGCGATGGTCCTGTGGGGAGAGAAGGAGGGATGAACTTAGATCAGCGCTTATAGCTGTTAACCCTCTCAAAGTGCTAGTAACAGAAATTTTTATTTTCTACCACTGCTTAATCTTCAAGCGGCTTATCACATTGGAGTGTGCTCATCAAAAAATTTAGAAAAATGTACAAACATGTAAAACACAAAAGGCAAACAGAGAAAAGGAAACTTGATTTTGTTTTATTTAAAATTGCAACGCACTTCTGTCTCTCAAGATAGAGTGTCATTTAGGCAAACATTTGCCACACATACTTCATGTATTTTATATCTGTTTTTTGTGTGTTAAACTATCGTATGCAATGTTTATGCTTAGATCCATGTAAATGCACAATTACAATAGAAATATATTTGAAATGTGCATTATGAGCAGGTAGGTATGAACACACTAAGAACAGAGTACTGGGGCATAAAGGAAGAAAAAAAAATATTACTCTGCCAAAAGTAATTGCACCATTCATTCACACACAAAAAACTCCACACTTTTTATACTTTGTCTACACAGCAATGTTAAAATGCCATCCAAAATACAACAACATTTTAACATTGCTGGAACTTGGCTTATGGAGCAGCTGTGCACTAAAAACGTGGTCGGTTTTTAGATTTGCCACTGGCCCCATACAATGAGTGTACGGGAATCCAACGGCAATCCGGCGGAATATACAGCATGTTTTTGGGTGCATTTACACGCCAAAGGACAAAGACAGCTCTATTTTGACCTCAGTGGAACCGTTCATTACAACCGGTTTTTGGACTGTTTCTATCACTGTTTGGGTGTGTTCACATGGCAATGGACAAATACCGGTTCCATGCACACGGCCGCGAGGGGGTGGGGGCGGGTTTTCTCCGCGATGAGCGGAGAAAAGCCCTCCACCTTCAAATATTCCATCCGAAAACCGGACGGAAGAATGTACATATAGAATTTTCTTCGGGCGGCCCACGGGCAGAAAAACCGCCGGGCGTAAAACCCGTGCAGTGGGGACTGCTGCACGGGTTTTCCATAGGAGCCCATTGTGCTCACTTTCGGACGGTTTTTCAGGCGGTCTGCAAAGCCGCAAGCCGCCTGAAAAAACAACCGAAAACTCATGCCGTGGGGGCATGCCCTTTTTGTCCCGATTTTCCAAATGTTTTTTGGACTGTTTTGCAAGCTGAAAAGTGTACTGAGTGCAAAGGTATTCCTGATTGGTGCAAGAAACCATGTGATTTTTTTTTTATCTCCACAATTTGACAATGATGAACAAAGGCCAACTTTTTCACTATCACTTTAAGCACATGTGCATGTTAACAGCATAAAAAATTGGGTTAGTTTAGGCTAAAAAGAGGATTTATAGACTCTCGCTCACACTGAAGTGCTTTGCAGTACCTTCCTGTGTTAAAGTGCAAAAGGACCTGCAAAAACACAACCTCTATAGATGGGATCATTCTTCACTTTTTTTGCAAAAACCGCACCAAAAACCTCTCACTCACTTTCAGAGCGGTTTACATTGACTTCAATGTTAATTTTCAGTCGGGAAACCGGTTGGAAGAATTAACATGTTCTAAGTTTTTCGGACCAGCCGCAGTGTGAAAAACCACCTGGCAGCAAAACGGTGCAATAGGGACCGCTGAACTATTTTTCTATTGAAGTCTATGGGGGAGCGTTGCTTGCAGGTTCTCAGATAGTTTCTAAAACTGAAAAACCGTCCAAAAATCCTTGCCGTGTGGACATGCCCTTAAAGTTCGCCAGAATCCAGCGGATTTTAAAACCGACCAGAAAAATTCTGTGCTGTGTAGACTACAGCATGGATTTTTTCATTGCTGTCTACACAACACTGTATACTGTCGAAGAGAATACCATGCTGTGTAGGCATAGCCTTACAGTGGTAGGCTGCGCATTAAGAGATACTTCAAGATGGTAAATTTTCTAACTATAATGGGAACTTCCTTCTAGCAGCATTTTTGCAATATTATTTGGCTCTTAAACTTCGAGCCATCTGGTAAAAAAAATATCTTTAATATATATATCCATGTTAGGGTATTTTAAGCAGGGTCCTCCATGTCACTCACTTTGGAGGACCCAGCATGTCCTTGCACTATATAGACAGCTTACTGATTTAAATAGATACAGTGTAATTCTTTATTTCTCCTGTGGGGGTGCTGCAGAAACTCTCACAAAATTAAAGTCAACTGCTGGGAGTCCTACGGTAGTAGCAGGACAACCCGTGAACTACTTGTGTCTGGGGAACCTTATAACAAACTTGTCGAAAGCAGACAACCCCTTCTTTGTACTATTTTAGATCAGCAGTGCAAAGCTCACTGCATTTGCTTTCAACTCTCCAGTACAGAAGAACAGAAAAAGATGGAAGGAGAGAGCAAAGTACAAATAAAACAGGGGTGCCCTGAGAAGAGCAGGATTGAAGACAGGCGAGTACACAGCAACAAGGGACATGGCAGGGACCTGGCCGGAAATGGGAATGCAGCTGGGACAATGGCTATGTGGCATGACAGCTGGGTGCCAGGGGAAGGTGCCAACAAGTCTCTCTGCCTTTCCCAGCTACAGTGTGAGAGCAGTAAACCAAGTAGTCGGTTGAAAGAAATCCTAGCTAACCACTGACTAAATTACAAGGCTTTTTTTTCTGGTAACTTCCTCAGAGCACAGCAAGATGGTCATGTTTGCACAACTCTCCGCCATTTATGTCTATAGAGCTTTGAATATACCCTAGGACTCTTGTTCAGCCATATTTGGAACTCCTATAAAAATGAAAAGTGAGAATTGAACAAGCGTGGCCATCTCCCTGTACTCCAAGCAAGCCAAGTGTCATGTATCAACCGGTAAAACAGGCACTGACACATCCTCACTGGAGCCCACTGCAAAGCCGGATGGATTTGGCTGCAAGGTACCCCTGGGTCGCTAACCCTGATGTGTCTACTTGTGGTGACAGTCAAAGTGAAGGACAAAGGACGCCGGTTAAAAGCAGATGACAGAGTCCCAGGCAGGTAACAGACTGGTACAATGTCAGGATACAGCAGAAACATATATACAGGAACATAGGTAACTGGAACAGCAGCCAGAACACTGTGGGGTTAAACGTTAGGCTGAAAACTGGGTCCTAGGCAAGTAGCTGTCTGGCATGATGGCAGGTAGGAGCAGAATCAGGAACACAGGTATTAGGCTGACAGGACGGCAGAGAACTGCAGAATCAGGAACCTGGGCACCAGGCAGATGTGACGGCAGGCAACAGCAGGGCTAAACGTGTGCAGAAACAGACAGGTATAACAACAGGTAACCGCAGGAACACAGAGGTCAGGAGCTCAGGTGGACATTAATGAACTGACCAGGAACAGAGGCAGGAAGTTCCTTAAATCACTGGAGGCTATAGGCCATTGGACAGGTAATTAGGACACTGTCCCTTTAATTCCAGACCAGAGAGAGACAAAGATGCAGACAGGATGTGGGCAGGAGCAAAGACAGGCGAGTACACAGCAACAAGGGACACGGCAGGGACCTGGCCAGAAACAGGAACGTAGCGGGGACACTGCCATGTCCGTCGCCCAGAACGGAGACCGCGGCATGGACTGTGACACTAAGGCCCCGTTCACACGGCTTATTTGCCAACGGATTGGCGCCGTATTCCGCGCCGGATTTGCGCTTCAGTACGGCGCCAATCCGTCGGAGTCATTACGGTAATCCACTGCTCTCATAGAGAACAGTGGAATCCGTCACTCCTCCCCGCTCGGCAAATCCGCCGCGGGGGGAGAAAGTGACATGCACATTATTTACGGCGCGGACGCGCCGTAAACAATGCATTGTCTATGGGGCCGGGAGCGGCGCCCCCTCCGTGCTCCGCCCCCGTCCCGCCCCTTATTCACGGCGGATTTGTTCGCTCAATACGGTGCACAAATCCGTCGGGAATAAGCCGTGTGAACACGGCCTAAGGCTATGTTCACACGTCTTAAAATGGGATGTATTTCAGTCTGTAATTACGCACCGTACTTGCGCGAATTACAGCTCGAATATATCCCAGTCATTACGGTAATCCACAGTTCTCATAGAGAACTATGGATTACGTCTCCTCTCCCTGCTCGGCGAATCCTTCGCGGGGGGAGATAAGTGACAGGTCATTTACTAGCGGCGTATGCGTGCCACTAGTAATGATAGTCTATGGGCCGCCAGGTCCACATAACAATTGCGGGGTGTAATTACGCCCCGCAAATAAGCCGTGTGAACATAGCCTGAAGGCCACATGTATGAAAACTGTCTAGATCTAAAACGCTTTGTTGCCCATAGCAACCAGTCAGAGCTCCCCTTTCATTTTTCCAGAGCGCAATATGAAATGAGAGGCGCTCTGATCGGTTGCTATGGGCAACAAAGAGTTTTAGACCTAGACACTTTTCATACATGTTGCCCTAAGAGATAGCCTTAGAAAGGATTTTACCGGTTGGCAAAACCCTTAAGAGAGAAAAGAAGAGGAACACAAAGATAGAGAAGAAGAAAAAAAAGGTGAGAGAGTAAAAACAAAGAGGAAAAAAAATTATTTAGCTGTTCGGCCATAAGCAAATAGATGCCAGCCTCGGTGCCGCTTCATACAGATCTGCCGTGATTAGTAGTCAACTTTTACTGTCCTGAAAATTAGAAACAACACACTTTCCTCATGTTATTTCCACCACAGAACCAAGTTCAAAGCGTTAATGAAAAGGAGAAAATCCTCAATTACATTAGTAAATAAAAAAAAATAAATTTCGTCAACTAGCGAACTGGAATTACTTTGTAATTAATGATGACTCATGCAAATAAGCCGTTTAGCATGTCTAATCCTCTGCCAGTAGGGACCGTGATTTTATTAAGAGCAAAAGAATTGTTCTCTCCAGGCCTGCAGAAAATGAACTGTAATGTGCTGGTCTCTTGGGTATTCTGTATTGGTGTACAGCCATACAGATTTTATGACTTTTGCGCTTGTACAGGGCAACTTGCTGGGGGCTAAAAGTGTTTTTTGAACAGCATCCTGATCTTAGAGCATAAAACTTTATATGGCAGAAAAATTACCCTGTTTAGTTTTATAGTGACAGGGACAAAGCACATAAGACCTGAGCATATCAACAGCCTTGGATAGTCAATACCTTAAAGAATACTTAGAGGGGTTGTCTTACTACATTGATTCATCTTACTTCAGTCCTATTTTCTTGGTTTCATTTTGAATTCAGGGGCGTGTTTACTGGCTTCCACTAGGCTGCAGTAGAAGCCAGGTCTGTAGCTATAGTAACCAGTGCTGGCAGCCTATCATGAGAGATTGAACAGGTCTGTAGCTATAGAAACCATAGCTGGAAGCCTATCAGGAGAGATCAAACAGGTCTGTAGCTATAGTGACCTGAGGAGCTGATGCAGCCCATACAAGAGGGGATATCTCAGAATAGGTAGGACATTGTCTGTGGACATATATTGCAAAGTGACTTGTTTTTGCAAGATCTTTAAAGGAGTTGTCTCATTACAAGGATTGCTTTTTATGTTAAAGTATTGGTGCTGGAATGCTCATCTATATAAAGTGTAATATGCCTTATGACCAGATCATTATTGGTGTGAAAAGCACTGGAACTGCACGACAAGGTAAGGATATTTCAATAGACAAGTGAGGTCCAATCACCAGAGCTAAAATGGCGGCAAATTATGTGACTGAGACCCAAACACTCTCCCATCACCACTGTTTCAGCGCAGCCAGAGCTGATGGGAGAGTTTTTATGCCGATCTGGTAACCAATAACGATAAGTCTACCAATTTAACAACTCATACTTATTGAGGATAGGGTAAAGCTGACTATACACATTAGACAAGAGAATCACGGCCCCAATATATAAGGGGATCAGCAAGATAACCCGCAGCATCTTCTCTTTGGGTGTTGGACAGTCCAGATATTCCATGGCCTTTGGAAGTGAAGAAAAAGCATCCCAAGGTATGTGCTCCCACCATATGGTCATACCATGGTCTCTCACGATACAATGCTTCTAGTATACAATAGTCTATTGTGGGACATCGTATCTTGCGAACACACAACATATACTATCACAGACACTGCCAATCTGCAACTCAATCAATTATCATGAATATGTTACTAGTAAAACAGCTGTATTAATGCAGTGATTGGCGGTCTAGAAGCGCCTCTCTATAATACACAGTGCGGTACTCCATGTCCTGTACTGCTCTTTATATGTGGCAAGGTAAGTGGCTCTTTTAGAGACCATGTGAGGTCCGGCAAATTTTCTTTTTTTTTTTTATGGGAGTTTGTAAATAAAATACATGATCTAAAGAAGCTTCTGTCCTCAAATAGAAAGTGATTTCCAGCAGTGCTTTGTGATGTTATATTTATGGACTTGCTGTATCTGTATTAAAGGGGTTGTATCATTTCATTAAATGGTCTTCAGAATAAGGGGACAGTAAAAACAAGTAACTTTGCAATAAGATGTCATTAGCAAAGCAGTCTTGTATTCACAGTTTTCCTTATCTTCTGTTTACACTGATATCCAGTGCTGGTCGGATCCCTCCTCCTTGCATTTCACTAGCTGAGAGCTCATTTACATTTTGTTTGGCCGTATTCACGGAGCTTGCATTCCCGCCTTTCACTGAAAGTAAGGGACCGACACATTTTCACTCTGCACAGCCAGAAGAAACAGAACAACACTGCAGAGCTTCTACAATCAGGGAACGGCACAATTGTGTGTCGATCCCTGCCTCTCTGACTCAGAGTAAGGGGCCGTAGCAATTTCTCTCTGCACACCTAGCAAAAGCACACTGCTGCAGATTCTACAATCAGAAAACAGCACAGTTGTGTCTCGGTGCCCAACTCACCTGCATAGAAGGGAGATCTGTGCCGTTCATAGACCGCTGGATTCGACTGTAACAAATCTCCAGCTGTGAGTGGAGAAGTGATCAGTGCTCAGTCTGGACTGAATGCAGCGGGTGGGATATATACAGCTCTTATAAAATAAGACTGATAGGGAGAGACACAGTGACGTGTGGACTCAGAGAGGGGGGGGGGGGGGGGAGTCTCGGGAGCCAGCATGCACAGTGAAGGGGGGACGAGGTCACCCAGCTGCGAGGGGAAGAAACGCCCCTGCATTTCTAGAGATGAGACGCTGAGAGCAGTATGAATCAGCTGAACTAAAGAAGCGATACATCCCCTTTAATGATCCCCTTCATTTTTTTAAATTGTCATTTTACATTTTGGGGCTTTAGAACCAGGTATCAGTTTTTTTTTATATAGTTATGGTTTTAACATACAATGGTCGTTCCAGAATCTTTTAATTTTGTATGTTAAAGAGAACCTGTCACATAGGTTATGCCCCCATTGCTCAGGACAGTACAAGCTAGTGACAGACCTGCTGTTTCCAGTGCTGTGTCCCTTATTCTGTAAGATGCAGGAGTTTTAGAGCATTTAACGCTCAAATCTTATTCATGAGCAGGTGTTAGCCACGCCCACCAAAGGCTAGCCCCGCCCACTGACAGTTATTCACATGGTTCTAACTATTCAAAGTAATAGGTTTATCAGTTATGAGGTGGGCGGGGCTAGCCTCAGATGGGCAGGGCATGAAAAATCAAACACTTCATGACTCTTTTCTGGCTGAAAACTGCAGATTTGAGCATTAAATACTCTAAAACTACAACATCTTACAGAATAAGGTACACAGTGCTGGAAACAGCATGTCCGTCACTAGCTTGTGCTGTCCTCAGCAAGGGGGGCATAACCTATGTGACAGGTTCCCTTTAAAGGACCACTGTAGTCATCCGATTACCATCATTGCATTAATCAGACAATATGCTGCAGAAGTTCCCTGTTGACGTTGCTCAATCTACAATGGCAAATCCACACCAAACTGCGCGTGATTTTGCCTGAATTTGTCTTACGGTTTACTTGATTTGTGAATTTGCTGTGCAAATTAAATATAGCCCATGTGGACTTAACCTAAACCTTTTGTGTAGCTATAGAAGCTCTAAGATCCTCCTAAGTAGTGTGAGGCTTGGTAATCTATAGAAGATTTGAGCCTAGAAGATTCAGAAGTGGAAATGATGTACACAAGACGGCAAACGCTTTTAAAGAGAGCTCCCGTCTCCATTTAATTCTGCCAGGCCTCTCATCAATAATTAAATTAGTAACAGCACAATTCTAGATTGAACAAAATCAGATAATACGCTGGAAAGCTGTTAGCAAGCAAAATGTGCAACACTCATTAGATGGCCACTAAATTGTCAATGCTTTTAGGCTGCTAAATGGCTAAAGTAAGCCCCTGAATGTCTCTCCATAGTAATCCATGGAGCCCGTAAACTGGCACACACATTATGCTAAACCCAGTTTATCCTATGATAAAATAAAGAACGTATTTATATGAAACCCAGAAGGCTAAAAGCAATATTATAATTCTATCTACAAAACACGTAAAAAAAGCAACCAGACACATTCGACCGCCCTGTTATAAACAACCTGGACTTTAAGGCTCTGTCTACACTGCACAGAAAAACGTCAGTTTTTTCAGCGGTTTTCGTTTTCTAAAAACACTGGAATAACGTCTGTAATCATCTCCCATAGATTTCTATTGTAAAAACGTCCTGCTGTCTACACTGAGCTTCTTTTTTCTGCTCTTTTTTTTTACTGGTCGTATTTTAGAACATGCTCTAAAAAACGCCAGAGCAGAGCAGAAGATTTACTACAGGAGTCTATGTAAAGCGCAGGACGTCTTTTGGCGCGTTTTCGCTGCCTTTTTTTGCCACGATTTTTCAATGAAAACCCTCCCAGGAGACCCAAGTCCCACCTATAGTGGGTGTTAATAAAGGTTATATCCGCTACTAAACAAGGAAATGGATAGCTTTAATTCATCATGGGCATTAAGGAGAAGGGAGTTCTGGCAGGAGGTCACCCAGGTGGAGAGGGAGGATCGGGAGTTTTCCAGATACAAAGTCAGCCAGGTATTGAAAGCGGGTGGGACAAAATTAACATGAAGATTATATCTTGGAACATTAAGGGGTTAAATTCCCCTAACAAGCGAAGGAAGGTACTAAGGCACTTGCAGAAACTCAAAGGGGACCTGGTTTTACTTCAGGAAACACACCTGAATGCGGAAGATATGGCTAGGATGCAAAAAATGTGGGTGGGAGAAGTGGTGGGAGCCCCAGCAATGAACAAAAAAGGAGGTGTCATGTTTCTCCTAAATAGAAACTCACAATGTACTGTGGTGTCCTCAAATCTTGTCTCAGAGGGGAGAATCCTCCAGGTTACTTTAGATACCCCCTCAGGGAGGTTAAGCATATATAATGTATATGCACCCACAACGCAGGACATAGCTTTCGTCCAAACATTGGAAGCAGCTGTTCTACAGGATAGGGAGCCACAAGTAATAGTTGCAGGGGATTTCAATGGGGTCATGTGTAATAGAGAAGATAGGAAAAGGGCAGACCTGAGGAAGGATTGTCTAGGGTGGAAGGGGAGAGATTCATTGTCACGGGTGATTCTGGACCTGGGGTTGACGGATTGTTGGAGACATGGAAACCCGGAGGGAAGGGAATTCACCTTTTATTCCCATCCTCAGAATTCCTGGTCAAGAATAGACTACTTCTTCTTGAATGATAGAACGATGGGCAAATGGGTAGACTCTAGTATTCTAGATATTGTAATCTCTGACCACGCCCCAATCACGCTCACACTCCAGGATACTTTCCCTAAGGGTACCGATATACTCTGGAGACTGCAGGAATTCTTCCTAAAGGAGGAGGGTTGTTTTTGAGCTGGTGAAAAGCTGGTGGAAGGAGTTCTGTGAAACTAATGCGGGACATAGGGATAACCCTTTCTTATTTTGGGACACAGCAAAGGCATTCCTGAGGGGGAAGATAATAGCTTATACAGCGCATATCAAAAAGCAGACCAGGGAACGGTTTCAGACAATGACCTCGCGGTTGCGGGACAGTTACACGGCTTTTCTAGGTTCTTTGAAAGAGGAGGATAAACGCAGGTGGATACAGGCGAAGCAGGAGTTTGAGGGATGGCAGGAAAAATTGGACAAAATATACAGTGATCGACAAACCGTTACGTTCTTTAAATTTGGTAACAAATCAGGGAAACTTTTAGCAAACATGGCCAAAGGAAAAAGGAAAGCAACTATAATTCATGGGATCAAGGACCATAGGGGGACCAGACATACAGACCCAAAACAAATAAATACAGTGTTTAAGGAGTACTATGAGGATCTATATAGGGAGGGTCACCCAGTATCAGATCAGGCCCAAACAAGCTTTTTAGATAAGCTGAAATTGCCGGCATTGTCGGAGGAGGACTTGGGCTACCTTAATGCGCCCATAGAGCTGGAGGAGTTGATGTGCACGATTAAAGGTATCCCCAATAGTAAAGCGCCGGGCCCGGACGGCATTACGGGGGGCTTTTACAAACTTTTAGGCCACGATATAGGAGAGGTGCTTATCCAGGTGTTTGAGGAGATCTTGGATAAAAAGAGGGTGATGTCTTCGTCCCACACAGCCCATATCAGGGTGTTACACAAGGAGGGGAAGGTCCCGGATTGTCCTAGCTCATATAGGCCGATTTCATTAATCAATGTCGATATTAAAATATTTTCCAAATTGTTGGCAAACAGACTAGCAGCTGTATTGCCCAAGTTAGTGGGTCACAACCAAAACGGTTTCATAAAAGGAAGGTCGGGGGTGGTTAATATCAGAACAGTATTAGCGGTATTGGACAGTTTGGAGGGAAAGGAGGACAAAAAAGGATGCCCAGCTCTATTTGCCGTGGACGCCGAAAAGGCGTTTGACAACGTGAAATGGTCTTGGCTATATAAGGTCATGGCCAAAATGAACATACAAGGGAACTTTAGGGCTTTTACTGAGGCTTTATATGACCAACCGATGGCCAGAGTAAACACTCCTGGTTTCCTCTCAGATCCTATTCAACTACAGAAAGGGACACGGCAGGGGTGCCCGCTTTCCCCATTACTATTTAATATTGCACTGGAGCCAGTCATTAGATATTTAATCTCTTCTGATATCTTTGAGGGAATAAAAGTGGGCAAAGAGGAGGTCAAGTTATGCTGCTTTGCAGATGACATGATGCTTTTCCTGAATTCACCAAAGGATCATCTGGGTAAGGTAATTGCATTTCTGAATCAAGTGGGACCCCTTAGTGGGTATAAAATCAACATATCTAAAAGTCAGCTGCTTTTTTTAGGGGACCATGGAGAAGGGGTACAGTTAAGAGAGGAGGTTCAGGTGGTCTCTTCCTCCTTGACATATTTGGGGATAAGAATAGGAAGAAAGAACTCTTATTTATATCAACTGAACTATAGGCCCTTGATAGATAAAATACTAGGAGAGTTGAAAAGGTGGAGTGCATTGCCATTATCATTATTTGGTAGGGCGCAGCTGATAAAAATGATAAGCTTTGCTCGCTTATTGTATCCCTTGCAAAATTTGCCAATTCTTCTGAAACATACGGATGTAAACAGGTTACAATCCGCATTTGTAAAATTTTTGTGGAATTCCAAGAGGCCTAGGATTTCCTATAAAAAGCTTAGTTTATCCAAGTTGGACGGGGGTTTGAACCTTCCCAACATTAGAATGTATAATTTAGCGGCGTTGGTGCGCCATGTGAGGGACTGGCTAAACGAGAGCAATAGTTTCTCTAACTTACACCTTGAACGGCAGCTGGCTTGCCCGGAGAACCTGGTTGCACTCTTACATACGCCGGTTAGGGATCTTCCCCCGCAGGTGAAAAGGAGTGTGGTTCTCAGAGACACTATTGCCACATGGAAGCATGTCAGGAAGCTGTTCACTTTGCCGGTGCATCTCTCAAAATATGCTCCCATCTGGGAATTGCCCACATTTCCGGCAGGAAGGGAAAATAAGTTTTTCGAAGAATGGAGAAGTAAAAATATAAGATCGATAGGAGACCTAATCAATGAGCAGGATAATAGGTTCATGACGTGGCAAGAAATGAAAGAGAAATACGGTTTCAGGGAGGGACAAGTCTTCCAATTCTGGCAAGTGATGGCCTTTTGTAAGTCTAAGATTAAAAATTTAGCGGCAGCAGAGACGCCAGGCATATTTGATGATCTGGTAAAGGGTCAGGATCGCTGTGGTTCCTTGTCCATGATTTACAGGAGATTATGTGACAGAGTGCTAGCACCAATTAAGGAATCCTGTTTTCGTTCGTGGGAAAGGGAGCTGAGAGACCCCGAGATACAGCAAAAAAATCAGAGCAGGGTGGGGGAAAATTAGAGCTTCTATTATTAACGAAAACTGGAGGGAAATGTTCTTCCGCTTGGCTCACAAAGCCACTTACGCGTTTAATCTTCCGTTAAGAAATGCCCCCGCGCACTATCTCAGGTAATGCCCCAAATGTAAGCTACAGAAGGCCGACCTGTTACATGGCATATGGCATTGCCCGAAGCTAAAGAAATATTGGGATGAAATTCTGTTGCTGATTAGAGAGGTGTGGAATGTGGAGGTGCAGAGTGATCCTATAAGCACGATCTTCCATTATATCCTTGTAAGGGACAACAGGACGGGAGAGACTCCTGCCTTATTAAATCACAAGGGGGTGCACACGTTATTACTGGTTGCTAAGAAGTGTATCCTAAGACATTGGTTGGAGGAGAGTGTCCCGACAAAGGATGAAGCTATCCTTTTGATCAAGAGATTGCTAACCATAGATAGGATTGAGGCGGAAACAAATAAGAGCTCTTTATCTGAGAAGTTCTTTAAAAAGTGGAAGAGTTTTATAGTTAAAACTTTTTCAGATGAAGAGGTAGGGGCGCTGATGGATCACTTCCGCACTTCTGATTACTACCTCAGGGAGAAGTTGGCTGGGTCCTTGGGCAGACTAGAGGTAGGGACGATACATGACCAGGGAAAGTCTGGGTTGACTAAGATAGGGAAGAAAGGTTACAAGAGAGGAATTCCCGCACTGGGTAGGTGATCTTATCATTTGATTATTCCTTGATGAGGAAAGGCTGGTTTCATAAATTTTTTTGGTGATAGATTTTTCCATTTTCAGGGTTGCTGGTGGGTGGTAGGGGAGGGGCTTTGTAGGGATTATTTAAGTTTGGCTCGGTTTATCTTTTATGGATGTTATAATTAAATGGAGAAGTTTAAGTGTTAACAGAGCATTTAAATGTTACATATTGAAGTGTTATCTATATATTGCGATGTGATTGTTTGTAAAGGATGATATCTTTTCTTCTCAATAAAATCATTGTTTTTAAAAAAAAAAAAAAAAGGTTATATCCGATTAAATTTGCATTCAAGTGTCTGATGTGTCCTTTTTTGTACCTTTTATAATAAAATGATCATGCTTTGGCCACGATTTTTGCGCAATTCATATATTTTTCGCTAAAAATACATTTATGGATTTTGGCGTCGGATTTCATTTTTTTTTGCAGATTTGGTGCTAATCTATTCTTAACTATTTTGGGCTTAAGTTCTCGCTTCTGATGCAAAAATGTGAGGTTTTTTAGGTTTGGCGCGATCCATTTTTTTTTAGGATTGTGCAAATCTTTTCTTAACATATTTTGGCGCTAATAAAGTCATCTCGCTTCTGACGCCAAAAATCAGTTTTTTTACGGACGTTTTTATGCTAAAATCCTTTTCTTAACTTTATAAGCACCAAAATATGTTAAGAAAAGGATTTTCGCGCCAAAATTCGTAAAAAAAAAACAAAACAGATTCTTGCGCAAAAACTGAAAAAAAAACAACTTATTTTTGGCGTTAGAGGCGAGAACTTTATTAGCGTCAAAATCCGTAAAATTATGGATTTTAGCACCAAAATCCATTAAAAAATTGACTATAGAGCCGAAATCCATAAAAAAAAACTTATTTTTGGCGACAAAAGCGAGATAAATTTATTAGCGCCAAAATCTGTAAAAAATGCAGATCTTAGCGCCAAAATCCGTGAAAAAAAACTAATTTCTTGCGGCAAACGCGAGATAACTTTATTAGCGCCAAAATCCGTAAAACTATTTCAATATGACATATAAATTCAATGATGTGCTTTAGATCCCTTTTTGTAGGGCGGAGTTACATCCAATGGCTTAATTTATGCATACATTAAAAAACAGGCTTAAAAACAAGCAAAAAACGCTTGCAAAAAACGCAAATCGCGGCAAAAAATGGCTGTTTTTTCAGCTGCTTTTGACAGGCAGTAGACAGAAAACTCAGCTTCATGAACGTTATTAGTAATTCGCTTTCAGGTCGTTTTTTGTCCACTGCAGTGTAGACATAGCCTAAGGAGTTAAAAGCAAAGTCGCTGCTGCTTCATTCTCCTTTTCTCAACTTTTAATAAAGCAATCTGTTTGCACATTTTCACATTTTGATACTCAGTGGTGTTTAATCTAGCACTCCGACTTCCTATACACATAACGGTTATGCTATGAAACTAGACACATCTATGGCTTCTGTATACATAGTAAAAAAAATATATAAAAAAAATGGATCCGTCAGCTCTCCAGACATGTTTATTTTAGGTTCTGTTCAAGTGCATACTAATGGAAGCCACAACGCTCTAAAGCATACGTCGCACAATGGACACCAGCGACGACAGACACCATTAACTTATAATGAGGTCCGTTGGGTTCCACCAAAATGTCTTCACTTTGACAGGAAAAACAGCGCTGCATGACAAGGAGAATGGTAACATGCAGCTGTCAATTTATTCATAAATATTCAGGAGCCACAACTGAGGAACTGCAAATGCAGGGTTTTTAAAAGAGATGCTCCAAAATCATTTCATGGGAATACAGGTCTTTACTAAAACGATATTTCAGGAGCGCAATAATGTCTTGAACAACACAATAAGTGGTAAGTAGCTTCATAGTCCCAGAACGTGCAACGTACACATGTACAGCCATGTAATATGCTAGGATATCATTATTAGAGTTGTAGTATTTAGACGGTTTGCATTACAGACACTGGAGCGGATGCTTCTATAAGGGGAATAAAGCTAGAGTGAATGTCAGTCACAGCCTAGGTAGAACAGAACAAGGGCTATATGGCAAACTGGAATCTACACCAATCCATGCACACATACATTTAGGCTATATTCACACGGCCTTTTTTTGGGACAGATTTCAGCCCTTATTTCGCTCCATACTGTGCAAATTACGTCTGGAATACGTCCCAGTCATTACGGTAATCCACAGTTCTCATAGAGAACTAAGGATCGCGAAATACGGCGAGCGGGGAGAAAGTGATATGTCAATTATTCACGGCGGTATACGCGAATGTCAATTGGGCTGGCCCACCCCGCCCCCCTGCGGCACACAGCATAATTGCGGGCGAAATCCGTCCCGCAATTACGCCGTGCATAAGCCGTGTGAACTTGGCCTTATAATGAGTTGTTCAGGAGCTCAAAACATTACTGTACCAGCAGGAGATGTCACAAAAAAGATTACTCACTTGTAAGGGAACCTGTCACATAGGTTATGCCCCCCTTGCTAAGGACAGCACAAGCTAGTGTCAGACCTGCTGTTTCCAGTACCGTGTCCCTTATTCTGTAAGATGCTGTCGTTTCAGAGCATTACCCCTCAAATCTTATTCATGAGCAGGTGTTACCTTCGCCCAAGGCTAGCTCCGCCAACTGACAGTTATTCACATGTTTCTATCTATTCAAAGTAATAGGTTTGTCAGTTGAGGTGGGCGGGGCTAGCCTCAGATGGGCGGAGTTTGAAAAAGCTGACACTCTGAATGACTCTTTGAATGACTCTTTTCGGGCTGAAAACTGCAAATTTGAGCATTAAATACACGAAAACTACAGCAGCTTACAGAATAAGGGACACAGTGCTGGAAACTGCAGGTCTGTCACTAGCTTGTGCTGTCCTCAGCCAGGGGGGGCAAAAACTATGTGACAGGTTCTCTTTAAATCCCTTGCTGCTCCAGAGGTGCCCACCAGTATTTGTTCACTTTGCTGACAAGTGGACGTTACATACATACTAGTGCATCTCAAAAAATGAGAATATCATTGAAAATTAAAAGGGTTCTCCAGGACTATCCTTTTGTTATAGGGCTCACAAATGTATTATATTAAACCTCGTAATTCATACTGTAATGAGTCTATACAATATATGGGTTTCTCTACTTGACTTAAAGGGGTTGTCTCGCTACAAAGATCAGCTTTTAACATGTAGGGAACACTAAATGAAGATGTTTTCCAAATATATTGTTGTTCATTTTCTTTTGTTAAGGAGCTCCAAGTGATTTTATCACCTTCCTGGTTCTTTCTGTTTCCCCCAGTGACCAACCTGTGTACTCTTTCTCCCAAGCGGTTTATTCTATGTGATAGCAGGGAGTGATGTCATCACACAGGTCACAGCAGCTCTGTGCTAGCCAGCAGTAAACAGCTTGTTTTTATCTGATCTTTCAGACAAAAGCCTGTAATTAGTACTGTTTACTTTAGATAAATCTACTGCTAGCAGTTCTGGAGAAACTTCTGAGCTAATCTAGACTAATAAACATAATAAACAGAGAAGTCTGAATACATGGAGCTAATATGCTAATTACAGACAGCCTGACCAGGAAGTGACAGAGTAAAGCTGCATTATTTCATTCATGCATCTATGAAACTCTGAGGGGAGACAACCCCTTTAAAATTATTGATATCAATTATCTTTTCAGTGATGATATAATTTTTGAGTGCACTAGTATATACTTCCACAATTTGAGGTGCACTAGTATATACTTCCACAATTTGAGGTGCACTAGTATATACTTCCACAATTTTTTTGAGATGCACTAGTATATACTTCCATATGCAAGCATTAATGCTGAGAACAGTGACTGGCAGTAGCTCTCATATCATTGCATGTGACAATATCAGTGATGGTGCTAGAGCGGCAGGGTGTTAAATAGGGGAATAATTTTTTTAGAATTAAATTTCAGTTTTTAGGCTTTTTTTTCTTTTTTTTTTTTAAAACTCACAGACTACCCCTTAGGGATAAATTAACACTGTTCAGGTCTGCAGTAAAGTCCACACTTTAAAACCTGCACCTAGTGCTGATTTGGTCACAGATATTACTATAGTACCCGACCTGGGAGAAGGAACTAAAGTTAATATAGAAAAATCCAAGATAAAATTAGTACTACTTGGTGCAGGTTTTGATTTGCGTTTATCTCTGCAGAAGTTCTGCAGATTTAGCTGCGCATCCGACCTGACTGAACATGCCCAAAAATCAAATGTGACAATCTAGGACAAGTCAAATAACAGTAACGCTGGAATAACAATCATAAAATGTTCTGCCTTCTAGAAACTTCAACAGAGTCGTAAGGTTATAGAAAATGTCTATCCGTATGATCTATTAATGCATATGGGACTAATAGAGGGGAGTTCTCTGCTTGGGTTCCCACCCAATTAGACAGAATATAATATTGTATTTAACTGTGAAAAGTCCATCTGGTCAATGAGACCCATTTCAATGTGTGATATGCAATTCCCAACTTCCAAATAATTTCCCAGAGAAACAGAGAGACCATCTATGACCAGTTAATAATTATTGGTAGGTAGAAGAACAACTCTTGTTGACCACTATGGCTGCCATAGATACACAAAGGATGTCCCTCAGACACTATTGGACACTATGGAAGTTGTACTTGTAGCCCTATTTAATGGTACCTACTCCTCCCACCCCACCCCACCCCCCAAAAAAAAGAAGTAAAAAACATAATACACCCAAATGGGTTAAAATTAAGAACAATTCGCTTTAGTCCACCGCCAAACCTGGGCTAAAGCTTTGGCAGCCACTTGTGTGTTACTTTAGCACATGAACACTACATAAATTTGAGGCACCAGTTCTGTGCTGTTCCATTGACATCACTGCTCAGAGAGCAAGGGTATGTTCACACATTCACACACATGTAAAATGCTTTCAGTTATAGCGCCTTCTATTAGGCATCCTCTTACACTACAACTTAACTGAAAATGTAGGTCATTAGGTTACTTAAGTTCAAAAAGTTCTTTAAATCAAATGAGACATATAGGGGCCGAATTAGTATATTACATACATACATACATACATACATATGTAAGTGTAAAATATATTAATACATTACTTAAGATTCCACCTTTTCAAACTACAAGCGGTGTATAATTATATATTGAAAAACGCATACGTAAAACGCATCAGCTGTTCCGTTTTTGGATATGTTTTTGGGATGCAGTTTGGATGCAGTTTTCAATGCGTTTTTCTTCTAGTGAAAAACTGATCAAACGACGGATCCAAAACATCGTGTGAACATACCCTAAGCGACACATGAGCGGTGATGCCGGTGGAATGGAATGTAACCCCCAAGGCTACCGATTGGATGCAATGGTCACATGCCAACTATAAGTCAACACCAGAGGGAACACCATATCTTCACCGCTGAACTGGCAGTGGATTTAGAAGGTGAGTAAATTATTTTACTAATAGTTACTTTATTCCATTTGGAGCTATTTTTAAGTTTTTTGTGGGGGGAGTTGGACAATCCCTTTAAGAAAAAGTGAAATGAGGTTGACAACTTTGAGGAGCATTTATACTGTAGTCATCACCTAACAGTCACAAAACACCAGACTGCTTAGAAACGGCATTAGGAATTTTTAACCATTTGTCAAAACCGCAGGGACTTACATTTACGATTGATTTATCAATTTTAGAGTAAAATGTCCAGAGAGTAAATACATAGCATGAAAACCAACTGTAGTGACATCAATACATTAACCCTATTATGTAAAAACTATGATAAAAAAAAATTACAAGATTAGAAAAACAGATGCAAAATGGCAGGTTTTATTAGTACCGAAACCCTTAAAGGGGTTGTCTCACTACAAGAATTACTTTTTATGTTAAAGATCTTGAAAAAACAATTCACTTTGCAATATATGTCCATTAACAGTGTCCTACCTATTCCTAGATATCCCCTCTTGTATGTGCATCAGCTCCTCAGGTCGCTATAGCTACAGACCTGTTTGATCTATGCCGATAGGCTTCCAGCACTGGTTGCTATAGCTACAGACCTGGCTTCTACTGCAGCCTAGTGGAAGCCAGTAAACACGCCCCTGAATTCAAAATGAAACTAAGAAAACAGGACTGAGATACAATGACTCAATATAGTGAGACAACCCCTTTAAGACAAGGGGCTAGCACATTATCTGGAAAATAGATTTTTTTAAATTGACTCAAGTCACTCACCACTGGAGTCCAGAAATTGTGTTCAGTATGAATCACATCAAAGTGACATTAAAAATCCAGTAGGATAAACTAAATAATATATACTCTATGAATTGGTCCTAGAAAATAGAACATGCCAGGATGCTGGCCACCACCCGTCAGCCCTCCTGTAGAATTAGTAGTCATGCCAGCATATGGACAGAAACACTATAGCTGCCCCCGTGCCTCACTTGTATTTTTCTATTACCATTGGCTTTGTTAAGCAAACAAGCTAAACCCCCGGATTGAATTCCCAAAGGCGATCAGACACGCACAGGTAGTGCATATTACATGAGGAGTCGGCTCTTGCAAACACGCTGTCAGATCGCGGAGTCTCGGGGTGACATTTAATGCAAAACAGCGAAGAATAGCTGAGACTTCTAAACAGCACAATAAATGGCATTGAGCTGTACGGATGCTAAGGTGACCATTTCATGGGCTCTGCAATTATACAAGATGTAGAATCTTGGTGCATTTAGCATTTCCATGTTATTGTTCTTCTGAATGCCTTACTCTGCCGCCTGATACAGTGGCTCAGGGCATAGCTCATCTCATTCCCAATAGAAAAAAAATTTCTGGCTCCCAGTCGAGAAGGATGGTTAACCACAGGTTTCGAGGTGGATCCAAGTCTTCACCATTAACCCTTCAGTTCTTTATCTAAAGCAACACAGTCTTCACTGTTCTGGGAGAAAACCTTCATTATTTTAAAAAACTGGACCAAAATTGTTATTTATCTAATTATTTATCTTTATGATCTGGAAAAAAGGTGGTCTACAGTGTTGCATATCACTTTTATTTACATTTTATAATGGTTTTAAGTGGCCTATTGATGAAATGCCATCCCCATGCAATTTTAGGGGGTTGTAGATATGGCATGGTTTTGGTTTATAATAAAAATTACAATAGCAATCATGTAAATATGCAATCCAAATGATCTATAACCCGTTGTGTAGTCCTTAAGGGGCCATTAAATGTACTAGGACAGGTAAAGCTGCTGACGGATGCCTGTGACGGGCGCTATACAATTGTCTCTTGTCATCTGACACTCAAAAACATCTGCCCTTTTCTCACTGTGGAAGCAATAAAAAGTCTTACTGTTGCCTGTATACTTTCTGATCTAAACTCCTTACTTATCGGTCTCCCTTTCTGTAAACGCTCTCCTCGCCACTCTGTCCTATCCTGCAACAGCCAGGCTCATCTTTCTTTCCAGTCGATATACTGATACCTCTACCCCTTCAGTCACTTCATTGGTTGCCCATTTAGAACAAAACACAGCACAAACTGATCATTCTCACCCATAATGCTCTCCACAATGCTGCACCGCCCTACATCTTCTCCCTCATCGGTCTACTACCTTATCCAATTTCTGTGTATATAAACTAAGCACTACTCACCTTTTGTCTCACACCTGTAATACATAGATTACATGTACTGGGAAATTTGTAAGTAGACATGTTCATCAATGGTCTGTATGGAAATATGTTGTGTACAATGTTCTTAACTATGTCTTAAGTGCGGGACGTGGGGTGCACTAGAACCGTAGCGACGCTACATATTTATAGCTTCACTACGGCACTTCTAGGCACATTACTGCTGGAACAGCTAGAGCACTTTCAAAGTGGTATACCTGATCCAGAAATGTTGCCCTAGCGGTAGAATGCGCCTGATTTATGACCCGCTGTAGAGTGGGTTCATAATTCAGGCACATTCTATGCCAGTATAATGCGCATGAAATTTGGCGTGTTAACACCAAATTTCATGCATGTTACCCGTGGTGCCTCTCCGGAATC
Organism: Phyllomedusa bahiana; assembly: GCA_025379985.1. Taxonomy (NCBI): domain Eukaryota; kingdom Metazoa; phylum Chordata; class Amphibia; order Anura; family Hylidae; genus Phyllomedusa; species Phyllomedusa bahiana. The sequence continues at coordinate 42,386 of JAODAL010001705.1, read as the reverse complement.
CCTAACCCACATTTTTAGGGATTGCCCCTGTATTGGTCACAGGTTCGTGAAGTTTTATTGGGGGTTTTTAACCGAAAGATTTCTCCCGATCCTTCAATTTTTCTTTTAAAGCCCTTATAGGTTTGCCAAAAAAAGCATTGAAACTGCTTCTCCATATTCTCACTGCATGGCAAAATGCTTGATAGCGGCCTTTTGAAGACAGGCCCGGCCTCTGTCCCTACAGGACTTGCAGACTAGAATACGTAAAGTTTAACGTACAGAGCGGATTACCGCTTATTTACAGAACAACATTGATAAGTACAATGAGGTCTGGACCCTTGGATATCCTATTGGACTCCGTTAGCATCATAATGACACTTAAGTGTTCTCTCATCCTTCCACACCCCCTCCTCTTTTGTGTCTTGTCTTTTGTCTTTCAGTTTTATTTGCTATAGACTGATATTCATTGAGTTTTGAGTTATTGCTATTGATCACGGATATTTATGTGCTTAACACCTTAGTATACAGTAGCCTTGGGATATCTGCTCTTTATGTTCTTAATACCTTAGTATACAGTATCCTTATGTTAGACCTCAATCTATTTTCATATTCCTGTACAAATATACTTTGGAGATGGACTTGTAGCCCTGAGATTGCTTAGGCTTCCTCACAATTTGGATTCTCAAGTCCTCAGACAGTTCTTTGGTCTTCTTTCTTTTCTCCATGCTCAATGTGGTCACACAAGGACACAGGTTGAGCCAACTTTAATCCATGTCAACTGGCTGCAAGTGTGATTTAGTTATTGCCAACACCTGTTAGGTGCCACAGGTAAGTTACAGGTGCTGTTAATTACACAAATTAGAGAAGCATCACATGATTTTTCAAACAGTGCCAATACTTTTGTCCACCCCCTTTTTATGTTTGGTGTGGAATTATATCCAATTTGGCTTTATGACAATTCTTTTTGTGGTTTTCCATTGAAGACAAATTAAATGAATATATTAATACCAAAGAATTTGTGATTGCAATCATTTTCAGGAAGAAACTGAGTATTATCTGACAGAATTGCAGGGGTGCCAATACTTTTGGCCACCACTGTACATAATTTTGAAATGGATCTTTGTTCCTATATGAAGTCTAGCTATGGTAATGATTTCACTTTTTGCTGATTTCTTTTTGACAGTGTTACTTGTAGGCTACTCAACATAAAAAAAAGGAAACAACAAAATTATTATTTTGAACACCAGCTTACATTCAAAGCAATTGCCCTCTTCTGCATGGGCAGTAACTGGGTGGAGTGATTCAATAGGGTCCTGGTAGATTGTCACAGGTATCTGGAATAGTGTTAAGCAAACAGTAAAAAGTTCTAGTTCGATTAGAACCTCGAACTTTTGTGAGTTTGGTTCGAAGTTCTATTCGAACTTTGAACCCAATTAAAGTCAATGGGAGAAGATGTTCTGGTTAATTTTTTAGACCTATACAGGTGAGGAGAAGCTGTAATTACATCCATAACACTAAACTAGATACGTGGAACAAAATTTGGCTCTAAGAGTGACAGAAAAAAATTGAGAGGCTAAAATACTTCATTCCTTTCAATGGCTAACTGAAAAGATGAGGACACTGTAGCTATAGGAGGTGCAGCGATAGCAGTTGTTACAGGGCCCTACGTCCTGAGGGGGCCCAAAAGCCCCTTTGACACATAGGAGATTTGGAGACTGTGTGTTATACAATTACTGAACCCCCATAACTGTAAAAACTTAACTTTTGGGCACTGAGTATGATTTAGCAAATCCAAGCACTCTGTATAATAAATCCATGTATATGAGAGTTAAGCATTATGTGAGCCTGCAAATGTTGGCAAATAACAGCTTCTGGGTGTGGGAAAGATGCAGCCAGCAATACCAAACTCCTTAACTATTGATGTCTATGAAGAGGAAAATGCTATTTAACGAACAGCAGTCTGTACAGTACAGAGTGAGCTGAAAACGGCTTTCACAAGGCAATACAGTGAAATATCTATAACATGGTCATGTGATTTTAGCAGCCAATGAGAGCCCTACACCTCAGCAATGACTTCTCTGTGATCTGCACTGATTGGATGGCTGCCAAAAGTGCAGAAAGCCGCTGAAAACTAAACTGAAAATGGCGTGTCGAACAAGAACTAGAACTTTACTCGAACGAACAGAAAAATGTTCGGTTCGAGTTCTAAAAATTTGAGAAGTTTTACTAGAACTTAACTTTTCTAGAACAGTTCGATCAACACTAATTTGGAGCCATGCTGACAGCAGTGCGTCCCACATTGCTGGAGGATCCGTGGAGCAAACACAGCAATCCAAGTGTTTTCACAAATGTTCACTTGGGTTCAAGTCTGCGGATCTAGTGAGCCTAGGTAGTAATTTTAATTCTTGGTCTTCACCTTTCTATCTGTGTGAAATTTCACGTTGTCTTTGTAGAACATCCCATCCACCACAGAGAAGGCAATCTGGGTGTATGTGATATGCAAGGATGGAATGTACACCCAAATCAGTTGAGACTGCCTACCACATAGATGAGTGGGCCCAGAGAATGCCACAAAAATATTTTTCTGACCATAACACTGCCACTACTCGCTTGTATTCTTCCAGCAGTGGTTGCAGGGCGTTTGTTCTCTGTTCTTTCTCACCTGAGACACTAAAATCGATTTTTTTTACAAAACAGATATTATGACTTATTGGAGAAGGTAATCCTTTGCCAATTAGTGGAGGTTTAAGTCTGATACTGCCATGAAAATTAAAGCCTTTCTACTGATGCAACTTAATTTGCAAAGGTGCAGTGACCATCAGTCTGCTTCAGAGCCCCATACACAGTAGGGTTTACTGAGCTGTTATTCTAGACACATGTCCGGTTCATTTTGATGCCGAGTCCACCCTTGCGCACCTTTGTAGCGGACGTTAACTTCTCACATTAAAGGGGTTTTGCCACAAAGTAAAACTGACGAAATAACATTTTCACCATTCATTATAATTAAAAATTCTGCACCGTTTTTGTTTTAGCTGCTCCTTTAGTGAGCCATTGTTTACAGCTCGTCTCCAGGGGATACGACCAGGGCTGACAGCTCCTCAGTCCTGGTCAGACATCACCTCTCCTCTCAGGCAGCTATTGAGTGTTCAAACCCAAGGTGCTGTCACTCTACTCCCGTCCTCTGTATTCCTTAGTAATTAGTCAAACAGTGCAAATAAATAAAAAAAAAAAGAAACCTCAATGCGGTATGTGCATTGATAAAGACAAATAAAATTCCTGCAGGGATTTGAACCTAGGACCCTTGTGCCTGGAGGCAAAAACCTTACCTCTCAGCTACTCACAATGCGTTACATAAACAGACCTTTCATTGACTACAAGGAGGAAAGGCCTGGTGATGTCAGCCTGCTGGGTTACATGATAGGCAATTCAAACAAATCACACACACACCCTTCTGAGCACACAGAGCTGGATGCTGGAGGTATGAAATGAGATTGTGGCAAAACCCCTTTAATGGCACATGGTGCTCCGCAATAGTGCTAATGGTCCACTCACAAAAAACTTTCAGCCTAGCAGCATGTGAACACTGCGCATTTTCAGAAATGCGGTCGCCCTTGGCTCAAAAGCCAATTATTTCTTCAGGCAACTGTGATAAATCGCCACTTTTACGAGGAGTGTGTGGGGGGGGGGAAACTAGGCTTAAACTTCTTATCTCCCTCCCTTCACCCACATTTTCCCCACCCTTGGTTGAACTTGATGGACGTATGCCTTTTTTCAACCGTACTATGTAACTAAGTGTGCAGACAGCCTATCTCAAGCCTTCTACAACTACCAAACCAGATCCCCAGATGTGACTTCCTTCATGAACTACGTGTTCCGAGTGTGAAAAGCAGAAAGTGATCATAATAATGTGACTTGTAAAGAGATACTAAAGAGGTTTGTAGAAAAAAATCAACGTAACCCATAAAAGACAGACACATTGATGACTGTAAGAGAACATCATATTATGTCCTGCTTAATCTTTCAAACACTATCAGACCCTTCGTAAATTATGAACCTAACACCACCAGAAGAACGGCTCAGCTCCCGATCTCTACAGCATGTACTATTTATGTTACAAACAAGAATAACAGGCTCTGGTTTCAATGATGCATCCTTAATCATAAGCCAAGTTGATCATGCATTAAAAATGCACTGTCCCTGTACCCCTAGAGACTCGTCCCTGCCTTGAAACAGTCACTGGTAAACACTAAAATCTCATTTCACTTGACAACCTGTACTAGACAGAAAGGATTCCCCGATGAGCACTGCAGAGGATATGCCCTTTAGGCATTGTGTCCAAAAACAGCAAACATTGCTGCAATGACCCCCTTATAAAAGTCACAATGAATTGTGTGAGAGGAGCATTCAATTTGGAAATGTGTAGCAGTCTCTACTGGTGTAAGACAATGGTGTCCGGTAACTTAAACTGTCACAGGCAATACGGTTATGTGATGTGATATAGGAGTTAGGACGGTAAAAAAAAAGCCAACTTAGAAATGGAGTGTGAAATCCTTGCTGAGCAGAAGCAAATGAGGATGGGCAGCACAGGGGACTGTCAGAAAAGCCATGCAGTGAATTACACCAACAAGAACAACATATTAATTCAAACTTATCCATGACTTGTCTTCCTCTAAAGTTTTTGGTACTCCTAGGTACAGAGGCGTAACTTTAAGCTCTTGGGCCCTGGTGCGAAAAGTGAAATGGGGCCCCCCAGTTACCCAGTTACCATTTACAATACTGGTATCTTCCTATATGGCAGGAGGGCATTTGGGCCCCCTCAGGCTGCTGGGCCCGGTAGCGACTGCTACCGCTGCACCCCCTGTAGCTACGCCCCTGCCTAGGTAATACTGTGAGATACACACCATAATGCCTTGTGATATGCAGATGCTTAGTAGTGGGCTAAAAGGCAATCAAAACACTACACACCTTAACTGGTGCTCTCCATAAGGAGAGATGTTCCCCTTCTCTCAGCCACTCATTGCTCTGCTCTACACTGATGAGGGGCAAAAACCCGAAACGGCGTATGTAGATGAGCGATATTGGCTTGACTAATATTCCTTTTTGCTTCTTAAAGATTCAGTGAATCAGAAGTAAATTGAGGATTTGTGAAAACCAATAGAGGGCGCAGTGAGCTTCCCAGCTCCTTTCCCATAATGCCTTGTGATACACAACCTTGAACTTTTTCATGGTTTTATTGGGTAACAACAATAATTCTCGGGGGCTTTTACCAGGCTTTTTTATGATTATTATCCGAAACAAAACTCTCCAATTCTGTGCTTGATCCACTGATAAATTTGGTGTTAAAGGGTTTTTCTCACCATGCAGTTTCACAGAGCTACAGCCAGCTTTAGAATCACACATGCTGTTCAAGCTGTGGGTGGGTCTACAGCAGTGATTGACACATCAGCTCTGCTATTCTTAGCTATTCCTGTTACACTGACATGAGTGCAGGAGACTTATAAAGTGTATTACACAGGCTGCAGAACTCTAAAGGGTGTTTACTTAGATAAATGAAAAGTTCTGTGGGAGGTGACTCACCATAAGACTGAATAACGGATGGCAGCTTAGAGCAATGTGAGATAAGAACAGGGAGAGCTGGTCATAATCAGAGAAACCTGTGTGCGCTAAGAGATGAAATCTTTTTTATCTCCTGACCAAAGAAAAATCAACAAAGCAATGTCTTTATAAAAAGTCTTCAACTATACGTACCTACATGTTAAAAACCTGTAGTCATTGTAGTGAGGAAACCCCTTTAATCACATGCATATCAAATCTGTACATACTAAGTGATTCAGAATAAACGGTTCTGCACTTGGAAGCTAGTGCTTAAAGGGGGTTGTCTCGCTACAAAGATCATCTTTCAACATGTTGGGATCACTAAATAAAGATGTTTTCCAAATATATTGCGTTGTTCATTGTTTTTGTTAAGGAGCTACAAGTGATTTTATCGCCTTCTGTGCTCTCTCTGGTTCCCCAAGTGACCAACTTGTGTACTCCTTCTCCCCTGCTGTTTGGTCTATCTGATAGCAGGGAGTGACTTCATCACACAGGTCACGCAGCACAGAACTCCAGACAGTGAGAGCTTGTTTGTTATCTGATCTTTCAGACAAAAGCCAGTACAATTACTGATGTTTACTTTAACTCAGAAGCTTCCCTGGTCCTGACAGCATGAGATTTATCTAATTAGCAGAGGTCTGAATACAAGGAGCTCATATGCTAATTACGGACAGCTTGACCAGGAAGTGACAGAGCAAAGCAGCATTATTTCATTCATGCATCCTATGAAACTTTGAAATGAGACAACCCCTTAATGGGGTTATACCCATATAAAAAGACTGTTCACATGGTGTTAGGACTACATCTGAGGTATCGGTTGGGGTTACCGTAAAAAAAAGTTACCTCAACGAATACCACTGCAGCCCCTTTAAAATCAAAAGGGCAAATTAACATCTACAGTATGTGGACATCATTTGTTCTGTTTCTTTGCAGCATACGATTGGTAGACTACTACCGCAGGAAAATAGAGCAAACATAGTCCACATAAGACTACATTTGCTCTATTGATCTCCAAGGGGCCATAGCGGCTATTTTTCAGTATCCGTCGGGGTACCTTTTTTCACAGTACTTCAATGGATACCTCAGACGTGGTCCATAAAACCATGTGAACAACCTCTAAGAGATATACAGCTTATTCTCAGAATATCCACACTTTCTTTGCTGTTTCTTTAATCCTTTAGAACTGAATAAAGAAAGCTGATTAACACCCTCTCCATTCTTTCTCCACTTGGATAAAGATTAGGGGATGAATGAAATACTCTGTCACTTCCTGGTTCAGACTGACTCATTTGTATAAGCTCCATGCTTGTACAGCTCCTTGCTGTGCTGTGCTTTCAGATGCTAATTAGATCAGATTAGCTTCTCAAACTACTAACAGGACTTCTTATCTGATCCCCAAAACAAAAGCCCTAATTACAGTTCTGTTTATTTTACATAAATCAAGCTTTTTACTGCTGAGCAGCACAGGACACTGCTGTGACCTGTGTGATGACATCACTCACTGTTATCTCATTGAACAAACAGCAGGGGGAGAATTGTATACAGGTCTGTTACTGAGGGAACTGAAATAGCCAGGGAGGTCATAAATTCACTTATATCTCCTTAGGGAAAACAGAGGAACAAAGCAATATATTTGGAAAATGTCTATTTTGTGTTCCCTACAATTTGAAAGCTATTCTTTGTAGCGAGACAACCCCTTTAACTTCTCCTTGGTTGACCACTGTCAGACAGAGGTCATAAGAGTCCTTTTGGCCAGTATGTATCAGAAAAAGGAAGCACAGAACAGTGCAGTAGATTATGCTTTGTCATTCAACTGAAACCTTAAAAATATTTTTTTTACATGAATATCATATTAGCCTATGGGTAACGGAGTGGGTGTAACTATAACCGCAGCAGCTGGTCTTATGCAGTCAAGGGATTGAGGGGGGGCGCTCAGGTGCAAGAACATTGGATTTTATTCAGCACAACATTTTAAAAAGTAAAACAGTCTTTGTTGCCTTTAAGCAACCAGTGAGGGGTCACCTTTCATTTTTCCAGCAACATTTAAATAAAATGAAAGCCGAGCTCTGATTGGCTTCTATGGGAGACAAAGACAGTTTTAACATTAGACATTTTTGATAAATGTTACTTTTACTGTAACTTTTTTGGGGACTGTAGTTGCTGGCTTTCTGCTATCTAGCGCTACTTTGTAGGCTCAGAGAAAATAGGGCACTATTTTCTCTCTAGATCCAATACTCCCATTCCATTTGCTCCAGAGCAGGGGAGAAAGGGCGGCAGCTGTGACTACACTACAGGCTCTGGGAGAGCCTCCAGGATTGCACAACATACACAGGTTAGTGTATTACTAGTCACAACATATCCAATAGCCTAAATTATCTGCACTAGCAGCGTCTTCTTTTGTTTTTAGGGCATTACGCGCATTACGTACAGTACACGCGCGCGCAGTACATCGTGTGTTTCGGGAGCTCGCGCCAATATGCACGTACACCTGCGGCACGGGGGGTGGGGCGTTAGCCCGCCAGCCCCAATGACATTCATTACACTGACATGTCACTTATCTCCCCGCGCGTGTAATACGATTGTATTATACGAGCGGGGAGAGGAGGCGTAATCCATAGTTCTCTATGAGAACTATGGATTACCGTAATTTTGGCGCGCATCTCGCTTGTATTAGAGCGCAAATACGTGCCGAAATGCGTGCCGAAATTACGCCATGTGAACATACCCTTACCTTTGCGATACATCACTTTGTAAGTTCAGAGATATGTAGCACTATTAGCCGAAGGGGCCCATATCGTTTGGCTTTGGGGCCTTATGAATTTTGGTTATGCCCCTGACTTTCATGATATATCTGTTAAAGAGATCCTATTACAGCCTATGGGTGACAGAGCTGTTAGGGCCCGCTTACACGGCAATGGACAAATACCGGTCGGTTTATCCGAGAACTTTTCATATTCTTTTCAGCCTTTTCTGAGTTAGGTCTTGTTCTCATTTGCCTTGAAGGTTCCATCGGAAACCCCCGTGGCAGATTCCATCAAAAATTACAGAGAAATAGTGCAGTATACTACAGTCAGTCCCTGGGTTATGAACGGGATAGGGACTGTAGGTTTATTCTTTAGTTTAATTTGTATGTAAGTTGGAACAGGTACATTTATTAAAAGTAACTCCAGCAGAATTATTTTTTTTTTTGTTTTTCATAGTGGAGGGAAGCGTTCACACCCTTTTTACATTTTTTTTTGCCGTCTGTGCCTCCGGTTAGTAGATTTACCCTCCCATTTTGTCTCTCATGCTGTGGAATCCTGGCCCTTATAGTTCCATAGCTACTTGCTGCTGTGCAACATGGAACTACAAGTGCCAATATGCCACAGCAGCACATGTAAAACACATGTACTAACCAGCATCCAATTAGTATGTGTAATGTGGCATGCTGACACTTGTAATTAAACAACTACAAATGCCAGCATGCCACACGCACTAACTGTATGGCTGCTGACACAGTACAGAACTGTATTCTACATTGGAGGCTGTCAGGAAGGGTGGAAAGGGAAGGACCGGGAGCAGTTAAAACAGACCTGCTGTGCCGGGGCCAACAGTGCAAGACCAAAGTGGCGTGAGGGAGAGCTGTTTTGCCAGCCTGAAGACAGAGGTGCCCAGCGCAAAGTGAGTGGGATGAAGGTAAAAAGCGCTGCTCAGCTGGCCAGAGGACATAGGGGGGAGAGGAAGGCTTGCAATGTTATTATGGGATGCGACTCTGTGTGTGATGACAGCATGCTGAGCCACGCCCCATAAGTCTCCATTTGTAACTAGGAGATGAATGCAAGTCGGAACAATGTCGGGAATTGCCTGTATGCATGGGCATAACTATAGCCATAGCAGACATAGCGACTGCTATGGGGCCCAGAGGTTGAGGGAGCCCCATTTCATTGTTCCTTTTTGTAGGAAAAAAGTAATTGTTGGCTTTCGGCTCTCCAGCACTATTATGGGGGTTCCCTAAAATATGGTGGTATTAGAAATACCTTTAATAATTGTTAACTACGCTGCTTTTTTTGTTTTTTTTTTTTTTACACTTTATTGTCATTGGTTCTTGGGCCCCTATCTCATTTTGCTATGGGGTCCTATGAATTCTAGTTATACCCCTGCCTGTATGCCATTATACTCGTTCAAATGACAGAAGGCATGATGGAAACCCAATAGACCCCATTGTAGTCAAAGCGATCTGTCAGGCGCTGTTGGTGTCTGTTATATAATGGATAGGGCACGAGTGTTTTTGTGGTTTTGGGTTTCTGTGGAAGAACAAAAAATGGAAATAATGTAGGTGTGGACCCAGCACTATGCTGATCTCTACCATGTTCAAGAACCTGGGTAAAAGCTATTAAAGCTGTATAAACTATACCTCAGAGTGCACAGGATTACACTGGTTCTTTCCAATATTATGGACACCAATTTCTTCCCACTATATAACCCCAGAGAGTCATATCACCCGCTTTCAGAAGGTTGACAGTGCGAATGCCTTTATTAATTTAAGCCTTATATTACATATGTGTAGAGAAATCTCAGTGAAGGGAACATGATTCTATAGGTAATATTTAGGATCTTCCAACGTACAAATAACTCTTCACAGTATCGCTGTAAAATTCCACATACCCATGAAAGCAAACAAAATATCTGAAAGCTAAATTAAAATGAATTTTTGATCCAGATAGTCAGGTTGACAAACAAAAAAACTGGACCTACCCCAGCTCTGCACTAAATTCCAATTTGGCAAGCCCAATAGTATTTACTGTCATCACCCAGATGTGCCGCTGCTGTGAAATGCAATTGTCGCTGTACGAGTTACAGAGAAAGACATCAAAGTGGAACAGGACATCCATATAATTTACGATAGAAATTCAATTCAGAAACATTGGGCCTGGAGCCAGCAGTACCACAGGCAAAAAGCTGCATTCATCCTCCGAAAGAATTACCTGCCACAAGCTGAATATCGCTCATTCAACTAAAGGCATCATTTTACAAATCTAAAACGGATGCCCGCTCCTAACAGGGCAGCTAAACTCTACAGATGTAGTCAGATTCCAAAGATGCCACAGTACTGCAGGATTACAAGAGGTCACGAAGAACTGGGCCTTGATTAAAGGGAATGTGTCATCAGAAAATGAACTATTGTTTAACCTCCTGTGTTTTTTTTTTGTTTGTTTTTTTTATATTAGTATCATTATTTAAAGAAAAAAAAAAAACATCTAAAATCCAGCAGTTTTTATTTTGGCAACAAGGCCTATTAATTGTCGGACACTTCCTGTTCTGTAGAGAACAGCAGTCGTCTTCTTATCAGCGCAGTCAGTATTACACTGAAAGGTGACACCAATGTGTATAGGTAACACAGGGTCCACCAGTCACAATAGGAGATAGTGACTGTTCATCCTCTCCTCCTCCCTGCACACTGACTTCTTCCCAGGTCACAGAGCATGCCTAGAAAACTCTCCTATAGAAGTCAATAGACCTGTCCCTGTTCACAGGTTCCTACGTCGATGTAGCTGCTGTAAACCATTTATCTAAATGCTTTTAAAAGCAGCTCAGGCAAGAAGGCTACCACCTAACAGATACACCAAAAACTCACAATGTGTTTTGTTAAATGGATACCATATTTGACTATACAGTAGATGACAATGTTAGGTACCTATCACAGCCTCTGTTTAATGTATATGTTGGGAGTTTTTCCCACTACATATGTTAAAAGGGGCCTAAAGTAACTATGTGAATGCCCCTTAGGTATATACAGTATATTATGTGGATATGCAGTAAATGTTCAAGATTGGAAGAAAAAAATTGGCAATTGATTTCCTTTAATAAATAATAACTATGACGAAAAGCCCTATCAACCAAGATAACAATTGTCTCCTCCATGGAAATCATTATTATAATTTTTTTTTCTTTAAACTCAAAACAGGCCAAAAATTCTTTGTGGCCTAATTTCACACTATGCTGATTACAGCTGTCACTCACCGCATATGGATATAATATAAATCATTATCAATATGTATGCAGTGAGCTCCACCAAGTGGTTGCAGAAGATAGATTTTTTTTTCCATTTAATTGTATGACTGTGGGAAGGTAATTATAGCGGTTAAAATAAAATTTCTCTCTTGTCCACAGAGTAGGTGTTCAATGTATGATCATTGGAGTCTGACCACCTGGATCCTACAATGATCAGGAGTAGACAGGCCTCGAACCAGCTTTCAGAATGCAATAGCAGGATAACTATGCTCGACATTCAGTGTCTATGGGACATCTGAAGATAACCAAGCTTGGTCTATCGGATAGGTGGAAATAACAAGGTACAGTAGTACATTTGACACCTTATCTATGGATAACTGAAATGTTATTGCAAGGCATTATGGGAAAGGGGCTGAGAAGCCCACAGCGCCCTCTGTTGGTTGTAACAAATCCTCAATTTGCTCTTGACCCACCGAGTCTTGAGAAAGCAAAAAGGATTTTTTAGCCAAGCCAGTATCTCTCATCTACAGACAACGTAGATGAGAGATACTGGCTTGGATAAAAAATCATTATAGCTTTCACAAGACTCGGTGGGTCAAGAGCAAATTGAGGATTTGTTACAACCAATAGAGGGCGCTGTGGGCTTCTCAGCCCCTTTCCCATAATGCCTTGTGATATGCAGATGCTAAGTAGAGGGCGAAAAGGCAAAACAAAAACTGAACAAGCCGTTCGTTCGGTGCTCTCCTTAAGGAGAGATCTTCCCTTCCTGAAATGTTTTTGGTGATATAACCCATCTAATTTATTTGAAGATTTGCCAAGTAAGAAAAGAGAAAAAAAAAAAAAAAACTTTCTACAGCTATGGCTAGATTTTAAAAGTTATTCGGCACAAAATTTGGGTCCTTAAAAATAAAAACAGTGTTAAAGAGGATGTCCAGTGACAAAATATTTTCTACAGTTCTCTCCCAAAGTCAGGCACTTTTGTAATGTACTTTTATTAAATTGTCTGTGGTTTTCCTGCAGTTCTGAGCTTTAATTCATCAAAAAGCTGAATGTAGAAGTTCTGTATCTTCACACACTAGAAACAGCTGTGTCAAGCCCCAGAGATCCAGTGACAAAAGGGTTTTGCTTTATTCAGAGAAGGGTTTAAAGCCACACTCTTTAGTCCTGCTTCCCAAAGCTTTTACTATGAGGGAGGAAAAAGAGGACATGCACTGAGATGAAGGTTGGGAGGGAGACAAAAGGCAAAGGGAAATCGCTATCAAACAGGAAATACTGCAGCTCAGCTACAGAGAAGGGAGGCTACATGTAGCAGAAGTAAAACAAAATAAGACATCCTCTTTAAGATGTGGACATTCACTGCAGACCTTTAGCTTGTACTAGCCGAGAGCTCTTCTTCTGGAGTTAAAGAGACTTAGAGACTTTTTTTTCCCCTTTAAGGGGCCGTTCACACGGCACAGGACAAATACTGGTCGGTTTATCCGACCAGTATCTGTCCGGTTTTCGTGCTGTGCACACGGCCCCAGAGGGGCGATTAGCAAAGAAAAGCCCTCCCCTTTCCCATAGACATGTTCATATTCCCTCTGAAAACCGGTCGGAAGAATGAACATGTTCTATGTTTTTCGGGCCGCCGGCAGTCTGAAAAACCGCCGGACGGAAAATTCGTGTAGTGGGTACCACTGCACGGATTTTCCATTAAGGTCCGTGATAAAGTTTATCAGCTGTTTTGCAGCCGGTTTTCAAAACCGGAAACCGGCTGAAAAACCTGACCGTGGGGACGTGGCCTAAGATTTTGGAATACTGGGGGAGAGAAGAAAAACTAAACTATCATCTGCTAGAAGAAGAATTTGTCTCCAACTGGATTGATCTGTGGAAATGTAAAGATACATCACTTGGTCTAATTGTGACACAATTAGTTCAGTGATTAAATTTGGACATTAAAATAAGTAAATTAAATAGGTATTTCCTTTACTTGGTGCTCAATTTCTATAATAGCGACTGCACAAGAAGGTGTGCTGTTTAATCTATGCAGTACTATGTAGCACAGGTCTGCTCCAGGGTACCAGACCTGGTAGCTGATTATTGACCAGACCTATAAATGCCAATTCATCTATAAGTGTTGTCACCCAAGTTTCTCTACAGGATCGTGTATTGAAGAGTTGCTGGACAGCTGTATGTTGTACTTCTATTCAGTTGTGTTAAAGAGGGTCTAGATTATTTTAGTAAATACTTGTATTGGTCACTAAATAACTCTGAAACATCCTTTCTTAGAACTCTGATTTGTGACATACCTCTCTTTTTCCTCCCAGAATTTAATGAATAATTTGACATCTATGGGCAACATGTATGAACCTGCTTAGGTCTAAAACTCACTTTTTTTGCCCATAGTTTTACACCTAAACAGTTTTCATACATGTGGCCCTATGTGTTATCATTCTCCTTGTCAAAAAGAGTGTATCCGTACAGTCTGACAAGGTCAGAATTTAGCCTGCACAGGGACTTCGCCTCCAACTGGTATCAACCAGTTGTCACTTTATTCATAATTCACATCATTCATATTAATTTCTAGTAGGAATAACAGAGGAACGAAAAACACAGATTCTAAGAAAAGATATTTCAGAATTGCTACTTCATGGGAATATGAATATATATATATATATTTTTTTTTTACTAATGTCAGAAGTGATGATAGGTTCTCTTTAAAGGGAACCTGTCACATAGATTATGCCCCCCTTATTGAGGACAGCACAAGTTAGTGACAGACATGCTGTTCCCAGTACTGTGCCCCTTATTCTGTAAGATGCTGTAGTTTTAGAGCATTTAATGCTCAAATCTTATTCATGAGTAGGTGTTAGCCCCGCCCACCAAAGGCTAGCTCCACCTGCCCAACAGTTATTCACCTGTTTCAACCTATTCAAAGTAATATGTTGAGGTGGGTGGGGCTAGCCTCAGGTGGGCGGGGTATGGAAAAAAACGGACGCTTTTCATGACACTTTTTCTGGCTGAAAACTGCAGATTTGAGCACTAAATACTCAAACTCCAGCATCTTACAGAATAAGGGACACAGGGCTGGAAACAGCAGGTCTGTCACTAGCTTGTGCTGTCCTCAGCAAGGGAGGCATAACCTATGTGACAGGTTCTCTTTAAATAGAAGGCCAAACCAGTACCCACACACTATCATTTGGTACAAACTATTTTTACTTACAGTATGAATGTAGGTGGTCTGTGTTTTAAATTCACCGGTACCTCACATGCAAAAGTATTGTATAAATAAATGAAAAAAAAAAACATACCCTCTTTTCATCTGTGACAATATAGTTGCGACCATGTTTCTTTGTAAGATGAGGAACCAAGATGTCAAACCGTCTCCGGAATTCACAAAATACCATATGATCAGGATAACCTAGAAAAAAATAAATATAAAAGGAGTGAACAGATAAGGAGTGCCTAGAAAAAAACTAACACATAAGGACATTGGACTACATCCATCTCACAGTGCTCCGTTCAATAATAATGATCTATAAAAAAGTGAAAAATTTCATACGAATGAAGCTTCTGTACCACTTTTTTCTCCTGACACATGCAACACCATTATGGGACCTTACTCTGTGTTACAGAAGCTTTCTACTACTTTTCATATCGGAAGAGGATAGGAATGCGAGTCCTGATAATGTTTAGAAATTAACAGCATACTATTCATAACCCATGCCAAACAAGCTAAGGGTACGTTCACACTGCATATTTGCGGGGCAAACTTCAGGCTGTAATTGTGCTGCAATGTGCCTGAAGTATGCCCCATAAATATGCTAAAATCATAGCACTCAATGAGTGCTATGATTTCCCGGTGAAAGTGAATAGGAGCTGAGTTGGAGTGCTGTTGAAAGTACGCCCTGGCCAGTGTGTATTTTCAACAGCAGGCGTATTGCGGCGCACACAGATACACGCCACTATACGTCATGTGAACTCCACTTTACACAAAAATATATTACATAAAATAAACACATTTTATTTTCTAAAAAAAAAACAAAAAAAACATAGAAGTAAACTGTATATATGGAGGTAAAGAGGAACCACTGCTTAAGACAGGACATTGAACAAAAAGTCAGGTATACATAAAATATACAAGTATCCCATAAAACATCCCAAATTCTACACGATACACATACAAAGATAAATGTTACTAAGTAACCCCAGTCAAATAAATATATAGATATATATAGAAATATATAGAAATACAGGACATCAAAATCTCTCCTAAAGTTTGATATCCTTTATTATATATGTATTTGGTTTGCAGTATATATATCATATATGAAAAGGATATCAAAATTTAAATTCCCAAAAGGCAAAGGGTAAGATATATATGAATATTTGCAAACAAAGGTTTTCTGTACCAAATATTAAGTTCTGTTTTTGTATCAAATACTTATTTCATGCAATAAAATGCAAATTCATTATTTAAAAATCATAAAATGTAATTTTCTGGATTTTATTTTTAGATTCTGTCTCTCGCAGTTGAAGTGCCTAAGGTAAAAATTACAGACCTCTCCATTCTTAGTAGGTGGGAAAACTTGCAAAATCGCCAGTGCATCAAATACTTATTTTTCCATGTTTTGAGGGTTATTTCTATTAATGTATACTTGACCGTTTGGTGTCCAGTCTTCGGAAGCACCTCTACCTCAATGTATCCTGTTTTTATTCTCTGTTTTCTGTGTTATTTTATGGAATTTATTTTTGTGACAGCTTTTATTTGTAGGTGTTTGGAGTTATTTTTGAGGCTCCACACTAAACATCATTTGTTTTATACCCTTATTTTGTTATAGAAATAACATTCTTTATCATGTGCCATGCAGAGAAATCGAACATGCATTTTACTTCTCCGACAGATTGACATAGCACTTGGATGGTGTTCATGTCTCCTAATGTGTCTGAATACATTTCTGTATTCAGAAAAAAATATTTTTACCACTACCTGTACTCTATAAATTCAGCCAGTCCAGCCTGTAACCAGAGTCCATAACATTTTCTTTTTGAACTCTGATTCATAATTTACAAAAAGGCTCTGCTATACTGGTCCTGACACCGTGTCACTATTTTATGGGTTATGCAGCTTATTTGCCTCCAAGTAAATAAAGCCCATGTGCAGTACAGACAGTCCATGAACAACAATGACACTGTCTATTAAAGGAGTTTTCTCGCTATGAAGATCATAGTTCAAAAGGAGGGGACCAAAAATTTAAACATGTCTGTCCTTGGTTACAACAAGCAAGGTGCTATGGTTTAGGAGAACGGCTGTTTGTTTAGTGCTTGGGAACGAAGTGAGAGCTCCGGTCGGGTTACTCCCAAGTTACACCCCCGGTCGAAAGAGGTCGTGGACGGGAGCACGCAGAGGGACGTGTGCACGGACGAGATAGAGAAATTTTTCACTGACAGCAAGCAGTGGTAGGTGCGACGTATGCGTGCGGGGTTTGTCACTGACAGCAAGCAGTGGTAGGTGCGACGTATGCGTGCGGGGTTTGTCACTGACAGCAAGCAGTGGTAGGTGCGACGTATGCGTGCGGGGTTTGTCACTGACAGCAAGCAGTGGTAGGTGCGACGTATGCGTGTGGGGTTTGTCACCGACAGCAAGCAGTGGTAGGTGCGACGTAACCGTGCGGGGTTTGTCACTGACAGCAAGCAGTGGTAGGTGCGACGTAAACGTGCGGGGTTTGTCACTGACAGCAAGCAGTGGTAGGTGCGACGTAAACGTGCGGGGTTTGTCACTGACAGCAAGCAGTGGTAGGTGCGACGTATGCGTGCGGGGTTTGTCACAGACAGCGAGCAGTGGTAGGTGCGACGTAAGCGTGCGGGGTTTGTCACTGACAGCAAGCAGTGGTAGGTGCGACGAAAACGTGCGGGGTTTGTCACAGACAGCGAGCAGTGGTAGGTGCGACGTATACGTGCGGGTCTGTCACTGACAGCAAGCAGTGGTAGGTGCGACGTTTGCCTGCGGGGTCAGTCACTGAAAGCAAGAAGTGGGAGGTGCGTGGTATGCGAGCGGGGTCTGTCACTGACAGCAAGCAGTGGTAGGTGTGACGTATGCGTGCAGGGTTTGTCACGGACATCGATCAGAAGTCCTGCAGCAGAGAGAGAGAGACCATATGCAGTCCCATGTAAACACAAATAGATAGAGCATATAGTTTTGTCCTGCAGATCTGTAGAGGTCAGGGGTGTAATCTGCAGGATATATCACTGTGTGTGAGAGACAGAGAAAAAGAAAAATCATCCATCTTTCCAGAGTCCTGAATGTCAAATGCCCATTCTAATTACAAATGTAGATATACACTATAGAGTTACACTTAGCTTTTCATTTCCCTTCTGGCGCACACAGAATGAATTCTCATATGCACACTTTGGGCAGTGTCTGCAGAGAGAAGATATGCCCTGCTGGGAGGAGAAACAGACCCCTCCATTTCACAAGCTCTGCTTAGCAACCAGTATAAACGGCTGCGAAATGGTGAAACGAGAAAACCCCTTTAAGGGTGGGGACGGAGAAGCTGGTCTCTTTTTTTTTTTCTAGCCCTGGACAACCTATATAAGCATAACTTAAATCTGATAACCTTTTGACAAGAAGTCAAGGGAACAGAGGCTCAAAACAGAGAAAAGGACTCAATGTACATAAGGCTAGGTTTACATCTGCATGAGAGGTTTAATTCTGAGCCTTCATCCCAAAGGTGAAACTAAATCCAACTCATGATGGACACCAAGGCTGCCACTGATTACAATGGGATCTACAAGTTTTCGCTGCGTTGTTCTACAACTTCATTCAATACAATGTATAAAAATGAACGAAGCTGCTGTCGACGTTTCTGACGTACAATTATTCTTAAAAGTCTACAACTATTTATTTCATTTATGCAAAGATCTACAAGTGATACAAGCAGGAGCCTGTAAAAAAGGGTCATGTTTGTGTGCAATGTCTGCAAACATAACCTGAAAACAAACCGAAATTCATTTATACACGAGACTGAGGAGCTGAACGTGAATGTGTGTGCGTGTAATTAAATCAAGCACTGAGCTGGTTATTGAAAAAGCAGCTTCTGCTTGCAATTGTTGAAGAATTTCACTTCAATTGACTGGTGAGACCTGCACGCTTATGTTCTGTCTCCTAATCTGTCGCTATCTATTGACTGATGCACCATCCAGCACCAGCTCAGTAGGGAGCCTGTATTGATCCCATTGCTGGGAGATGTACATTGATTTTTTTTAGGGGGACCTGCTTGTTTATTTAACAAGTTTGTTTTTCCTTTTTTTATCATAATGAGCAGCATACCTAAATTCAGCGGCTTCTATTGATAGAGAGCATGCAGAGAAGCACATGCTCTCTATGCTGCTTCAGTGCCCACTGGAGATGGAAGTCTTTGAGAATAAGAGGCCATCAGACGTAGCAGAGGTGTAACAAATGACAAAACAATCTTGTTCCTTATTTGTAAGAAAGGAAACGTTCTACAGAATAGGCAACTTTAATTTATTTCCTCAGATAATATCCTAATACTACTAAAGTACAGCCCATCTGCGGCCACTGAAATTGATTGCTACAGGGGAAGAAAAGAAACATTCCCCACAAGCCCCTTACTAAGAGTCCTCACAGTCATTCTGCAGAAATCCTAATCTTCAGTCCTTTGTGATTAAATCGGATCCGTCAGCTGAATATGCCGCTCTCTGCAGGGGCAGCATGTTACTGCCATAGGTCCGTGAAAGCAAAAAAAAAACCATAAAATAACCCAGCAAGGAGGAGCTGTTGGAATCAAACACAACTTGATATGTGTGGATGCGATGAGGATACTTGTAAGTGATTACTATATGAGAGAGAAAAGATACGTTTATTGGGGAAAACCGTATAACTGAAAGGAGGATTTATTACCCTGTTGGCAGCCTCAAGTCTGAATACAAGATAAAATCTGGTTGGGCATGGAGGCACACAGGTTTCATATGGCATGCTGCAATACGTTTCTCCATAGATGTTGCAGCTGGGAGATTTTACACAGCCATTGGTTGCCAAAGCTGACATCCTAACTGGTCCCATAAGTGTTTGATTGCCAATATATCTGTTGACCAGGCAGACCAAAGAAGTGGTGTAATCTGACAGAAACATTCCTGGGAAAACATGTGTGGCAGCATTGTCCTGCTAAAAAATACCATTTGGAAGCCGTGCCATAAGAGGCTACACATGTAGCCACAGGATGCCATGCACATATCACTGAGCTGTTAGTGTCCCTTATATCACTACTAGAGGTGGCCTTATGTATGCACTAGCTTCCCAGATTATCACACCAGCATCTGGGGCAGTGTGTTGCTCCACAAGACAAGCAGGAATGAAGCGTCCACCACAAGGCCCCCATACTCACCCAACCAAACAGAATCGGAATTAGTCACTCAAGCGAATACAGTCCCAGACTGTACCAGTCCATGTTTCCTATTCATGACAACAGTGCATTGAAGGCAATAGTGGCTGGCTGTCAATTAAAGTATGCAAAATGGGTGCTGTGACCGCAAGCTTCCTTCTGCTAAATACCTAAAATGGTGCGGACAGAGACAAGTGTGTAAAAAAAAAAAAAAAGTGCCACCTGTGTCTGGATGATGGAAACTGCTTGTGCTTGTCAGAATATCAAACAATAGTCTCTACTGATGATGGCCTTCTGAAGCCTGTTCGTCATGTGAAGATGCCCATACATAAGCACAACTAAAACCACCTGGAAGGGGTGGTAAATAAAGGTGCCACCTGTGCCTGGATGGTGGAAACTGTGGGAACTGCTTGTGCTAGTCGGCATATCAAATAATAGTCTCTACTGATGATGGCTGTCTGAAGCCTGTTCATCATGTGAAGATGCCCATACATAAGAACAACTAAAACCACCTGGAGGGCCACTCAATGAAACAGCTATCCTGCTTCTCTCAGTCCAGTGATGTGGCCCTTCACAAAATTTGTCACTCAAGGACGTTTTGCCCAGCAGACAAACATTCGGGAACAATTTCACCCACTTTAACAGCTCTTATAGGGTATAACATTACAGCCTTGACCTAAAACCATACATTGCCTTTCTTCAGTTCTCTTTTAAAGCAAATCTGTCACCAAACTTGGAACTTAATGTTCCATTTTTAAACAGCAATATGTGCTAACCTACCCAACTATCTAAAACCTGTCAGGCCAAACCAAGCTTAAACGGTTGCTAACTGGCAGAAAAAATACTTTATTTTGACTGTTCTACCTTCTTGATCAAGAACAAGTAAGAACTATTACTAGGCAAGCGAAGGCAAACAGTACCAGGTCCAAGCTGGAAAAGTTTTTAGCCCATGCTATATTTAATGAAACTACAGGATATTGACAAAGAAACTGCCAAAAAAAAAAACTAACCAATGGCTGAAGCCATTCTAAAGTCTAGTGCACACTCTGCACTCTAAATGATTGAAATTTTATATTATAGCTACCCTTTCTGTAAGATCCATGCCTACTTTTAACTAAAAAACCCAAAACACCCGCCTTCCCATCACCCAAAAAAGAACTCTTCAAAAATACAGTGGAGCGTGCAGTGTTTTGGAGTTTGGGCGTTGCATTATACTAATAGGGATGGGGGCATTGAATTTAAAAGTCTGATAACCTAATTTTCAATAGTTTTAGGTCTGGTTAAAATCCATTAGGAGCCTTTGTTGTAGCTTCTGTCAAAAATGATGAAAAACAAATCCAGCAGTGCCATTATTTTTATTTATCCGTTTCACGGATGGGAACCAGGCCTTACCTGTAATAATGCTGTATTTTAAAAATCTATTTTTTTAGTTGCAGATGCCAAACAGAATATTGTTATGCTTAGTGGAGTTGTAATTTGCCATCAATAGTAGATGATTACCTTGTCTATACATGCGAAGAGCATCCAAAAGGCGGGACCCTCGAATTTGAGCTCGCAGCAGAGGCACATCAACTTGCATAAGCTCTGCATCACAACGTTCACCTGACAGATCCGACTCACTGGAGCCAACGCGTGCAGCTGGTACCAGCCGAGTCTCACCGTTAAATGACTCCGCTTTGGGCAAAAAGCAATAGACAAAGTGAATCTTGGACTTCTTAATAGTATCAATTAGAGCATCCTAAAAGAACAAAAAAAAAAAAGAATTAACGAACAATAGAAAAAACTAAATTAATTCACTTAAAACAATTTATATGCAAAATAAATCTAAATATAAAAATAAATCTCCTATAATATCCTTGTCTCTCTTCGCTCACTTTGTAAACATGATATATACATTTGTTTAAGATATTGACCGATAGTGGTGACGCTCTGCTCATGAGCCTTTCTTGAATGCCCTCGGATTTCCAACCCCAAAGCAATTAAGGGAGACATGTATGATCGGGGTTTTCACCCTTCTCTGGAGTAAAATGTGCTTATGTGAGTCGGCTACAATGTCTAATGTGCCAAACGAATACGTTAGGCGCATTGTTCGTAAGACTCAATACTTTTTAATGCACCTAACATGTGGGGGCGATGTGGAGGTGTGTCGCAATATTAGACACATATGAATGCAGGTCGGCAAAACTAGACGCATTACTGCTCGAACAGGCAGACCTATTTCAATGTGGTCTGCCTGAGCCATCGAAGTGGAAGCTAGATTTGCCGTTAGGGCAAAAAATGTCCCTTATTTCTCAACTTACACCAGTACAATAATAAAAAGTAATGGCTGATAATTATCAAACTGTATAAAACTAAATTATTTAAATTTAATTAAAAATGTTATAATATAAAATAAATGTAAAAATATATAATATCCCAAAAATATAAAAATATGTCCTATAAAATGTATTTAAAATTAATAGAATCTAAAACTAATTTTACATTACATAACCCACTGATGGTGTTGTTTAGATTTTTATTTTTTACATGTTTAATACATTAAATTTGAAATTTATTTTTGCTGCTCTCACCCTTTATTCTACCTACAGCAAGAGCCAGCACAGCACACGGCTTGCTGGGATCTGTGGTCCTCCAAGCAGGATCAGTACCATAGTTTCTATTCACTGACATGCTATTCTAATGACTTTTCTTTTATTTCCAGCTTTTATACATGTTAGGTGCATTACTAATGCGCCCAAGTTCCGTAATGCGCCCTAACACACAGGCGAGGTGCAATGAACTTTAGACTCCATTTATGAATGCACAAAAGCCACTTTCATACATTCAAGCGCATTATACACTGAAAAAACAATGAAAAATGAACTCCGATGTGCCTAGTTTCATACAGGTCTCCCTAAGTGTCCGGGACTCCATAAGACAGCCTCCTGGAACGCAACAGTTATTTCACGACCATGAAGGAGACAAATGTGGGTTCAGGCAGTTGAAACAGCAGCATTCAGCTCAGGAAACTCACAGGTGGACATACAAATACAGTCTAAATTATCTGGAAGTTAAAGGCCTCGTTCACACGGCTTATTTTGGGACTGATTGGAGACGTACTGCCTCCAAACGCCCCTAACTCCTTTTCATTGAATCCTATGTAAAACAGCGTTGTAGTTCACATACCATAAGGTTTTTACACACGTTTTATGCGCTTCTTTGGAAGCTGTTTTGGGTGCTGAAAAAGAAGTGTCATGTCAATTCTTAAAGCATTTTCAGCTCTGAAAATCCCCATAGGGATCAATGGAGAACTTCAAAACCTCGCCCAAAACCTTATCGCGTTTTTCACCGCTGTTTTTCCCCTGGCTATTAATTTGTATGGGTGAAAACAGTGTTGAAAACCTCATCCAAAACCTCTTCTGAAAAACAGTGTTTCAGGTGAGATTTTCATGCTGTTTTGGGCGCTGAAAAATCAGCATCCAAATAAGCTGTGTGAACATAACCTTACTGTTAGACAGTTTTGATCAATGAGGCCCAGTATGGTCTTACTACAATCAGGATTGGTTTCAGAGGTGTATGAAGTGGGATTTATTGAATGGCTGCTAATTATTATTATGGTTTCTAAAAACCAATGGACACACCAACCTGGCATAATATATTTTACTGCTTTGCATACAGAGGCTCTGTAACTAGTGAAACCCTCCAAATCCATGTAAGGAGAAAAGGAAGTACAGGTTGCTGACTACTAAATTGCAAACATATGAACATTTAAATCACATCCATGAGTTGAGTACATGTTCTCTTATATATTCTATAAGGATTTGTATCCAAACAGTGAATCAGTACAAGTACATTTTTGATTCTTCATATGATTCTGATAAATATATATATATATATATATATATATATAAAAACTAAATAATATATAAAATACAACATATAATTATATATGATATATATAATATACAAAAGGGCTAAGAGTGACTAAGTAAGGTCCTGGTTTCTACAAGTATTTGGAGCCATGCTGACTGCATCCCACAACTGTTGTAGGGTACGTGAGGAGGATTCATAGAGCGAATACAACAACCGAGGTGGTCCCAAAAATGCTCACTTAGATTCAAGCCGGGGAGAGTATTTGGAAGCCTTGGTTGTTCGCTTCCAACCAATGTAATTTACTTGGAAAAAAAGATGATATATATATACACACACGCATACATTTATAACAAGTACAGATGTGCATATATATATATATATATATATATATATATATATATATATATATATATATATACAACACACACACACACGCATACATTATAGAACAAGTACAGATGTCAATATATATATATATATAAAAATATATATATAAAAATATATATATATATATATATACACACACACACACACACTTGTATAATGACATACACACACTGTATACCAATGCATACATACACACTTGTATAATTACATACACACACTGTGCATAACCACACATACACATAATTTCCACTTACAACTTGAAGTTTAATTTGAATACAAAGCGACTTTTTCTTCACAGCTGCCACGCCAGTCGTAAATGTCTTTCGCTTGCTGGTTGCTCTGCGCAGGGCCAGCTGGGACCCCCCCTCCAGGCCAGCTATTGAACCCGATAAGACTGTCGCTGTGCCCGTTCTGCCAGCAAATAAGCTGCTAATTATTTTCCTGCGGGTGAGTAAGAAAGTAGTTTAAAACTGAACATGTGTTTCAAAGCTAATTTCCTTTACTTTAATAAGTTCACTAAACATGGATACAATGCATTAAAATATATCAAGATGAAAGTAATAATGCTGCCCGTTCTCTGGGTGTCTGGTGTGCTCAATCAATGTGCATAGCAGAAATAGTGGCACTCCCAGGGAAACCAATCAGATGTGTGCTATGAAGTGATAAAGTGAAAATAAAAACTGGTAGGACAAATCTGATCTATTTCAACCCAGCAATAACTTTTCTTTGCACTTTCTTCATAAATGTTCTCTTCACATGTTACCTGAAAAGGGGGGTTGTATCCCCCCTTTTAGCCACACATGCCCTCCCCTGTAGCCATATGCCCCCCCTTTTAACAAAAAAGGGTTTACCTATTTTTTTAGAAAAAATTCCCCCCCTGTAAAAAACATCCCCCCCTTAGCCCATATCCCCCCTTA
Organism: Phyllomedusa bahiana; assembly: GCA_025379985.1. Classification (NCBI taxonomy): domain Eukaryota; kingdom Metazoa; phylum Chordata; class Amphibia; order Anura; family Hylidae; genus Phyllomedusa; species Phyllomedusa bahiana. The sequence goes on along the minus strand of JAODAL010001705.1, from coordinate 17,284 downwards.
AAATCCCCCCCCTTTTATAAAAAAAAAATTTTAAAAAAAAAAAATACTTACCCAAAAACCCGGCCCCCGTCCTTCCTCACTTAAAACGTGTAAAAACTATTTCATACCGTTACCGCCTGGGGGGGGCCACCCCTCGGCCGGAAAGCTGCCGCCCCAGGGACCCCGTCCAGGGGGGTATGAACCCTACTCCCCGGCCCCTTTTGCCCTCAAAGCGCTATACCTCTGGGGAAGAAAAGGGGGGAATGTTTCCGCTTCCCACTTATGGCCCATGGAAACCCCCACATAAAGATGGGGGCCGCCCGCCTGGGGCTTTGGGCCACCCAGGCGCCTTGGGCCCGGACCCTCGGGGCAAAGGAAAATTTATTCGGGGCTCTGCCCCGAAAATCTGCCTCCGCCCCGCCTGAAAGCCTTGTGCATATGCCTTTTTAAATGGTTCCTTTGAACGACCAGTTATAAGTCCCATCACTCTATAAGGCATCCAAAGGGATCTATTTTTAAGTACACTTTTGTCTTTTTAACGGTCTTTGGTATGGCATACTGCTTTAATAAGTTTTGTTCCTATAGAAACTTTGCTCCTAGGAGAAAATATGAGGCTTCAGCAATGCATCATATGGAGCACATGGACTGCAAACTATAGACCCTGTAGACACTGTGTACATGGACTATAATCAGGAACAAACTTTGCCAAAGAAATTCGGGCACTCCAGGTTTTCACCCCTAGGGCATGTTGGCCGCAAACCTGTGCCGTGGGGGGTTTTTTTCAGAGGGTTTGCATTTTTTTTGGGCCCGCAAAGGGCACAACACCCTTCTTTTGAAAACCCGTGAACAGTCCCACTGCACAGTTTTTCCCCCCGGGGCATTTTTTTAAAAAACGCCGGGTCCCCCGAAAAACATTGGGCATTACATTCTTCCGTCCGTTTTTTGGGGGAAAATGTGCATGTGAAGGGAAAGGGGGAGGGTTTTTTTTCCCCCGCGGGAAAAAACCTCCCCCCGGCCGGGGGGGGCACACAAACCGGACAAATACCGGCGATAAACCGACCGGTATTTGTCCTTTGCCGTGTAAACGGCCCCTTAGACACCTAGAAGCTACTACCAGATTTAGAAACATGAATTGCCAAATCAACTGGTGTGCTTGAAAAAAAACAGACATCCCTTTGTTCAAGCAATCCGTAAGTCTGGGTTCACATGGGTTTTTTTGATGTGTACTTTGCATCTGTATTTGTAAGCAACATCAGGAATAGGTCTAAAGTACAAGCATTTACATTAGACTTTTTCTCTGCAGGTTCCACTCCTGCTATTGGCTTACAAATACTGCTGAAAAATAGGCGTATAAAAAAACAGTGTGAACGCGGCCTAAAGGGCCTAGTGAAAACGCAGTGTGAACCCAGCCTAAAATGCCCATTTAAAGCACTGTGTGAACCCAGCCTAAAGGGCCCGTCACCCCAAACCCCTTTTTGGGGGGCCCCCCCCTCTTTTTTTTATATTTACAGAAAACAATAAAAGTAGAAGTGTCAAATTTGTAAATGAATTGGGCCCTATTTATGTCTTCCATGTAATTGTCAAATACAGAGCTAATGTTTTTGAAAATGAACATACGAAGAATCTGCTCCCCCCACCGCGATGGGTACACAGGGCCCTTTGGGGGCCCAATCTTGCGGGATATTGGCCTTCCAGTAGAACCTGAAGGAACTTAGTAAAAGTTGTGGATATTTCTGCCATGTTTTTCTAAAATCACTTTAAAACTGCGTAATTTTTGCTGCAGTTACAGAAAACCACAGCAAAAACTGCAGTAAATACTGAAAGATGTTTGGAGTTAGCTAGGCCATTAGCACTTAGAACAACCGAGTCAACTGTACCATTAGTTCTCTCCAATTTTTACATCACAAGCTGAAGGTAACCAAGTGTGACACCCCCTTACCAATCCGATAAGGATGCCCCGTCCTAAGGACAGGCCATTAAATTTGCAGTCCCAGACAACCCCCTTAAAGTAGATGATAACTACCGCTTCCCATCGATCAATGCATTTTGTAATATTTAATTAAATTTTTTTTATATAAGATTCTATAAGAATACTTGATCCATCTTACTTCTGGGAATCTTGCAGTAAACTAGCAGCATTCTGTGCAGCTGGATTTTGTTTGACGTAACTTAACCATCCAGTAGCGTCATATTCCACCCAGTTAGTTCCATAGGAATGCCCCAGCAAGAAATGATGCTCCTTATTGCTTCGGAGTAAAGGTTTTTTACCTGTGCATAAACAGAAGTAATCACAACAGAGAAGTAATTTCACAACTTAATAAACAGCCTATAGTTTAGGAGAACAAAAATGGCAAAAAATATGCAACAAAAATAAAAACTAAGAATAATTTGTAACTTCTCCACATGGTGGGATCTTCTAAAATAAATATATATATTAGAAGATCCCACCATGTGGATAGATATATATATATATTATATATATATATATAGATATAATATATATATATATAATATATTATAACTATATATATAATATAAAAATCTATTCATCTCGATTTTGCCTGAACTTAAGACAGCTCACCACAAATGTTTGCGGTCCTTGTGTGGTACGCTCCTATGGACTTGCTTAAGAAAAATTATACTCAATGCCAGAAAAATCCCTACATATGGCGATCAGAGACTGTTTGCAGTTTGGGAAAAGCTATCATTACATGTCAGGTGCTCCAGCAAAGGGGAATTGCTCTTTTATTGTCACACGAGGCCAATTACTCTCTAAAAAAGCTTCATGCCCTATGTCAGAGCCACAGTGACTGACAGATAAACTTCCAACTGCTTTCTAGTTGGAGAAGCACTGAACTGATAAAAGCTTAAAATGTCAACACGTCATTTTTGGGGCGCTCTAAATGTCAGATGTAAAACATATCCTAACACCTTTTAGGTTCCTATAGCTACAGTGAATTGTAATTTCTCAAGATTCGATATGGACGTACACAACGGTCATAGACAACAGAGCAGTAAATGCTTCACAAAAATGTTTCACAAAATGGGAGGTCAACCTCCCTCAAGGAGCACTTTGCTCCACAAGTTGAGGGTGGAATGGAAAAGGATGACAAATTCCATCTCTGTTTTTGGTTATCATTTTGGCAGTGTTCACTTTGTAGTAAAAAATTATGGGCGACATGTCAGAAAAGTGGCGTATCCATGCCAGTTTTAGGTGCATTAAATCAGTGTAAAGTGTGCCTGAAAGTCCGATACTTTCTAAAAACTGGCATCAGGTATACCTTGCATAGAAAAGTTAATGCTCCTAAAAAGGCGCACTGCGTCAAAAAAGGCGCATTGTGCAACTCGCGGCGCATAGCATATCCTTGGTAGTATATGTAATGCGCCTATCGAGGCGCATTGCCCGATGGAGGCGCATAACATATGTAATGCGCCTCAATAGGCACATTGCGCGACGGGGGCGCACAGTGCGCCATATTTAGGCGCATTACAAAGTGTCGTGCCCGGCGTATAATGCGCCAAGTTTTGGTGTATGACAGTCCATTTACAACAAGAATATGGCATCAAAAGTGGTTTGGCCGCAAAATAGACCAAAAAACTGGTATTGGCACATGTCGCCCTATATGTTCCGTGAGTCAGAAGAATTAGAAAAATACCAAACATATATAGTTTTTGTTATGTTACTACTATATACTATAAAATGCTTTGTATCCCAAAACACTGATACCCTTGACCATTTTACTCCTAGGCCTGTAACGACAAGGAGCTATACTCTATGTCTAGAGAAAAAACGGTTTCACTATCATCAGATGGGGATTCTTACTATAGGAGCAGCAAGACTATAGGACGCAACGCCGCAAAGATTGTGATGGTGAAATCATTGACAAAGTTCAAGGAGGGTTCAGATGCCTTGCTTGAAAAAATATAATATCACACATAATGGTTAAAAGATTCTGACGATAGGACGTTGATCCAGGGATTTTGATTGCCATACTTGGAAGTCTTCCTCTTGTATGGGACAACTGGCATCCGCCTCATAGGTGTTGTTGCTTTCCTCAACACCACAGTAGGATTATAGGTTTGACCTGATGAACCGGGGTTTTTTTTTTTAACCTTATCTACAATGTTACTAATAATGATTTTGGTTTACTGAATACATATGGCTTTGTTAGTACTTTTACTTCCAATGTTTTTCTTAGGAGGCAAGCTGACAAAAAATCTTCAATCCAGGAATTAAGTCAATTGTTATGTTAATATCCAGGACTTTTTAGATGTGGCAATACCAATGATGTTTTTTAATCTGGAATTTGAGTTCTCTTTAATCCCAGCCACTGCAGCATAATATCTGTAGTAAGCAGCTGACACACACTGCGTACAGAGCGGGTTCAGCCTCCTGGTTACATGGAATCAGCAATTTTTTTTACTAATTAAAACAAGATACTGATACATGTTTTTTTGATTACAGATTTTTTTTATTCTGCTGACTGCATATGATCATGGCTGCACCCACCTTGCCTGAGCTGCTTTAAACAGCATTTAGAGTGATGCTTTACAGCAGCTTCATGGCCTTAGGAGCCTGTAAACAGAAGCAGACCCTGCTTTACAAAAGTTTTCTAGGCCAGGTCTGTGACTATGGAAAAAAAAATCCCAATACAGGGAGGAGAGGCTGAGCTGTGACCATCTCCTATTGTGACTGGTGGATCCTGTGCTACCTATACACATGAGTGTCAACTTTCAGTGTAAGGGTATGTTCACACGACGTGAGGATCAGTGTTTTTTTTATCTTTTTTAACCAAAAAAAACTGCATCCAAAAACGCAGCTGCAGATGCGTTTCTGGATGCGTTTTTCGATATATATACACAGTAAATGCTTCCAGAATTTTAAATGTGTTTCAGATGAAGCCCAATAGAGGACACTACAAGCATTTTACATGTGTTTCAGTGGAAGCCAAATAGAGGGCGCATCCAGCATTTTACATGTGTTTAATCTTCTAAATCACTTTTTATATGTATTGAATGACATAAAAGCAGTTTTTTAGTATAGAATGGGTGTTTACAGAAATTATAGACATTTTTACTAAAACTATCTAAAGCATTAATAAATTAGTAAAAACTTCTATAATTTCTATAAACACCCATTCTATACTAAAAAACGTAAAATGCTGGAAGCGCCCTCTATTGTGCTTCATCTGAAACACATGTAAAATGCTGGAAGCGCCCTCTATTGGGCTTCATCTGAAACACATGTAAAATGCTGGAAGCGCCCTCTATTGGGCTTCATCTGAAACACGTAAAATGCTGTTAGCTCTCTCTATTGGGTCATTAGGTTACTAAAGTTCAAACAGTTCTTCTAGATCAAATGAGACCTCTAAGGGCCGATTTAGCGTATTACATTTAAAATTTTAATCCAATTTGTTTTTGGATGTGCTTTTCGTATCAAAAGCGCATCCAAAACGTACCCAAAAGTATGTTGCGCTCTTGGATCCATTTTTCGGGCTCCAAAAGTGCACCCCATCTTTTTCTATGGAGATTTCACTTGCATAAAACGAAAGTAGAATTGACATGTCAATTCTTAAAACGGATTCGAAAAACGCATTGAAAAGATGCAAGTAAACACGCATCAGCGATCACTCGGAAATGCCTGTTTTACATTGAAACCAATGTAAATCACACTGCCCATTGTTGGATATGTTTCTTGGATCCGTGTTTGGTCCGAAAAACGGATCTGAAAAACGTTGTGTGCACATACCCCAATTCTGCCTGTGCCGATAACGAGGAGATTGCTGAAAAGTTTTCTCTTCAAAACAGAAAGTGTCAGACTATTATTAGGCCTAGTGGCCAAAGTGAAAACTGCAGGATCTCAGGATGTTTTAAAAATATTGATAATATTCTTAAGAAATGAAAAAAAAAGTGTTTAACATAAAAACAGGAGTTAAACAATGTTATTTTATGATGAAACTTTCCCTTTAAATTTAATACTGCATTTAGAAACAAAATCAAATATAAAATGAACAGAATTTTTCATTCTCATAGACTATAATCATCGGTAAAGAGAGAAAAAAAAAATTTGACTGGTAAAATTCAGCTCCATTATTAGCGATAAAGTCAGCAAACATAGAATGCAGCATTTTTGTTAGCTTAATTACATGGTTTGTGAGCGGTTTTCACTTTGCTTTAAGTATTCCTAGAATAAAAGAAAGTTGAAACCCTCACCAATCAAACTAACTGCTGGTGACAGATCCTATTATGGCATTATTATGTATTTAAATGATGGTCTTGTATGAATACCCAGGGCAGCTCAATGACACACATTCAATATTCATGTGCTATGGAGCAGGGCTGCAGGTGACATTAGGCGTTAAAGTGGTTAACCCATGAAAAAAAATAGGCTGGCACACTAGCTTTTCTTGAGGTCTGGTGTTCACGCATGAACTAATGGGTCAATTATGCAGCCCCCTCAAAAATAACTGTTCTAGAGCAGAATGACATGAGAAATCAGATACTGTTCTGTGGGGAGAGATTTAGAAAAACATGTTCTATTTTATTTAATTAATTCCCTTCTTATTCTGGGTCAAGGAGTCCAGTAGGTGGTGTCATCAATCACTGACCGCTTTCCTTGTATAAGTGTGCATCAGAGATGGCTGTTAATCTCTAATAACACCGCCTACTGGACTCCTTAACCCAGAATAAGCAGGGATTTAAATAAAATACAAGTTCTGCTGAATCTTTCCTAACCAAACTATATGTTAATCTGCTTAGCTCAGCCATCCTCAAACTACAACTCCCATCATTCCCACATATGGATTATATAAATGCATGATGGGAGTTGTAGTTTCCCAACAGCTGGAGGGCTGCAGTTTGAGGATGCCTGGCTTAGCTCATCCTGCTCTATAACATGCTACCAGCAGATAAGATGGTATGTTCAATGTGACATGTTCTCTTTAACTGTTCTACTTATTAGCGGGAGTCAGAGAGACCAGGCATGGATGGCATTTCCTAGTGACATAACCTCAATGTTCTTGGTGAGATTACCCTTTTTAAAGTAGCTGTCTCCTTAAGAAACACCCTATTAAGCTTTTTGTATACTGGATGACCCGGCACATATATACATTACACAAACGGCAGGGGTGAAGCTATAGAGTGCAGATGTAGCAGCTTCTGAAGGGCCCTGAAGCCTGAAGGACCCAATAGGCTGACACATAAGACAACACCAATATTATAAATGGCACATGGTAGGTGGGGCCCTATTATAGATTTTTGAATTGCCTCCGATTCCCTGTGATCTACTTAATGTTATACCCTTAAAATGTATTATTTCAGAGGCAAAAATGTTCTATAGTAAAACACTTGAAATTCAAGATTGTGAACAACACAATATAAAAAAGTATGAAAGCGTATAAGCCTTCCTCTACCGGTTTTATTTATTCTATATTTTATGAATTGTACAATTTATTTAGTTATTATGTATTCATAGTTGGGCATTATGCCTTATGAAATTGTATACTTTTTTATATTTTGTAACAGGTGTGTGCTGCTGCTTGTATTACGTTGATCTCTTTCCCCATATCGTGTTTGTATTATTTTGGAATTATTTTTAGGTTTTGGTCCCCCTTTTTTGTGTTCAATGGCGTGATTTTTGAGCTCCAAAAAAAATAATAATAATAATAAAAAGAACAATTTTATTACCAGTGTCTTCTCCTTCCTGAGGTCCATAGTAAGTAAAGAGTCGTTCCAAAAGGGTGTTCTCATTGCCACCAGGCTGCAATGCTTCTTCTTCCAGCAACCACAGAAGACCTCTAGCCTCATCAGTCCTTGCAAGGGTCCTTACCTGCGATTAAAATCCAAATTCAATACCCAGAAAGCAATTCGCCCATCTCCTCCTGTCAAGCAATAGTTTGCAACTTATTTTTCATGAGCAAAGGAGGGCCAGCACAAGAAATGGACCTGCTACCAAACCCCCCATTAATCAGAATAACAAACTGCTCTGTCCCCTCTTATCCACAATCTCATTTCTCCAGACCTCCAGGCAGCGCTGCCACTAATTGCCAGGCTGATTTTCTTGATGAAACGGCAGTAAAGAAAAAGGGATAAAAAAAAATAATAATAACACGGCAGACAAGTCAGCAGGGGTAATTCTCTGCCCTATTTTAAAAAGACACTTGAAGAGAAGAATCAATACTTAATGCTCGAGATAGTAAAAACACATCATGTTGTAGTAAAACGTTTTAGTCTGGTTTCTTTGCTCGTTTGAAAATTCAGTCTAGGTAAGACTACAAGGTAAAATTACAGCCTTCAATGTAGGACAAGATAAAGATCCTCAGCACAGTCATTGGACCTATACTTCCTTCAAATTCACCAATTACTGCTCGTAAACTACAGGATTTTGTGTTCTTTAACAGGCTTTTAGGATCAATAGAACTTTAATTGGCTTATAAATGCATCTAATGGGGAACACGGATATCATACCTACCTAACACGATAATGGCACTCATAGGGCAAAGGAAAATTGTAAAACAGTAAAAATTGCTTTTCTAAAAGAGTCAATGTTTTAAGGCAACATCACAATTTTGCAAGGTAGCAATAGCAAGTCCTTGCAACAAAGAAAAAAGTATCATAGGATTAAGGCTGAAAGTCCAGACGTTGTAAAGATTATGGCGATGTTTTGGAAAGTAAACTGCAAAATCTGTAGCTGTTACATGCAGATTACAAAGGGAGAGGTTTTCCAATGTCACCACCCTGTAGTGTACTGTAAGTACATGGCAAATGGTAGCTAAAAGCACAGAAATTTTCTGCAGCAAATTCACAGGTAAATCTGCAACAAATTATGCAGATTTCAGTGCAGATTTTGCCACGATGTAATGTTGACGTGGGATCCTCCAAAATGGGTATTTAATCACTTTTCTAAATATATGTGATTACAAAAAGTGAAGTCTGTGACAGCTACAGCATTGCTCAGTCCCCCTTAGTTACCTGAAAGTTTACATTAGACACGACCAGAGAAGCTGACAGGAGCTGATCTGGCCACACTTGCATGTTTGCACTTCTTATCTGATGACAGGGAACATGAATGAGCTTTCAAGGGGCTGGGGAGAAAGTGCAGGGTATGAGTCTGTCTGCTGTATAGAGAATCCACTGTTGTAATGTTATTATTGGAGTTAAATTTTGAGACGCTCCCTTCTTTCTCACTCTCTGCTCACCCGTGCAGCGTTTGTGACTCAGCAGGATTTGTTTATATTCTCCCCTGAGCTGATAAGGAGGTAAGGAACTCACTTCCTAATTCCATAGGGTAAAATCTAGAGTAAATCCATACTAGAAATTAACATGGCGTAAATCAACAAGTAAAAATCAACACAGCAGATCAATTTCCACATGGAGAATTTTCATCACGTGGGCATGGCTTATGTAAAAATCGCAAGCACATAGCTAGTACTTCTATCCGCTGCAGATTTTCCATGTGCAAATTTGAACAGAAAATCCACAGCTAAATCATCCCATGTGCATTCACCCTAAATAAGACCTGCACTACATTGCCGGATGTAAGGGCTACACCATCCCAAACTGCCCAGAAACAACTATTTGATGGGAGCAAGGTTTACTCAAGCTACGTCCTCTTTGTGAAATGCTTTGGCAAGCAACATGTGGGCCATGTATTTTGCAGGCCTGCCCTAAATGGTCATAGGTTTTTAGTGTAGAACCCAGTTTTCTGCATATTTAATTTTCCCATTTTTGTCTTATCTGCAAGGAACTGTAGTAATTATATACATGAGTATGCATAGACAAATGAATGTATGCATTTAAGGCTCTAGAATAAAATCAAATTTATAAGGAATCTGTGTGGGGGAAATCATGGCATTGCTTCTAGAGGAAAATACAGAATGACTTTTGCGTGTAATGCAGATTCCTTAAAGAGAACCTGTCACATAGTTTATGCCCCCCTGGCTGAGGGCAACACAAGCTAGTGACAGACCTGCTGTTTCCAGCGCTGTGCCCCTTATTCTGTAAGATGTTGTAGTTTTAGAACATTTAATGCTCAAATCTGCAGTTTTCAGGCAGTCATTCAAAGAGTCAGTTTTTTTCAAACTCCGCCCACCTGAGGCTAGCCCCGCCCACCTCAACTGATAAACCTGTTACTTGCAATAGGTAGAAACATTTAAATAACTGTCAGTGGGCGGGGCTAGCCTTTGATGGGTAAATGCTCTAAAACTCCAGCATTTTACAGAATAAGGGGCACAGCACTGGGAACAGCAGGTCTGACACTAGCTTGTGCTGCCCTCAGCAAGGGGGGGCATAACCTATGTGACAGGTTCCCATTAAAGGGAACTTGTCAGGTGATTTGTGCTGCCTATCCGAGAGCAATATGTGATAGAGGGAGAGAAGCCGAGCTGATATATAGGTTTACATTATTTGCTGTTGAGTTTCTGAGTAAAAAGCAGAAAAGAAAGTGAAACAAAAAGTACTTACCCCACCCTCATACAGTGACTGACAACTTTCCCGGCATCAGTGTGCACACAGAGCAAACTGTCAATCACTGTATGTGGGCGAGATAAACAAGAGTCCTACTGTCACTTAAAAGGGTTGTCTCACTACATTGATTTATCATATCTCAGTCCTGTTTTCTCCGTTCCATTTTTGAATTCATTGACACGTTTACTAGCTACTAATGGCCTGCAGTGAGAAGCTGCTGAGGACACCAGGTCTGTAGCTATAGCAACTAGTGATGGCAGCCTATCAGGAGAGATTGAATAGGTCTGTAGCTATAGCGACCCGAGTTGCTGATGCAGCCAATACAACAGGAGGTATCTAGGAATAGGTAGGACACTGTTAAATTTACACATATTGGAAAGTGACTTGTTTTTGCAAGATCTTTAACATAAAAAGCAATCCTTGTAGTGAGACAACCCCTTTAAGGAGTCCTGTCAAAATTTACTCTGCTTTTTACTCAGAAATCCTGCCCCATATCATATAACCCTATATATCACAGAGCCCAGCTTCTCTCCCTCTATCATATAACCTATATATCACAGAGCTCAACTCCTCTTCCTCTATCATACAACCCTATATATCACAGAGCTCCGCTTCTCTCTATAATAAACCTTTTCACACCAGCTATCATATATAACCCTATATATCACAGAGCTCAGCTTCTCTCTATCATATAACCCTATACATCACAGAGCTCAGCTTCTGTTCTTCTATCATATAACCCTATATATCAGAGCTCAGCTTCTCTCCTATCATATAACACTATATATCACAGAGCTCAGCTTCTCTCCTATATCATATAACCCTATACAGCACAGAGCTCAGCTTCTGTTCTTCTATCATATCCTACTCACAGATAGAGAGGAATAAACCACCTGACTGGTTCCGTTTAAGACTCCACATCTGGTCCTGTATGGGCCCTCACTATTCTGCTTCCAGCAGAATACACATCAAAATAGAAACGCTCTCTTGTACTGGGCAACTTCAATCATTTCTAATTCACAGTGGTGGCAGCTTGTGGATCTTCAATGCAAGTGTATAACTAAAAATGTATATAATCATGAATATTTGCTGGGGACACACAATCAGTGCTGATCAATATAATGTCTCCTGGAAACATAATGATTTCCCCCACTCTAGTTGAACAGGCCTTTCATGGGCCATAAATCGACACTGATGGTTTGCCAGTAACAAGGCTCACACAGATCCTCCTTTCCTTACACAGGGTGATCCAAAAAGCATGGGGCAAAATCATAGCCTCAATATTCATAATGGAGAACAGAACACAAATGTATTCACATAAAAAGACAGATTATCTGTCAAAGTTTTGTCTATATAACTACAAATGTTTAAAGTGACTTCCACAGCAGATGTCTATGCATATCTGTTTCTGGAGAAGATGCAATCTGTATGGCTTACAACGCAGATGTTTTCTTAAGATATGCCGTACCGGTTTTTGTAGTGCCAATAGTCAGCCCGGTCAACTTTCTAGAAATTAAACATTACTCTCAAAAAGTTTGGAATATTTTGCTTTTGGTTGAAATTTCAGGATGAACATAACATTTCTTGACTTTTTTTTTTAAATGCACTTAACAAGACCATCTCTTAAGTTTAGAAAGCACATGTCCAACTGTTCAGTGTTTCAGTACTTTTTTCACAATTTGCTGCTCTTGAACAAGGAGGCTTAATGGCGAAATTCGCAACAGGAGTCTGATCCCTGAATCGCTAAATAAATTAAGGGGATCAATTTGAAATGGGATTTAAACAGTCCTCCTCATCATGCTGTTCACATTCTGACATCACGAGACCAAGACAACACCTTACAGTTGTTCAACAGTACCTCGCCATTGCAAGGCTTCAAGCAGGTGGGCAGTGGCCATTGAGCTTAGAGTGTCATCAGCAGGTTGAAAAAAAGATAGACAGACAGACTGTGCAGTACAGAGGCCACTTTGGGGCTTCCTCCAATGGCCTTACTAGACACGGGCATCATTGTCTTGCATGGGACAGGGAGGATCTAAGCTGGACAAGAGACCAGTGGTCCTCAATGCTGTTTAGTGATGAAAATCGTTTCACTTTGAGCAGAAATTATGGCAACCAACGATGCTGGAGACGTCAAGAAGAGCGCTATGCATCAGCCAGGTCAGATATCTGTTAGGTAATCTTGCTGGTCATCAAGCAGGCAGACCATGCTGATGTAATCTGTTACGAATGGTCTGACGTGACACGTGGATGCCGCTCACCTCCATTAAAAGTGCCTGGAGTTGTGTAGCAATAGTCATCCGGTTCTGCAGGGCATAGTTTACAATGAAGTGGTCATCAGTGTGTGATGTAGCCAAAGGATGTCCACTTCTTTGCCTTTTTGTGACTCTTCCAGTCTCTCGCTCTCTCTCTGTTGCTACTCTATGACACCCCATTCTCAGTTGCCACCTCAATCAGAGACAATCCTTCTTGAAGAGTTGCATTGGTAAGTTAATGTTGATTAATTATAATTTATTTTCTTGGCGTAATGATGTCAAAATGTGCACAGCATGATGAGAAGGACTGTCTAAATCCCAATTCAAATTGACCCCCTAAATTTATTGGGCGATTCAGGGTTCACACATCTGTTGGTAACTCTGCCATTAAGGTCCTTGTTATAGATCAGCAAGTTGTGCAAGAAGTAGTGAAACATTGAACAGTTGGACATGTGCGTTCTAAAGTTGAGGTGATCTCAGTTAATTTACAAAAATTTTCAAGAAATGTTATAGTTATCCTGAAATTTAAACCAAAAGCCAAATATCCCTAACTTTTGTGAGTAGTGTATGTATTTGAGATGTTAGATTACATGAACAGGAGACTGCTATCCTTTTGATGAACTGATATGTTCATTTGAGATGTTACAAGAGCCTGGATTTTTCATACTGAAATGACTTTGGAGAATTCATTATAAAAAAGTTTGATATTAAAACAAGTGCCATTTAACATTTCTAGGCTACTCTCGCATCTGACTTAAATCCAGTTTGCTTCCTCATCTTAAATCTTTGGATTTCCCAAACTTTTTTCATGACAGTGGTTTTGCATTTCTTCACCTAACCAAAAATTAAGTTTCCATGTTGAGGACATTCACCAAACTTATTCAAAAAGTTTTGTTGTTTGATCACAACAGACCTAATTGTTGCAAATTACATGTTAAAAGTATTTTCTTGCCTCAATGTCACCTTCTTATGTGACACTATGAAAGCACATTTTACAATTGGCTCTTGAAAATCGAAGCTGTGCTGCAATTGGAGACTATGGGCTATACCAGTTTTGCTTTGATTTTCAGTCACTGGCCATTTATCTCTGATGTTACTGTAACCACAGAACTTTACTTTGGCACCCAACTTTTGCAATCCCCTTGTATTTATACAAGGGGATTACATACAAGGAGATACAGGCAGTCCCTGACTTACACCGTTCCGACTTACACCTGTCCCCTAGTTACAAACAGAGACTTATGGGGCATGCTGGTACTTGTAGTTACATGTTCCACCACTGCAGATAGCTGTGGAACTACAAGTTCCATCATGCCACAGCAGCACATAAAGGTAAAAATGAGGTGAAATCTTCTAAACTGAGGCACAGACAGCAAAACAAATGTCAAAACCCTTTCCTGCACTAACCAAAACTTTAAAAAAAAAAAAACCTTTTGTGCTGGAGTTACATTTAAAAAAACATACCTGTTCTGACTTACATACAAATTCAACTTTAGAACAAACCTACAGTCCCCATCATGTTCATAACCCTGGGACTGCCTGTACAGAATTTAATTTTAAGAGTGCACAGACACCACTGATACAGCGACATCTGAATCCCATTACTGAAGAAAAATGACTGCATGTACTACATGTAAACCATGAACACTTTACAGTATTTTATAGGCACGTACAACATGAGGTTCATCCACCTGTCTGCCAAAAGATCCTCTAAACTGACTAAAATGGCTTTAAAGTTGTTAAAAAGCCATCATGTTATTGTAACTCTATAATTTGTATGATTTAAAGATGCATTTCATAGTTATGAGCTACTTTAAGGTGATTGTTCTTTGTGGTTAAGGGCTGTAACGCAGCTATACCATTCTACTCAAACTCACGGACGTGTCCGGAATAACTTCAGCTCTGCATCCCATCGAGACATGCAGTCTCTTCATTAAAGCAACATCTGACAAAACTGCTCTCAGCAATTCTGTCCAGATTGTTTATGCATGGCTGCTGCACAAGATCCAGAACGACTAAAGTCAACCCTAAAGAAAAGTTCTTCTTCCTCTGCCATGGCAAAGACAGAGTCAACAGCTGTAGTGGCTTTTCATGTGGAAGAAATCACTCTGTCATACTCTAAAAATTTTGCAATAAAAATTTAAAATACTCACTTATTTCAATTTGAGTCGGTACAAACATAATAGGTGAACCTTTAATAACAGTGAGATTCATGCTCGTTTGGCTGATAGCCATTTCCCCAATACACATGCATGCTTAGCTCAGGGTCCATGTGTTTTCAGTAGGCAAGAGTCATCTCTCTAGGGAATAAAAAGGACTGGGTGTTGAAATTCAACATGCCAGGTCTTTCTTTCCCTAATATCAGTCAGGCTGCTCCCATTGAAATTGGTGGGCTCTGAGGACTTTAAAACAAAAATGTGGAAGCCTTTAAGAGATCACAATCTCTCTCCATGGTAGCACTTAGTATTCTAGCATTCGGTCAAAAAAACACTAGAAAAGGGGGCTTCAAGGTCATCACACAAAGAACAAATCCCACATCCAAAACCAGTATAATTGCCATATTTCGTCACACTGTTGTCCCCTATGTGCTTCACCTCAGGATCTTGGCTTCAATAACTCATAAGCATAGCAGACTACAGTTCCCATCATACATAGCGGACCTCTTTACAAGGGGAGAAAAGCCTCTTGTACTCTCCCAGAACTCTCCTGACCGCGGAGATGGAAGTTACCACCCTCTTGTGTCTCTCATCTTGGGTTTCCTCTCTATTGTGCCTCTCACATTAGTTCCTAGTCACATCCCCTGCTGTTTCATAGGCACACAGCTCACCTTTCTAGCGCTGGAACTGAGCATGCCTGACCACAAAGCTAAAACTGAACAGGTCGTATTCCTTGGCAATAAGATAGAAGCGTCACATTTCAGGGCAGTAATTGGTGAGTTATGTGGGGAAACTACTAAAAATATTTGATTATTATATATTGACGATTTTCACTTTGTACCGCACATGTTAAATAGGAGTCATGTTTTCTTTACCGGAACACTCCTTTAAGTTATGGCTATGTATTTACATAGATGATAAAAAGCTTTCCGGGTACCTGGTATACTTTTTTTTTCCTTTTATTTAGGTCCAAACTATCTTAAATATTATAATGACGTACCTAGCAAACCGTATTTGAACAAGCGAGCAACTATATACATACATATGTGTGTGTATCTATCTATATATCTCTATCTATATACACACACACATATATATATGTATATAGTTGCCCGCTTGTTCAACACACACAATGTGTGTGTATATATATATATATATATAAATTTTATAAATATTTTTTTTTTTATTTATTTTTTTTTTTTTTCTTCATTCATTCAAGAGAAGAGTGATAAATTCTACTTTACGTAGGTACATAAAAGTATTAAAAGAACTAGGCTAGCTCCATTCTGCATAATAAAGAGCCGAAAGTTTTGCTACGACAGAGGAGCATTTTTGGGGTATAATCACAAGTTGGACTTTCCCCATTGGAAAAATCGAACGTGTAGTCCTTGGCAGAAATAAGAAGCAGTCCCTTGGATTTTTAGTTGCGGAGGCTGCTTTCGTCTCAGATTTGGACGTGGGTTAGTCCCATTTCAATGGCTAACCTGCACCACTCCTACTGGAGGATGTGCTTGAAAGAATGGACAAGTCTATTTTTTTCTGCAGTGGTGTAGAAAATCTGCGCTGTAGTTCAGTGTGAACTATAGCATAGACTGACCATGCGGCAGACTCAATACACAAGTATTTTAGAATGGAATCCAATGAGGAATCTATACCAAATTCTCGTTACAACTCGTGGTGTGAACTTACCCTTGCAGGGTTTTCTCTTAGTAGAAAAGCTAGTCGTCGGAATTAAGAGGAAATGCGGGATCTGATTTCTTTATGATCTACTGAAGGGCTTTGAGGACTTCACAACACAAGGAGGAAGTGGTAAGCTATTTTTCAGCTTCTCAATGGCCATTAGGTATTTGTCCAAATGTACAGGTTCCCTTAAACACTTGGTTTTGTAGAAAGCAGACATATTAGTGTATATTTATATGCATACTGCTTACTTGCAGTCCATTAGTCACATCCAGTTTATAACCAATTCTACTCTCTGTTATGCTGTAGCTCATACATGCCAACTCTCCCGTTTTTTGGCGGGGGGGGTCCCGCTATTTGGGGTCCCCCCCCCCGCCCTTTCCCCGGGGGAGTTTTGGCATTCCTCCCCCCGCCAGCAGGCGGGGGGGGTCCTTTAAATGGCCGCGGCAACAGAGTAGCGCTAGTGCGCTACTCTGGCGCCGCCGGGCCGTCCCTACAGGCGGGTGAAGCGGCCGCTTTCGCCCGCTTCACCCGCCCGGAGTCTCGCTGTGCAGGGGGGAGGCAGGAGGGAAAACGCTCCCTCCTCCCTTCCCCCCCCCTGTATGTCCGGCGCCGGGGGTGTCGCCGCAATACAGGTCAGCGGCGCGGGGGAAATGGACGCGCGGCTGCAGGGAGTGACGCGCGGCTGCTCTCACTTCCCCCTGCGCCGCTGAGGAGATCGGTCGGGAGCGGCCCCCCTTTCAGGGCGGGAGG
>JAODAL010001704.1:0-219417 GCA_025379985.1 Phyllomedusa bahiana | reverse complement strand
TGCCCGTTGGGCTGTGGGGGGGAAAAACACTTATGGGGGACGAGGTGGGGCCTTTTCGCCCATTTTGGATCCCAGAAGTCTTTTGGGGGCCCGGGAAACACATGCAAAAAAATCGGTGTTGAGACGCAGAAAGTTTTGCCCCAGGGACCCTTAAGCAAAATCTTCCTTGTGTTTTGGATGTGTCCCCCCTGCATTGAAATGCGTTGGTAAAAGGGGGGGTTTTAAACAAAGAATTGCCAGGGGTCCCCCATTAGGTTCTGCCCCCTTTGGGCCTGTGCTTCCCCGCTACCCTATTTGGGCCCACTTATCCCCTGTCACGTGGGTGATTTTGGGTTCCCCCGTGACTTTTGGGGGAAGTGAAGCGGACGCAACAAAAGTCCCCAGTTGATAAATCAGCAAGGTTCCCTTTTCCCTGAAAATTTTTACTTTTTATTTGGGTGGGGGGGAAAAGGGAAAAAGTCCCTGATTTTTTGTTTTGTCCGGGGATAAAAGGAAAGGGGGGGCCCCACCCCGTAACTGTTGTTAAATTTTTAAATGGCCTTAAATCCCCGAGGGGAAACCCTTTTGGGGGAAAATTGGAGCACCCAAGATCATGTGAGAGATGGGCCCCCTTGTTTTCCCCAAACCCTTTGGGTCGAGGGGCACTAAAAATGTTTCTTCCTTTTCTTCCTCCAGGCCTTCAAATTGTTTGCCCCCTTTTTCCCAAAGGGCCCGGGAGCGGAAATCGGTGTTGGGAATACCTCCCCCTTTTTTCCTCCCCTAACTCCCCCTCGCTGCCCCCCGGGCAACCCTTCAACAAACCCGGTTCCCTGGGGGGGGGGGGGGGTGATGCACCCGAGAGTGATGGGCCCCCCTTTGCATGTTGGACCCCGGGAACCCCACTCCCTTAATAAGCCCAAATGAAATTGTGAAACTGTGGGCCCTTGTGGATTTGACGGGGGGAAAGGGCCCCGTGTAAAGCATCGTGCCCGTTCCCTCCTCGCGGGGGGGGCCCTGTTTTTTCAGAGTGCCCAACGTTCGTTCCTAAAAACTAAGATCCCCACAAGTCATGTGAAAAGGGCATTGTCCGCACGGGCCCTTTTTGGGTTTGGCTTCTTCAAAACGGAAAAGGAGGGTTTGCAGAGCTCTTTACCTCCCTTCCACATCGGTGGTTCAAACCCCCCAAAGGCCCGTACCGCTGCTTGTCGGGGCCATGTGTCATTCGTACTGCGTAATGGCATTGCGCTGTTTCCCAAAACCCCAATGGGTTTTCCTTCCGTAAAAATGGACGGTTGAGGGGGGGCCCGGCTGACCCCTTGCAAGGGCCAGGCGGGCGAAAAGGGGGGGTTGCAAACGGCGGAAGTGCGAATCGACCGACCCTTCTTAGCGGGAGCCCACCCCGGGGTTAGCTCTTTAAAAATTTTCGGGGACGACAAGGTTCTTTGACAGGTGCCAGGAAGGGAAAATGTGCCCCCACCCTCCCAATTCTTAAGGGGGGCCCCGCAAAATTTCCCCCGTTTATCGAACCACCTTCCCTGGCACGGTTTTTTGTCACCCGCCGTCCGGTCTCGTTGTTAGAGCCTTTCCCAAAAGCTCCTGCCTGTGTGTGGGACGGTCTCCAAGGCAGATTAATTGCAAACACGGCCCTGGTGTCTTGGGCACGTGATCCACCAGAGCGAACCTGGGGGATACAGAGCCCTTGCACCATCCTGCGGTTTTGAAGAGGTGAGCGAAGCCTGAGGAAGCACACCGTCACACCCAGAGACATCCCACCAGCTCACCAGTGAGCTGTCACAGAGATATAGCGGCCTTGGCGTGCTTACTAGTCATGGGTCGGTGGTGAGATGGATCTTTTCCGGACACAGCAATGCAGACAACGCGCTTGAAATTTTAGATCGGACACGTGGTGGCCAGGGCAGGGACGGCTTTTATGGCAAAGAAATGCCTGCTCGGCATTGGTATTGGGGGCAGGTGGGGGGGGGCTGAGGGGCCATGAACGTGGCGGAAAACCTCTGTGATCACCAGACGGAAAGGCAACATTTCCAGGCAAAAGCCTGGCAATGCCGAATTCAGGCTTTTGGCTTTGGGATGGTTTGGGTTAAAGTGTTTCTTTTCCAAACTGGAGACAGAAGGCTGGTGCTAGACTGGCCGCTGTACGGCGTGCAGGTCGTCAAAAAACTGGCGGAAGGAGTAGGGGTCGGATGGGTTCTGGGTGGGTGCTGGTGGTACTCGGGCGCGGTGCGAGGCTGGAAGTCGGAGGCTTGATCCCTGATCATGACTTGAGAGGAATCTGGCCAGTGAGAACGTTGGTGGTGGCGGAGGAGGAGGATCGGAGACAGAGGGTGTGACAGTGGTTGGGGCCCGGCGTCGGTCTGGCATTTTTTGGCCAAGTGTTCACTCATTTCAACTCATGCATTCGCTGCATGTGACTAGAAATGGTTGGTGGTGGTTAAACATAATAAGGTTCTTGCCTCTACTTATTGCGTTTGTACGGCTAAGGCGCATTATGACATGCTGGTGAATCGAGGCTTGCTCATAGAAGAGCCCAGGCTTGAGGAGGTCATGGACCTTATCTTGACGGCGCTTAAGCGAGGAGCGGGGTTTCCGCTGACCGTGGTGGCGGAATCCTATCTGCGGACTTCTGCGACCGCCCTCTCTTTCTGTGGCGGGACAGTATTGACACTACCCCTTCGTTTCCTCTTTTTTGTCACTGATGGAAGCGCTGCAAGCAAATTCTGCGGAAAAGACAGGATGGATCCGACATGTCGTCTCATCTTCATCATCACACAGGTTACTTGGTTCGTCCTGACTTTCTGCATCCAGAACGCTGCGGGCTACATGCAAGGGGCACTGCAAGGCGTTGCCGGACGCCCCGTGATTTTTGCGATTGACGGCTTCTTCACCTCCTCTGATGGCTCAGTAACTGGGCGTACGAGCAGACTAATTTCCTCTTGACTTTTAACTGCCTTTGACCCCAACGCATTTTTTCATCAAGAGGTCTTCAGTCTATGGATTATACACAGTGGTGGGTACACGAGTTGACATTTGGGTGCTTCATGTTGGACGGATGCTGATATGCTGATGACGACATTTTTTTGTGGCAGTGACTGGGAGGACCGAGGAGGAAGATGCTAGATGCAGGTTGCATTAAACCACTGAAGGTCAGATTGGCGAACGATGTTCGTTACTCCCCACTAGATTTACGGGCCCTGGACCAGGGATGACTGGCCTGAGGGTCCTGAATCTGACGAATCCGCTGGATGCGTGTTGTCGCCAGCACTGGATGGTGCACCTTCTCTCGTACCTCTACTCATGTGCATACCCCATCTTTGCACGCTTACCACCATGCATTTCGCTCATGTCAGAATATATAAATTTGGAGAAGGTATGGAATAGTTTTGGAAAGTCTTTATTAAAGACGGCAAATCACAGCTATTCTCAAATCCCTCTAATCAAAAAAAATTGCTGGATTCAAATTAACTGCAAGTTGTCTTTCAACAATCTGGAACTGGGCAAAAAGTCCACAAAAACACGTATCTGTTTTGTTTTGGTATAATAAATGGTATTTTTTGCACCTTTCAATTCACTTGGTTATATAGAATTGCTGTTTTAAGATATACGTAGATGCTGGCGTCAATGAACAGTAATGGTGCGCAAAGCAAAAACACGTAACTGTTATGTTTTGATATAATAAATGTATTTTTTGCACCTTTCAATTCACCTGTGGTGAATTTAGGAATTGCTGTTTTAGTTTACTAGATGCTGCGTTCTATGACAACTGTACTGGGTGCGCAAAAAGTCAAAAAACACGTAAATGTTATGTTTTGATATATAAACACGGTATTTTTGCACTTTCAATTCACTGTGGTGAATATAGAATTGCTGTTTTAAGATTTAAGTAGATGCTGCGTCAATGAACAGTACTGGGTGTGAAAGTTCAAAAAACACGAATGTTATGTTTTGATATAATAACGGTATTTTTGGCACCTTTCAAATTTCACCTGTGTGAATATAGAATTGTTGTTTAAGAATTTACGTAGATGCTGAACGTCAATGAACAGTTATGGGTGCGCAAAAGTAAAAAAAACGTAAATGTTATGTTTTGATATAATAAATGGTTTTTTTGCACTTTCAATTCACCTGTGGTGAATATAGTATTGCTGTTTTAAGATTTACGTAGATGCTGCGTCAATGACAGTAGGGGTGCGCAAAAGTCAAAAAACACGTTAACTGCTATGTTTTGATATAATAAACGGTATTTTTTCCTGCACCTTTCAATTCACCTGTGGTGAATTTAGAATTGCTGGGTGACGTTTTACGTAGATGCTGAGTCAATGTACAGTACGGGTGCGAAAAGTCAAAAAACACGTAAAATGTTTGTTTGATATAAATTAAATGGTATCTTTTTGCACTTTCAATTCACATGTGGTGAATATAGAATTGCTGTTTTATGATTTTAGTAGATGCTGCGGTTGAACAGTATGGTGTGCGCCCAAAGTCAAAAATCAGTTACTGTTATGTTTTGATATATTAACGATATTTTTTGCACCTTTAATTCACCTGTGGGTGAATATAGGAATGCTGTTTTAAGATTTACGTAGATGACTGGTCAATGAACAATGCTGGGTGTGCAAAAGTCAAAAAAACACGTAAATAGTTATGTTTTGATATAATAAAAACGGGTTAATTTTTTGCACTTTCAAATTCACCTGTGGTGAATATAGAATTGCTGTTTTAGATTTACGTAGATGGCTGCGTCAATGATCTGTACTGGGTGCGCAAAAGTCAAAAAAACACTAACTTGTTATGTTTTGATATATTAAATGGTATTCTTTGCACCTTTCAATTCACTGTGGTGATTATAGAATTGCTGTTTTAAGATTTACGGGGTTTAGATGCTGCCGTCATATGAACAGTACTGGGTGCGCAAAAGTCAAAAAAACGTAATGTTATGTTTTGATATAAAACGTATTTTTTGCACCTTCAATTCACCTGTGGTGAATATAGAATTGCTGTTTTAAGATTTACGTAGATGCTGCGTCATTGAACAGTACTGGAGTGCGCAAATGTCAAAAATCACGTAAACTGTTATGTTTTGATATAATAAAATGGTATTTGTTGCACCTTTCAATTCACCTGTGGTGATATAGAATTGCTGTTTTAGATTTCGTAGACTGCTGCGTAATGAACAGTACTGGGTGCGCAAAAGTCAAAAAACACGTAACTGTGATGTTTTAGTTACGATACACGGTATTTTTGGCAACAATACAACCTGTGCTGACTACCAAGATTGCTGGTGTAATTTAACGTGCAGGTGGGGATATATCAACCAGTCACAAAAATTAAAATGTAAACCTATCTAAATGTATACTGATAAAAGTGGAGTTTTGCAGCTAACAAAGAGACCTGCAGTTACTAGAATGATGTTTATCAATATAAGTTCAGGCTGCCAATAATCCAGGAAATATTTCAATAGCAAACTGTTAATAATAAAGATTTTTCCACTACAATGTCTACTCTAGTCTTGGTGAAACTTTATCCAATGTTCTTTTATAGATAGAGCTTGTCTGTGTTCGCCCGCGGGGCCCCCACCCCCGCTCACGCCGTGAATTTACAGCGGTAGATGCTGCTTTAATAATTCTCTAGCTAACTAATAAATCTTCAAATCTTAATCTAACTAAATTGGACGGGATCAAAGCTAATAGTAGAGGTTTCTCTGCTGCAGGAAATAGACTAATTCGCCTGAGCTGTTTGGCCACAGACAGAAGCGCATGT
Source organism: Phyllomedusa bahiana (assembly GCA_025379985.1). Classification (NCBI taxonomy): domain Eukaryota; kingdom Metazoa; phylum Chordata; class Amphibia; order Anura; family Hylidae; genus Phyllomedusa; species Phyllomedusa bahiana. The sequence goes on along the minus strand of JAODAL010001704.1, from coordinate 213,663 downwards.
CCTTCCTATGAGACGCTGGAGAGACATGAGGGCTCTGAAACAGGAAACGCTGTTTATGTAAAACGAGGTCATGTGATTTTTCCAGCAATCGTCCACCATTATCATCCCAGTCATGACGTTGCACACACATTGTCAACCCTGCTCTCTTCTGTAATTTATTTGCTGGCCGCAAAATTACAGGAAGCGCCGAAAAAGGGCGATCTTAATAGATGATGCTCTGTATTTTAAACCTTAAATTATCGCTGATCTGGAAAATTCGATCACCATAAAAACTTGACCGATTTCACTTTGTCGATAAAATCGTCAACATAGTCCAGGACTGTTTTATTATTATTATTAGTATTTATTTATAGCGCCACTTGATTCAAGGGCGCTGTACATTCAAGTGGGTTACAAATTTAACTTAAGTCAAACAAAGTACAATGATGACACATATGTAACTAACAATGGTACAGTGGGATAGAGGACCTGCCCCATGACGGCTTAAATCTACAAGGAGGAGGAAAGAAACAGTAGTGTGGGGCCAGACATGTTTTTGTGGAAGGGTAGTGACAGCGGGGGGATATTGTAGGTTATAGGCAATCCTGAGAATGGTTTTTCCAGGTTCGTTTGAAGCTGGTGAAGGTGGAGGAGAGTAGATGTGTTGGGCATTGTGTTCCAGAGTATGGGAGAAGCACGAGCGAATCTTGGAGATGGTTTGAGTTGAGGAGCTGAAAGAGTGGAGAGCAGAGAGACGGTCCTTGAGGAGCGCAGTTTGAGTGAGGGAGTTATCTGGAGATAAAGCAGAGGATGTATGGAGGGGAGTTGTTATGAGAGCTTTGTCGGTCATGGTTAGTATTTTGAAATTAATTTTGCTGGGCAATGGTAACCAGTGACTTAATTGCAGGGGGAGAAGCTGAAGAGTAGGCAAGAAGAGTAGGTGAAATAAGACGGGCAGCAGAGTTGAGAGGGATGAAGGGGAGCAAGAGTGCTGGTATGGGGAGGGCGCAGAGAAGGATGTTGTAGTAGTCTAGGCAGGAGATGTCAAAGGGCATGGACCAGCATTTTTGTGTATCAGAGTTTAGGAATGAATGATTTGTGAAATATTTTTTCAGGTGTAGGCGGCAGGCAGAAATAAAGGGGTTGGACGTTGTGGTTTGAAGGGACAAGGTGGAGTCTTGGGTGTATCCCATGGCTGCTGGCTTGCGGTACCGGTGAATGTGTAGAGCCTTTTTATTTATAGAAGAGATCAGGTGTGGGATGGAGTGGGAGTGGTGGAAAGATGTGTATTCAGTCTTTATCTACTTTCAGGTTGTTGTAGTCGGTGGAGAGTTAGAGGAGATGTGTGATAGAGTGTCTGGATCGGGACAGTTGTAGGCACGTTAAGTGTCTGGGCGGGTGTATTTAGGGCATGTACCCTCTGATCGGGTTTGTCAGGCCAGGTTTTTTCAGCCGGTTTGCGGTTTTTAGACCGCCTGCAAAAACCGGCTCGAAATTGAGCTCAATTGTGCTCTATGGAAAACCGTGCAGCAGTCCACTGCACGGAGTTGCCATCCGCGGTTTTGTCGCGGCGGACGGCGACAAACATTGAGATGCACAATCTTCCGTCCGGTTACCGGACGGAACATGTGCATCTCAATGGAAGGGGGAGGGCTGTTCTCCGCTCATCGCGGAGAAAAGCCGTTCCCCCCCGCGGCTGTGGGGACGGCCGCAAAACCGGACAAATACCGGCCGGTATTTGTCTACTGCCGTGTAAACGGCCCCTTAAGGTTGGGTGCATACAGGTGGTATTGAAGGTGTGAAGCTAGAGTGATCCAGACAAGATGTAGAAAGAAAGGTAAGGGACCCAGAAACTGACCCCTGGTAAACCAACAGAGAGAGGGCGAGAGGCAGCGGTGGTGTGAGAGTGAGAGATGCTGAAGGTCTGATCAGTGAGGTATGAGGAGATCCAGGAAAGGGCCAATAACAATGTTATGGGTCCATGGGCACAAGAGTGAACTAGGACCTGCCCAAGCATATAACATCACACCAGACCACATCTCTAACCACACCCAAGCACACTCAAATCATGCCCACTAGACCAGCATCATAAACAATAGTGGAGATTCTATAATCTACATAATTGTACAAAATATTACAGTAATTCTAGAAATAAATACATACAAATAGCCATGAGATGTCAGCAATGCTGGGATGTCATCACGCCACTTGTGTTAAAATTCTTGCATGTCGTCTTGTAGTCTGCAGTCTGTGGCTAAAAGAGACTTACTGTATGGGCTTGGCAGGGAGCATGTGTCTCTCTGCTCCTTCATTGCTTTTAGCCATCTGTGCATCCTGAGAACTCAGAATCAGTTACATAAACACTGCCAATCCAGAGATCTAGGGTAAGTGTCATGAATTTCTAAAGTATAACTCCAACCACCTGGGGCCCGTATGCTCATAGGGCCCCTGGGCAACTGCCTAGTATGCCCAGTGGATAAGACAACCCTGCATGTGGACCGCAGTTTACCAGCTGAGTACCACTGTTCTAGTAGATTAATGAGGATTATTTTTTTAATAATTTTAATATGCTTCTACACTAATACAATGAAAAAATATGTGCTCACATTGCCACTCTCCACCCAGCTCTGCAGTTGTTAGAGTTTGTTTTCCTAGTCTATATATACAGCGATCCTATGCCATTGCCTTGACACCACCACTTGCAAGCAGAAGTGTCTGAGTAGTAATGTCAAGGAAATGGCATATCCGCTGCAGTCACTAATTGGCTGCAGCGGTCACACGTCATTCACGTGTATTTTTTAAATTTATTAGCATTAGGTTAAAACCCCTTCAGTGAACAGTGATATTGTATATCAGCTATTGTGTTTTAGTTTTTCTTCCCACACATCTGTAAGGCTTGGGCCTTAGTGAAGATTTTACATGAAGATCGACAGTATATTTAATTCATTCCACAATCAACTTTCAATTGTTATTGTAAGTAGTTACAAAAGGTTACAGAATAAGATAAAAAAGGAGGAGGGATAGAAAGGCCCATTAAAAAAAATGAAATGGAAAAATGTTTGGGGCCCACTTGGGGAAGTGTGCAAGGGGGTTAATTTTAAGGTCAAAATTTTGAGCTGCTGAATGTGGGGTGCTTTGTCAGTTAAAAAGCGAGGGGTAAATTTTAATTTTTTATTATTCATTTTTATCATTTATATCAGAAATTATAATTAAAATTTTTTATTGTTACAGGTGTCCTTGATGTGTATCGCGGACCCCCACCGCCCGCTGGGGCACCCCCGTCCCCGGGTACTGAGTCCCCTTACCTCGCCCGCTTTTTTCCCACCCACGGGGCTCTGCCCCGTCCGGGCCACCCCCCTAGGGCGTTGGAAAAGGGGAAATTTTAAAGGGCACCGCGCAGTGTTTGGTCTCACTGGGCGCAACCCATTCAAGTTGCACTTCTTAGCCCCTTGCCGAAGTAGGCCCTGGCCTAAAAGGAATATTTGAGTTTTTGTTTGTTACTGGTCCCTTTTTCTGTTTACCCCTTGAACGAACCTTCCCGTGCCCTGATTCGCTTCCCCTGATAGAACATTGCCCCCCTGTCCTGCCCTTTCCCCGCCCCCGACTAAAAGCTGCCTTATGTTTTCTGTAGGAAACCCCTGGGCTGCCCCCAAGAAAGTACGTCAGGGGTAGGCCCTGGAGAAATTCCGCCGCATAATCCCCCCGTTTGGGGGGCTTGATAAAAACCAGCCTATTAGACCTGCCCTGGCGGGGGCTTACCCCATGCTTGTGGTGGCCCAGAGACCCATTTCCAGTATTCAATTATTATATTTAAAAATTTGAGAAAAAAAGTAGTTAGTAAAATTTCCTGGTGTTTTCCCAAAGCGTTTCCCCAAGTTCACATTTACATAGGAACCCCTGGGCACCAATGTTTTGGGGACATTGTGGTTATGAGTTACCAGTGGGTGAAACACCATACGGTTCAAAGTTTTGAATTTATTTTTGTATCTTTCTTTTATTAACTAAGTATGTTATTGTATTAATGTAAGAAGTAAGGGGGGATAACAATTTGGGTAACCAGATGTAGCTGGCTCATGAGAGTAGATGGGCCATTGGCTTACCTTGTCTATGAGTCCCTGCATGTAAGGACCTGTAGCATTACTATAAATTTAATGTAATGTAAACAGGTTTCTCCATCATGCTGTTTTACGAGCTGCTTTTACAGTTCTTAGGCTTCATTCCCGTTAGGTGTGGGCGGTTCTCGCAGAGACTGATTTTTAGAAATATTTCCCATTTAGTTGTTAAGCAGTGTTTCTCAATCCGTCCTAAAACCCCCCCCCGGTCATGTTTTTAGGATCTCCCCCAGAATGCATGCATAATATTTCACCCGTGCAGAATGCAGACAATAAAATATCACCTTGAATGCTAAAATCCTGAAAACTTGGCCTGTTGGTGGGTCTTGAGGACTGGAGTTGAGAAACACTGTGTTAGAGGGACATGGAGGGGCTTTAAGAGCCGGGCACAATGCAACAAAGAACTAAAGGGTTAAAGTTTGTCAGTAGCAAAGATAAACAAGCTCATGGGCTGCTGATAAGACACAGCAGGAAGTGGGGTCACCATCCGGACCACTGCTAGAGCAGAGAAAGGTGATCAGAAGCCTAGCACACCTTGTATAAACAAGCATGCGATGAGAACTGCTCTAACTTTAAAATGAAGCAAAAGCAGAACAGCAATGTATCTGGTAATAAACTTTATTTACCTTTGCCAACATATTTAAAGCTACCTTAAATGATAGGAATACTCCTTTAAATCATGAATTTACACTTGACATGGCATACATTATAAGTAAATTTCTTCAGAGGTCACCCATTCCCATTGGTGTAAAAGAGAGTTCTTGTTAGCAGCTTCCTTGAGAAAGTGTCTGCAAATGGTTTCTAAAGACCACATCCTTTATTAGATTCCAGACGCCATATAAACCATTAGGCCGTGTTCACACGGCTTATTCAAGACGGAATTGCGAGCCGGATTGCTCTCACAATTCCGGCTTGAATAACGGGCGGGGGCGGCGGCGCGGCCTGCCGACCCAATAGCCTTCCATTATCCATGGCGCGTAGTGCGTCTGTATAATGTGCATGTCACTTTCTCCCCGCCCGGGGATTCCCTGAGCGGGGAGGAGCGACGGAATCCACTGTTCTCTATGAGAACGGTGGATTGCCGTAATTACTGCGACGGATTGGCGCCGTACTGCAGCGCAAATCCGACACGCAGTACGGCGCCAATCCGCGCCGTAATAAGCCGTGTGAACGGCCCCTTAGGGTGCAGCTGTCCTGTCTGTTATCTGCTTACCTGTCAGCCTTTGTTCAGATTTTCATGGTAGTCGGTACTCTCTGACACCACTCAAGCCAATCATTAGAAGAAGCTGATTCATTAGTCAGAGAACATTTTGCAGTCATTATTGGGTGTTGTGGCTAGTTTAAATATAACCCGTAATGGTGACCTTTTAAATGGATGTGACGTTTTTGATCACTTTTATTCCAATTTTATGCGGCGTGAAATGACCAAAAAAACGCAATTTTGGCATTTGGAATTTTTTTCTTCTACGGTGTTCAGCATACGAGATAAATGACATAATATTTTTATAGATCAGACTTTTTCGGAGGCGGCAATACCAAATATGTGTAACTTTTTTTTATTTTTATTGTTTTTTTTTTGTAAATGGGGAAAGGGGGGGATTTTGAACTTTTAATCTTTTTTCTACTTTAAAAACTTTTTTTTATTTTTTTTTTTTTACTTTAACTTTTGTCCCCCCTATGCGTTGACCCCCCAGGGGCCGGATCTTTAAATACACCTAATGAAATTACATGGGAAATGCTTAGGGTGACAAAGGGGGTTTTCCCCACTTCCCCTTCTGCGAGGGAAAAGGTGGGGAAAACAGGAACATTCCTCAATCAAGCCTTCCAAGGCTCTGCGTGCCATGTAGCCGTCGGACTCACGATTTTAAATGGATGCCCCGATGGGGCCCCTTTAAAAACGGTGCGCGGCCCCGTTTTTTCAGTCTTTTCGGGAGCTGGGGCCATTTTTTTGCCGGGGGGTTCTGTTGGGTTAAAAAAAGGGCGGCGGGCGGATGGAACCCCGGGGTTTTAGTGCAACACGCCGGATCCCATTTCAAACTGCTTCCGGCTCTATGAGTACTCCTCATAGGTCGTAAGGGGTTAAAACCTATCCTTTTCCCCCCTGAAAATAAGACAGTGTCTTTTTTAAATTTTTTGCTCAAGAGATGCATAGGTCTTGTCAGGGATGTTTAATTTTTTCCCTTTAACAGAATCACATTTAGTGTTGAAAAAAAAAAATCACAATTTTTAATATCGTAGTCGTCATCACAAACATCAGCAAAACCCCAACCTGAAGCCAGAACAATTTATTGTGCTTATTTCAATCCCCAACAATCTATGGTATTTTTACGAAAGGTTTTTTTGTCGGGGTGGGGGGGCAGGGGGCCACAAGCAGACATAGACAGAGTGGGGCCCTGAATTTTCCCCCAACTGCCTTTTGGGGAACCCAAAATTGTAAAAGGTCGGCCCCACCTGAAGACAAAGACTACACTAAATAAAGGTACCCAAAGGACACAGACAATCAAAAAAACGAACAAAAACGGGGGGCCCGACGAGCAAAGTCGCAACTGTCGGGAGACGCTGTACAAAAATGGAAGACAGAAGAATAAACTAAGCCGAGCCGATGGGTAACAGCCGGAGAGTAGTACAAATCGGAGGCAAGAAGAAAATCTAAGCAAACCCAAAAGTCAGGTAACGTAATGGTAAGGAAGAAGCTAGCTACGGGCAAAAGAAGCCCATATAGCAGGCAAAGCTGAGAGGCAACGGAATCCTTAAAAAGGTAACCAGAAAAAAAGAAGAGGGTGAAGGTGGAACAAACACAAAACCGAATTTGTTAAAAACCGTCTTCACAAGGAAAGATTAAACTAAAAGAGTGCTGGAGGATTTGGCCATAGGCGTTAGCCAGGAAACAGTTAAGCAAAATAAAGAAGTAAAAACCCCAAATTCACCGAAGATAAAAAAAAAAGCCTTATTATAAACCAATCTCGTCGCAAGGGGCCGTGGCCGGGGGACTAGAGTCCAAAATGGTTCGTGGGGCGTCAACACATTTATTCAAACATTTGTCGACATTTTTTTGCAACATCTTATAACCTCCAACCTGAATTTCAGGTAATTTCATGTGACCCAATTTTTCAAAAACATTGGCCCAATTCCTCATATAGCAATGGCACTTTCCCTTAAAAGGCACCTCTTTTCAGGTGCCCCCCACACAATTAAAACCTATCCAAATGATCTCTAACGCTAATTTTGGCGGGGAGGAGCCATGCAAAAGACGCCACTGGGCCTTATTTCAGGGGAGGCCTGAAATTTTTTTAAGCTTGAAAAAAAATTTTTACTAGGCTTTTTTTTTGGAGATTCTTTTTTAGGGAAACAGGGTATCAGGTTCTACCAGCAGATGTATTAAGTCAGGTCCAAGTGCAGATATCTCCCAGAGCTACATGATTGTGCTTTTTAATTATATTTTATTTTCTTTTAATGGAGGAAGGCTGAACAATGCTTATTATTGTCAACATTACACTTTTATCTGTATATGACCCTTTGTTCTATTTTCTGAATGATACAACATTGCAATTTTATATCAGTAGAATAGCCTAAGTTTGAATCTGCATGCATGGCTTTCTTTGCTTGCAGGAGCACACAAATTATTTCTGAGCATGTGAGGAAGTGTATGCTATCTGATTTCTATCTACGTTCTATTAGTATAAGCCACTGAATAGATCAGGTGATGATAGATGAGTGTTTCACGGCAGATATTAAAACTCCAGCATTAGTCAGTGAAGCGTGAAGGCTGTCTCTCCCGCACAGAGAATGGGAAAGAGGAGGAGGAGGGGGGAGGCTGTTGTTCTAGGCTGAAGATGCGCTAGTAAGACTTACATAGTAGGACCACTGGCTTGGTGGATTTGTGTCAAATTCTTTCTGAAAAATGGTAAATACGAAAAAATGGTGAATAATAGCAGCAATGTAAAAATGTATAATTCACCTGTCCGAAATGGTAACTGTTCTGCTGTAGATTTTTGCAAATTGTAGATTTTACCAAATACAAAGAAAACTGTGAGCCCTTATATTAGGAGTAATCCATGTCTCATTTCAGAGACTACACTGACCTAGTCTACTTTGAAATGAGTATTTTTACTGGCTTCATACATTATATAACCTTTCTCCAAAGTGATGTGTGACATAAGCCGTATAATTCACCTTAAATTTGGTGTACACAATTACCCTTATTTTCAGAAGTTGGTGCAAATGACTAGAATGCTATAATGTAAGTAAATAGAAAGTCTTTCAGATATTGTACTTTTCCAGCTCCACTAATGGCAACATAACTATCTTATATTATACTTAAAAAAAAAAGTCCTGGAACCTTTAGGACCCATCTTATAGTAAACACATTTGACAGAAATTAACATTGCTGAATCTTAACTACGTAACATTTGGCCCTCATTTACCACTGCTGTCTAAAAGTGAGACTGTAACCTTCTAGGGCGACATGTCCGAGAAGAGGCGCCTCCAGTCCAGATTTAAGGCACATTAAATGAGTGTAAAGTGCACCTGAATATATGACCCCTCTGGAGTGTGGGACACCTTGTATAGCATATTTTAGGCACATAGTACATCTAGGTGCATAGCTTAGGGGCATTCAAATGTGTCGTGCCTTGGGCAAACTGCGCCTAGTTTTGATTTACAACAGTTTATATATATATGAAAAATAATGTTATACCAGTTTTTTGGTGCATAATACACCAAAAAATGGTTTACATCTTTTCTGTCATATCGCCCTTACTGTTTAAAAATTTGTCATTTTTATCACAGTGGCTTATATGATTAGTAAATTTGGTGTAGCATTAGAATTGTCAATTTTTTAGACCAATTTTACTTGGCTTATTTTCTACGCCAGAACTTTGGCACATTTGTTTACGCAGTGTGTCATATTGTGGCACTCACTTTGCGCCTCATGTCTGAAAGTGTGCAAAAAAGTGTCTGAAGCCCATAATAAATATGTCTGCAACCTGGTGTGCCAAAAATGTACCACTTTTTGCCGCATTTTAAGACACTTCTTTAGTGCAACCACAAAAGTAAGTGGTGGGCCACTTATGTCCTGTAAGGTGCCATTTATCTGTTAGGGTACATTCAAATAGGGTGGAAAAACTGAATTATGTGCCAAAAATCCACTGAATAAAATCTGCAACATTGTTGTTGTAAATCCGCACCCAAAAACTATTCAGCAATTAGTGTGGATTTTGTTGTGGATTTATTTTGGATTATATCTTCTAACAATAAAGTCAATGTAGGAGAAAATCCATAGCTAAATCAGCAGTATATTTGTGATTAAATCTGAACCAATTAGTATGGACTTTATTCTGCCCTGTGTGAATGTACACTCACTAGTTAGAATAAATTGAAAATTAGGTGTTTTCCCCTTGTCCTTGTACAATCTAACACTATCCAATCAGTGCTGAGAGTGTGAGAGAGTGTAAGGACACACCCTATTGTCAAGGAGTGTGGTAACATCCAGTTGTCAATTTATTCACATATTTTCAGGAAGAATACACAACTTCATTATTTACTGAAACAGATCAGTCAGGGAAGCTCTAAACTGAATGTGGTGACTATAAGAGCAGCAGTGGTGGCCAGAGATAAGAGAACTTTATGCTCTTCTACTGATGCACAGTCAATCATGTGAGTTAAACTGGCCATAAACTTCAATCAGCTGACAGCTTTCTCTCCCAACTCCCAAACACTTGCATCTTTGGTCAGGCCAGGCATGCATGTGTTCTGAATAGGGAAATGGGATTAAGCTATGGCCAAACTCCTCTGGCAGTCTTAAAGGCCGGTTTTGACCATTTTCTGTTAACTATCAACCATGACCTTTTAGTGATATGAACGAGCATGACAGATGCCCACCGAGGTAGATATCTGTCTAAAAATCTGCCTTATTGAATTTTTCTAGTAGTTTTCGGGTGCTACCGTTGAAAAGTCATTCATGCCGAATGACAGATTTGCATCCCATCAATGGAAGTATGCACTGGACTACAGATCACGGCAGAGATCAAATGGTGATCTGTTCCTTTAACTTGTGGAATTTCTTCTTCCACAGACAGATCATGAATAACAAGTCGCTCTGTCTGTCTATAGCCCCTAATATATCTCCATCTTAAAGGGGTATTCCCATCTTATAAAGTAATGGTGCAATACTAGGATCTGTCATCACTTGAAGGGGGTCCAAATTGGTCCAACTGTGATTATCACTGATCCTGAAAATTAAGGGGCCGTAATATTAGTCTTGAGGGGAGACATGAAATATTTGTACATAAATGGCCCGTACAAAAAATATGGTGAAAGACTGTTTAACGTAAAATACCCTGAAAAGATAAGAGGATACTCCCTCTGTCTGAAGAAAACAAGGTTGTTATGTACAAGTATTGAAAATTCAATGTATTATAACTCATCACTAAATCCGCATTTAAAGAGGGGAAATTCCCCTTTCCCCCTTTTCCTTCAGGAGAGAAAAAGGGTTTTCTGGCCATCTGGCAAAAAGAAAGGCATTTATGGCCCCCTGTTTCCTGTATCAGGGGCAGCGATCTTTTTGGGCCTATTTTACAGCTTGAAAATTTAAACCCACATTTTTCCCGCCAGAGAGAAAAAAAAGGGTTTTCCTTTTCCCTGCCCAGAAGGCGGTTCCGTGATTGCCCCCTTGGGGAAAACAAAAATCCATACCCCTCCCCAAAATTTTTCTGTAAACCCCCCTACTTTATAATTAAAAGCCATCAGATGAAAAACACCCTTTACGGGGTAAAAAAGGCCCAGCCCCCCTTTTTTCTGTTCATAGCAAGGGGGGTCCTTCTTTCAAAAAGTGAGCTGTTTTAAATTTTCCCCCTTTAAACCCCGGGGACGGGGAAACATCTTGTAAGTGGGGAATTTTTTCCATTTTTCCCCCCCCTTTTTTTTAAAAACTGTATTTTTATGTGTGCCCCTTATTGTTATTATCATTTTTTTGGTCAATCCCAAGCATGAAATCTTTTTTTATTTTAAAAGGTACCCAGAAAATTTTTTTTAACTCTTTTGTCACACGAACCCCAATTTTCTTTAAAGGGGATTTTTTTTTCTCTTTGGTAACTAAAGAGAGCAGTGAGTTGACCTGTGTTTTTTTTAAATGTTTTTTAGAAATCGGTGAGGACTCAAAACCTTCCGGCTGAGCCCTTTTTTTTTTTTATTTTTGAAGGGAAGGGGTGGGCAGCGGATTTTTTTGGGGTTTCTGGACTGTCTTGTGGTACAAATTTATGCTTAAATTTGTTCCTAGTAAAGGGGTGAGCTCAGTGGAATAAGTCAAACCCCCATTAAAAGGGGCCCCCCAGTCACGTCTGGTGAGCGCGTACGTGAAAAATTTTGGTGGGAAAAAGCGGGGGGATTTTTTTTATTTTTTGCAAAAATTAGTGTTTGGGAAAAAAAGGGAAAAATTTTTCCCTGCACTAAAAGACTGGCTGAAACTTGTGAAGATTTACACCATCTTACAAAAAAATTAACGCGGGTGCTTACTTTATTTGACACACAAAAAACAGTTTTCCCCCCCGGGTTTTTATTTTTTCCCAATCTTTTATTTGGAAAAAGGGAGGGCTTTGGGGAAATGGCACCCCTTTAAACAAGAAGCAAATTTAAAGAAATCTCGTCGCCTATGTGAGGGGAGAAAAATTTAATACGCCCCTGCAAAAACTAAGGCCCCAGCGACCGGGAACTAAGGGAGAAACGATCGCAGCAGGGGAACGCGGCGTCAGAGACGAAACGAAAAACGAAACAGGCCAATTGACGGAGAAATGCCCCAAAGTAATTTCCCCTGAGGCCCCCTCCCCGCGGCAGTTTCAGGGAGGAGGGGCTCTCCCGGGCATGTTTTTGCAGAAAATGGGCGCTTGTCCCCCTAGTGGGGGCCCCTCCAGCTTTTCCTCCCAATTTCCCAAACACAGAGCGAGAGGGGGCCCCTGAGCGCCCAAGCTGAGCGTCAAGCAGCGAAAGAGGCGGCGGGGCCCAAAGCGTCAAGAAAGGGAGAGGGGTGAGCTTAAAGGGTGAGGGGTCAAGCGGGCGAAAGAGGGGGCCCGGCGGGCCGAGCGTAAAAGCAGCGAGAGAGGGGGCTAAAGGGGTCAAGCAGCGGAGAGTGGGGCCCGAGGGTCAAGCTAAAAAGGGACCTAAAAGCTACAGCGGGAAATGCCCTTGGGAAAGGGGTGGGCTTTGCCAGGGCCCTCATCCCCAGGAAAAAAACCCGTTAAAACCCCCGACGGGAAACATTTTTCCTGTGAGGGAAAAGAATGGGGATTTGGGGATGGGGTTTCCCTTCGAGTTTTGAAAAGATTTGTAGGCAATATCGTCTGCCCAAAGAGGAGGGGGGCACGATATTGCCCCCAGGACAAGAAAAAAACCCTTTGGGGGTTTTTTTTGGCCCCTTCCTCCCCAAAAACAATCGGGTTTCTATGACCCCAAAAGAGGGCCAGGTCCGAAATATCACCTCACCCCGGAGGTGAAAATCGCAAAAAATTTTTCGGAGTCTACAGAAAGGCCCAAACTGACAGCTACCCGATGGGGAAAGGGGGTTTTAAGTCCCAACCGCAAGCAGTGGGGGGAAAGGGGACTATCTTTTTTCCAGCTTTGACGACCTGTTAAAACTGAATGATCAAGGAGAAAGCTCCTCCATATTGTCCTGCCGATGTTCTATTTTGGTCTGCGACTGGAACCCCAAAGGGGACTTTCCAAAGGGGCCCGGGCGGACCTGGCAGCCCCCTTTATTTTTTACCAATAGGATCCCCAAAAAACCCTTTGGGACCACCGGAGCCCAACCTGGGGGAGGGGGAAAGCCTGTGGGGATCCCCCTGCTCCTCCCCATGGGCCCCCCTGGCCCACCCCCCTATACTCCGGGGGTGGTCCCGAGGCCCCAACACGCCCTTTGAGGGCCCATGCGAGGTGTTTTCTCCCAACCAAGTGGGGCATTTTTAGTCCCAAACCTTGTCCGGGACAAGCGGAGGAGCCCCCCGATGCCCACAGCCCCCCCTGTAGAGGCCCCCCCAATCTACCTTGTAACTGGGACCCCCGGAAGGGAAGGCAAAAACCTTAAACCTGTCACCGTGGGGAAGACCCGCCCAGGTTTCAAAAGACAGTGGAGCAGAGGTGACTTTTTTTTGGCGTCCAGAATGGGGATGCTCGAATTATTTTCCGGGGAAAGGGCCAAAGCCCGGGAAGGGATTTGGGGGGTCCGCTCTGAATCCCCTGGCCCCGTGTGTTTTTCGGGACTGGGGGCGGGCCGGGGAAAAAGAAGAAGTGGGGGTTTCTGCCACTACCCCTTTTCCCTTTTTAACGGGTACAATTTTGGGGGGAAATGTACAGAAAATTACGCCCCCGGCTCCCCCTCTAAAAAGCAACCCCAGCAACCCCATTTATGTTCCCCCCACAGGACTGAAACCATGCTTCTAAACGGCCCAAAAGGGAAAGGAATATAAAAGCGGATGTGCTTTGAATGATGCTACTGAAATGCTTAATGTGCAAATGCCCTTTTCCTCAGATCCCCCCTGTGGCCCCATTTTCAAGTTGCCTGGGGATTCCCTCTTTTTTGTGTGTCGGCGGGACCACCCAAAGGTGCCAATGCTCTGCGAGATCACATTGCAGGGGGGAAAGTCTGCAGCCCCTCTAGCCCCCCTCCTGCTGAGGAGAGGTCACCGCTGGGGCCGGGCACAGAGAGCCCAGCGCTTTTAAACCCCCGGCCTCTGCAAGTAAAGTCAAACCTGTAGCACCCCCCCCTCCTATAAAGGGACCCCCCCAAGCACCTGAGGGAATTTGACTTGTTTTGTGTTTGATGTTCCCACCCCCACAGATACTCTCAAAAACTGTTAGGGAAATTTTGAAAAACCTATCTCAGCCTGTAATGTGGGTTTGCCCCGTATCTAACTTCCCAGCATATTTGGGAAATGCTGGTAAAAATTCATGATTTTTTCCCCCCCGGGGGAGGCTATTCAGATGCCATGGACACTAGTAAAGTACCCCCAAACCGGGGGTGTATCTCAAAAGGTTGTGGACTTTTCAAAATTTATCTAACCTGGGGGTGTTTTCCAAAGAGGGGTTAATTTTTGGGAGAGGGCCTTCCTGGTCGGGTTTTTTCAAAAGTACCAACAGCTCAGGGGGTTTGTGCCTGAATCCAATGGGTGCTTTTCAATCTGTCATACATAATAGAAGGGTATCCAAAGCCGGTAATGTAAAGCTCCAAACCCGCCCTGTAGGTGTATCCGAGCTCAGGGAGTGTATTTGGGGGCTCGCCCAAGCGGGTTTGGGGCCAAGGGCCCAAAATCGGGATTTAAACGTGCCAAAAGGGGTTTTTCCCCGGGGTTGAGGTGGGAAAAACCCTTTTTACCCCCGGGATAGAGGGAATTTTCCCCACATGGGGAGCGTGTGATGTGGGGCCCCCCACGGGATCCTCCAACCCCCCATGTCTGATGGGTTTAGAAAACAGAAGGGGCATGGAGGTTGGGAAGGGGGGTTTGGGCTCCCCCCCCTGGGAGTACCGAACGGGCTCAAAGGGGGTGGCAGGGGATCCAAAACCCCCCCGTCGCTCCAAAAAGGGGGGGTGTTATGGGACAAATATTGAAAAATTTTAATGTATTTAACTCATCATAAATCCTGCATTTAAATAGGGGGAAAAATTTTCCTTCCCCCATTCTTCAGGGGAGAGAAAATTTCTGGCCATTTTTGGCAAAAAAAAAAAGGAAATTTTTGGCACCCCGTTTCCTGTATCTAGGGACGCAGATTTGATAAGCCAAATTTTACAGCTTGCAAAAAAAACACATCTTTTCCCCCCAAAGAGAAAAAAAAGGGTTTTCCCTTTTTCTGCCCCGAGAGGCAAATCCGTGAGTGCCCCCTTGTGGAACAAAAATACCCCGCCCTCCCCCCGAAAATTCTGTAAACCCACCTTCTTTCATAATTTTAAGCCAATCAGTTGGGGCGCCCGACCCGGGTTTTAAATGGCCCACCCCCCCTTTTTTCTTGTGTCATATCTGGGGGTTTCCCTTTTTTTCTTTTTGTAGCTGTGTCTAAATTTTCTCCTTCCCCCGGGGGCCCGGAAAAAATTTTTGTAAGTGTAAATTTTTTCCCTTTTTCCCCCCTTTATTTTAAAAACTGTATTGTAAAAGTGTGTCATTATTGTTTTTATAAAAATTTTTGTCAAACAAGCACTGAAAATTTTTTTTTTTTTTTTATAAATTTAAAGGGATCAGTAATTCGTTTTAAATCTTTTTTGCGCAAAAACCCAATTTCTTTTAAGGATTTTTTTTTTTTTCCCCTTTGGTAACTAAATGAGAGAGCAGTGAGTTGGGGCCTGTGGGGCATTTTTACGTGTTTTAGAAAACGGTGGGACTCAGTAAAAATTTCCCGGGTGAGCCCCTTTTTTTTTTTTTTTTTATTGAGGGAAAGGGGGTTTGGGAGCGGATAATTTTTTGGGGGGTTTGGGCTGTCTTTGGGTTTCGAAATTTAAAACTTATTTGCTACCTGAGTGGGGTGAGCTCGAGTTGGGGAATTTTTTAAAAAAAACCCACCCCCTTACAGTTCCCCCCCGTCACGTGTGGGTGAGGGGCGTTTCGTGACAAAGGTTTAACTCCCAGAGCTTGGGCAAACCTTCTTTACCATCCAAATTTGGGAAAACGGGAATAGCCCCTCAGGGTCCGGGGCACTCAAAAACAAAGAGGGGTTCCAAAAAAGAAAAGGGTTGCATGTTTAATTTCTCAAATAACAATAACACCTTTGTAGGGCATAATTTGAAACAAAGTTTAAAAATTTTTCTATACCCGGGCCAAACTTTTTCCACTGGGCACCCCCTAGGTAGCTGTCCAAAGCCCCCAAAAAAAAGAGGTCTCAGGGAGTTAAGTATATTTTGGGTTGGGCAGTTTTAAAAAACTGGTTTTTTGTGTTTCCCTTGAACGTGCAAACGTTAAGAACCAAGGTAAGAAAGGGGTCATTGAAATCCCTTCTAATTAGTTTTTTTTAGCCCGCGGTGCCCATAAGTTTATCAGAAAGGGGGGTCCCGACATAAAGGGGAGTGATGTATATGTGGGTTGGGTGGTTTTGGGGAATGGCTTTTATGGGGTGGGCGAAGTTAGAGGCATTGTATGGTATGACATCATAAATATGGGCAGGGCCCACTGCTCTGTACTGCATTGCCTTGGGGCCTATAATTCTGTTAAGAAGGCCATGATCTCTACCCCTCCCTTTCATGCACACTTTCTCCTGGTTGGTTCTTCTTGGTTGAACAGCAAAGTTAAACTTGACGGTTATACTATGGCTTTCAATGTTATCTGTTCTCAGTACTCAAGAACAACCCTTGAAAAGTACTTAAAAAATTAAGTTAAGTCTCTTTGCTACATTTCTATCTCTTTTTTAAAATGTAATAACTCCTGTATGTAACTATATAGTTTAAAACCGTGACCCCCTCTAAATTTTCCTTGCACAGCAATGTTGCCAGCCATCTGTGTATGCAGGGACTGGCAACCATAAAGTGATTAGAAATACCCTTTAAATCTTAGACATACCCTATGGATGGGTCCGAGCTTGTAGGCAACAAACTAAACCGTAATTTTGCAAACAGTATCATTTATTTATATAGCACTGTTATACACCACAGCACTGTACAGAGATTGTCATTATTCACATTGACCACTGTCCCCATTGGGGCTCACAGTCTGAATTCCACATTGACCTATCACTATGTTTTTTATATTGTGGGGGAAACCAGAGGAAACCCATGCAAACACAGGAAGAACATACAAACTCCTTGCAGATGTTGTCATTGGTGGGATTTGAGTTCAGGAGCCCACTGCTGCAAGTCAACAGTGCTAACCACTAAGCCACTATGGTGCCAATATATAACTGCTTGAACATAATTACATGAAATCACAGCAGAAAAGGGTATATTCACAATTAAGAAATCACAGCAGAAAAGGGTATATTCACAAATAAGAAACAAATAAGACAACTTTTATCAAGCAATATAAAAAGAAACTACTAGAGACACTAACCCTAATGTGCCTTAAAGTGGTTTTGCCACGAAGTAAAATTGAGGTGGGAAACTAGCAAACTAAATAATAAACATTTTCACCATTCATCATTATTAAAAATTCTGTTTTGTTTTAGCTGCTCCTTTAGTGATCCATTGTTTACAGCTCGTCACCAAGGGATACGACTAGGGCTGAGAGCTCCTCAGTCCTGGTCGCACATGCTCAGACAACACCTATCTTCTCAGGCAGCTACTGAGTGTTCAAACCCCAGGAGCTGTCTCTCTACTCCCTTCCTCTTTTCTCCTTCGTACTTAGTCAAACAGGCCAAATATATTAAATAAAAGAACCCGCAATGAGGTCTGTGCCTTTATAAAGAGAAATTAAATCCACAGGTTTGGTTCCTGCAGGGATTTTAACCTAGGACCCTTGGTAGTGTTTTTACCTGTCTGCAGGTAAGAACACTACTGCTGAGCTATTCACAGCAACAGACCTTTCGTTGACTAGAGAGAGGAAAGGCCTGGTGATGTCATCCTGCATGGTCACATGATCTGCAATTCAAACAAATCACAAACGCCCCCTTCTGAGCGCACAGAGCTGAAGAGCTGGACGCAGGAGGTGTGAAATGAGATCGTGGCAAAACCCGTTTAATAGAAAAACCCTACCTAAGCAGGGCTACCATCCCAACAAGGGTAGTGCTATTTAGGTCAAGTTTTTCCTATTAGAGCACATTTGGTTTAATGTCTACTGGCTTAGTTTCTAAGTTTCTTAGTTTTTTTAAAAAAAAGTCTTATTTGTTTATTAGTTGTGGATATGCCCTTTTCTGTTGTGATTTCTTATTTCTCCTTGGTTTTCGTCTTAAATGTATTTTTCATGGTTTTGTCCAATCAATGTTATATTTTAAAATTGGCTCTGTGATTTGTACATAATTACATGAACAGCAAACAAATGATGGATAGTTAGTGCATGTATTAAATCTTATGCAAGAGAACCCAGTAGACAGCAGAAGACCCCTACCATGTTTTTTTCCCTCAAAAATGAACAACATATTTGCACCTAAACGGGCCCCTCCACTTATGGGCTCCATAGCACTTGCTAAAACTGTATATATTCCATGGACATACCATAGGGTCATGATAAACTTACAGAATGTAGCCAGTGCCAGAGTTGTTTTCATTATAGTTGTTGTTCACCTGAAGGATGCTAAGTCGGTTCACATCCATTTACTATGTCCTCCACCAATACCCAGGAAAAAGCGAACAGTTTATTTCCGTTCAGTCTATTGACATAGTAAATGTCAGCACAGGGCATCCAGGTCTGTCCAACTGTAAATACATAGAAATTCTACTTTCCCCTTGGAGTCGTTCTGCATTGATGTCAAGTGTTTCTTTATTTTCTGAGCTCTATGCATCACAGAGGAGAGAGAAATTGCACAAACTAATGTTCTAATTGTATTTAAAATATATTCATTACTCCCTTGTCACTTTGATGAATGCTATATTTACGTGGTATAGCAGTAATGTATTTAATTTAAGGCTTCTGAATCTGCAGACAGATAAACCGAGAACTAAATGAGACAATTAAATTGAACAAAAAGACCCATTTCTTCCTTTGATTCACGTTTCCACATTTCACTAGCGTTGTTTTTAATGTGAACATGCACTACATTAATTTGCATTTTTATATGGATGTAAGTATTATAGTATGATTCCTGGTACAGGACAACTCATAGGCTCCAGGGTAAAAGCAATGAATTGATTTATGCGTAAAAAGTCCTACATTTGCGCAACTGGCATCTGCTCAAACATTTGCAACCTTTTGAGCTGTTTTATATCAAGCTTTTCAAATTTTTGAAAAGTGGGCAGTGAAGCCTGACATATTTACTGAAATTTGTGCCAAAAAGGGGCATAAATTAAAGAGAACCTGTCACATATATTATGCCTCCCTTGCTGAGGACAGCACAAGCTAGTGACAGACATGCTGTTTCCAGTTCTGTGTCCATTATTCGGTAAGATAGAGCAGTTTCAGAGCATTTAATGCACAAATTTGGCAGCTTGCAGCCTGTCCTGCCAGAGAAGAGTCCAGTCTATTAATGAGCAGATGTTAGCCCCTTCCCCCCACCTGTGGCTAGCCGCGTCCACCTGCCAGTTATTCACAGGTTTCTACCTATTCAATTTAGAAGGTTGAATCAGTAGTGAGTGGGAAGGGCTAGTCCCGAGTGGGCAAGGCTAACACTTGCTCATGAATTAAGTGGACTCTTCTCTGGCGGAACAGGCTGGAAACTGCCAGATTTGAGCATTACATGCTCTGAAACTACAGCATCTTACAGAATAAGAAACACACTTCTGGAAACAGCATGTCTGTCACTAACTTGTGCTGTCCCCAGCAAGGGGGGCATAATCTATGTGACAGGTTCTCTTTAATTTATGCCACTTTTTGGCACAAATTTCAGTAAATACTTCCCACTTTTCTGTCCTCAGCAAGATTGGCATAGCCTATGTGACAGGTTCCCATTAAGCTAGAAGACTACTTCAAGTCCTAGGTGCCACCTGACTACTTTTAGACAGACACATGGACACTGAAGGATGTGCCAAATGTAATCAGTTTTAAAGGGGTTGTCTCACTACAAAGATTCGCTTTAAACATGAAGGGAACAATAAACAATTTTTTTTTGTTGAGCAGATAATCGCTTTTATCAGCTCTGAGTGCACTCAGGTTTCTCTAGGGTACCGACCGGCTGTGCCCTACTCTCTCCTGCTGTTTGTCTTATCAGATAACAAGGACAATGTCATCACACAGGTCAGCACACAGAACTGCTGACAACTTAAGAGCTTTAGTGTTATCTGACCTAACAAACAAAAGAGACTAATTACTTTTTGTTTACTTTAGCTCTGAAGCTTATCTGGACTTTAGGTAAACATCTCCTGCTCTCATGTCACAGTTATTAGCAGACCCTTTAATATGGAGCTGATATGTTAATCACTGACATAGAACCAGGCTCAGCCTGACCAGGAAGAGACAGGATGCATGAATGAAAGCAGCTTTTGGCTCTGTGAAACAGCATGGTGAGACAACCTCTTTAATACATTTAGCATATCTTACTGCTGCACATTTGCTGTAAGACCAATATTCTTTATTTACCTTTATACCTTTAGGTGCTATAGTATGAAGTATATTTATAATGGCAATTTGCAGGAAAATATTGGCGTACATGCTTTTCTCCACATTAATTATGTGTTTTGGCCAGTTTTAAACACTTATGTGCCTCGTCCAACAAAAGTGCCGTGGACTCGGCAAAAGGAGCTTGAATTTGAGGGCTCATGGGCGTAGCTGAATGTGTGACACTATGTGCCAAAATGTTGGTGCAACTGATAGCTGAACCTAAGCCAACTAATAAATGCTGTGAACTTAGACCAGACTGTTTAAACATGCGGCAGATTTTTCATACACCCGGATGTCTAGTCTAAGTTTACACTGTATAAATTATTAGCCATGATGTAATCTGCCGCCTTATCTTTTATGAGCATGTATTGCTTCAGTTTGGGGGCAGCCTGGTGGTTGGCACCAATACCTTTGCAGTCCTTGGGTTTGGGTAACATTTTGTTTCTTTTGTTTGAAATATATATATTTTTTAATAGAAGCTAATACGTTACTCCCCCTTCTCTAAACCAGTATTGCCAAACATTTATGATATTTATATAAAAGCTTTTTGCTCTCCTGATATGTCTGTTATAGTAAACACTTGCATTTGTCATAATGTAACAGTTCTGTTTTTGATATCAGTATTTTTCGGTTCCTCTGTTATCCCTCACGGAAATGTACAAATAAATTGAATACAACTGTTGCTACCGTTTTATTATCAATGGGGCATGTCCCTGCATATTCTGATACTGTCCAATCAGTGCTGACTGTATCAGCAGATTAAATACACATGATGTTGACAAGGTAAATGATAATGATCATTTGTCAGTTAATTCATACATTGGGAATTACATGTTGTTTTCTACATCTCATAATAATATAAAGCCAATCACAGAGAAAAGCTACCCACTGGTGTTGTTATTCGGATTGAGGTGTAGCTCAAATTCTACCTCAATCTACCTACCTCTACCTAATCTGAGTGCTTCAGTTCTGGTCAGTTCTGCTGGCCAACACCAGCTCAGGTCACATCACATTACAGTGAATACAGCACTGATCCAGTATAGAAGTAAAATAACCCCTGAAATCAGGGACTCACCGGAGGTCTTATCTGATGAGTCGTTCTCTTCTCTCATGAGTCATTCTTATTCTCTTTTCTTCTGCTTCCGTTCCACACCGCCATGATGACTTGTCCCGGCCACAACTCATCCCTGCAGAAATTACACACAAATATCTTAGAATCCTCAATTTTCCAGCACCTCTTTACCCATTCCCACCTCTGTACAAACTGCCCAGGGGTGGGAGAGCGGGTACAAGCCATAACTTAGAGGCCTAGTATCCTGAGGGGTTGGAGGGTGGGGAAAGGACTAACCCCCCTGGAGATAATGCTACAACTATGGGCTGCTGCCCTCTCAATTATATTACCAGGTAGGTAGGCAAGACCCTAGGTAGGCAGGCAAATAGGCAAGGCCCCAGGTAACTAGATAGGCCCTATTTAGGTAGGTAGACCCCCCGCTGAATAAGTTGGTAGGCCATCCCCAGGTAGGCTGGTGGGTACCTAGCCACAGGTGGTTAGGTAAACAGCCCCCAGGTAGATAAGCAGGCCCCAGTTAGGAAAGTAGATCGTCTACAGTTAGGTTGGCGGACCCCAGTTAGGTAGGCTGTAGGTAGGGGGTTTCCCCCAGTTAGGTAAGCTTTAGGTAGTTAGGGTCCCATTTATATAGGCTTCAAGCAGTTAGGGACCCCCTTTATGTAGTATACAAGCAGTTAGGTCTTCCCTTAAAGTAGTATACAGGCAGTTAAGGTCTCCTTCAGATAGTATACAGGCAGTTAGGGGTCTCCTATAGGTAGTATACAGGCAGTTAAGGCCTCCTTTAGGTAGTATACAGGCAGTTAGGGGTCTCTTTTAGGGAGTATATAGTCAGTTAAGGGTCTCTTTTAGGTAGTATACAGGTAGTTAGGGGCCTCCTTTAGCTAGTGTGCAGTAAGTCAGCCCCCCCTTTAGCTAGTGTGCAGGAAGTCAGGGCCCCCCTTTAGCTAGTGTGTAGGTAGTCAGGGCCCCCTTTAGCTAGTGTGTAGGTAGTCAGGGCCCCCTTTAGTATTTAGGTAGTCAGGGCCCCCTTTAGCTAGTCAGGGCCCCCTTTAGGTAAGCAGGGCCCCCGTTAGGTAGTCAGGGCCACCTTTAGTAGTCAGGGTCCCCTTTAGTACTCAGGGCCCCCTTTATGTAGCCAGGGCCACCTTTAGGTAATCAGGGCCCCCTTTAGGTAGTCAGGGCTCCCTTAGTTAGTCAGGGCCCCCCTTTAGGTAGTCAGGGCCCCCTTTATGAAATCAGGGCCCCCTTCAGGTAGTCAGGACCCCCTTTAGTAGTCAGGGCCCCCTTTATGTAGCCAGGGCCCCCTTTAGTAGCCAGGCCCCCCCTGTATGTAGTCAGGGCCCCCCCTTTAGTAGTCAGGGGCCCCCTTTAGTAGCCAGGGCCCCCTTTATGTAGCCAGGGCCCCCTTTAGTAGCCAGGGCCCCCTTTAGTAGCCAGGGCCCCCCTTTAGTAGTCAGGAACCCTTTAGTAGTCAGGGCCCCCCTTTAGTAGCCAAGGGCCCAATTTAATAGTCAGGGCCCCCTTTAGTAGTCAGGGCCCCCTTTAGTAGCCAGGGCCCCCATTAGTAGCCAGGGCCCCCCATTAGTAGTCAGGGCCCCCCTTTAGTAGCCAGGGCCCCCTTTTAGTAGCCAGGGCCCCACTTTATGTAGCCAGGGCCCCCTTTAGTAGTCAGGGCCCCCCTTAGTAGCCATGGTCCCCTTTAGTAGTCAGGGCCACCCATATTGGTCAGGGCCCCCTTTAGTAGCCAGGGCCCCCCTTAAGTAGCCAGGGCCTCCTTAGTAGCCAGGGCCCCCCTTAGTAGCCAGGGCCCCCATTAGTAGTCAGGGCCCCCATTAGTATCCCGGGCCCCCTTAGATAGTGTAAAAAAAAAAAAAAAAAACAACCAGCCACTTACCTGGCGCCGGCTCCCGCTCCTGCCGCTCCCAGGCGCTCCGAGCTCCCCGCCAGCTCCTGCCGCCCTGCATAGGCGGCGCGGTGAAGTGACGTCACCGTGCCGCCTACATCACTAGTAGGGGCCGGCGCCTGGCAGGTTGAAGGCCTAGTGCCTTCAGCCTGCCAGGGAGATCAGCGGAGCGCAGCGCTAGTGGCGCTGTGCTCCGCTGACACCGCGCAGCCCCGGGAGTCGGGGACATTAGTCCCCGGCTACCGGGCCCGGTCTCTGGGCGCTCGGGACGCAGGGCCCGAGCGTTCAGTGACCGGATGCGCGGACAGGCCCCGGGGAGCGACTGTCTTGCCTCCGGGGCCCACAGCAGCACGGGGGGGGGGGGCCCACCGGGGGATTCACCGATCCCCCGGCGGCCCAGTCCAAGCCAGCATCTACCCATTATCTGTGTTTAACTCACAGCTCGCTACAAGCTGGCTGCAGATCCTACTAAGTGAGATAGGACAAATCTTTTAAGGGAAGGGGTTAAAGGATGTTTACAGTTTTTCAGTCAAGTTGTCTGGTATTTATTTCTTGAGATTACTGTTTGTTTATATAAATGGACTTTCAGCCCATAGGCCATGTTCACACGGCTTATTGCGGCGCGTATAGTACGCGCTACAATACGCCGGGTGTTTTGGAACCACGCGCTGATCAGCGCTTAATTCCAAAGCACGGGGGGGTGTGGGGGTGGGGGGACACGGCGGCCGCATAGATTGCATAGATCTATGAGAGCTATGAATTACCGTAATTGCGCAATACACGGCGAAATGCGCAATAATGTGCACAAAGACGCCGTGTGAACATACCCTTAGATGTACACATCAAAAGGTTTCCGTTCACTGACAGCAAGCAGAAATCTTGAAAAAAGGAAGCCATTGAATCACGAAGTATATTTTGAGTTGCAGAATGTATGCAATGATTATGTTGCCTTCACATAAACCCCCTTCTTGTTGAGTCTTTTTGTCTTACATTTTCATAATCTTAACCTTAGTTATTACCCGCTTGTTCCATTTTGCATCACATGGTGGCAGCACAGTGGAAACATGAGTAAAATAGATACTGTATCTGACCTGTAGAGAAAAAGCAGAATCTTTGCAGGCTTAAAAACAGCTTATCTAACAGCAGTTACGGGTCATGGTGTAGGGTAAAATTCTCAGCATTTTACCCGCATTCTTAAAGTATACACCGCCAAAAATAGTAACAGATTTTACAAGTGAGAGGAGATTATCCCAGAGAATGTTGCCACAATAAACCCCGCGGCTCCAGTATAATAAATGAATTCCACATGAAGGGCAAACATATTATTAGCACCAAAGGTACAGTGTATACTATAAAGGGATTAGGGTGGATTACCTGTAGTTTATACATTTGGAGATGGAGTTGGCTGCTTTCATATTCTTTGTGTTACATTTCTTTCTTACATGGCTGTTTACCGCTTCATGCTTTTTACTTTTCTTGATAATCATGCTTACAAAATGGGGTTGAAAATAAATAAAAAGGTTTATCAAAATCTTTTGCTGCTGATTTTTTTGTGTTTTTAAAATTCATCAGGTTTCTTTTTGAAATGATCTTGTTGCACTCTTTAAAAGAGGTCCAGAATGGAGCTGATCTTCTCCCCTACTAAATGCCAGACTGGAAGCCCACTTCTAAGTTCCCGGATTATAATGTAACATCTGCATCAGGGCCGTTTACCCATCATATACCATTTCTTATGTGGCAAAAGAACCTTTCAGTACATTTTAGATGGATTCTCAGCATCCTTGGCAAATAGTTGTTTTTCTGGGGAAACCTTCTCTGGCTGGAAATATACAGTACTGTCTCATAGCGGACATTTACTGTAGATGATTGACATCAATATAATACATAAAAGGCTCAAGTCTGACAGAAGAGCTCTCCATTTAGGGTCATTCAAAGCGGTCCAATGCCCTTCCACATTCGTCTGTCTTAATAAGACATATGAACAAAGATAGCCCAGTCCAAGCCTTTTAAGCACCAAAACATCTTTAAAGAGAACCTATCACACAGGTTATGCCCCCCTTGCTGAGGACAGAACAAGCTAGTGTCAGACCTGCTGTTTCCAGCACTGTGTCCCTTATTCTGTAAGATGCAGCAGTTTTGGAGCATTTAATGCTCAATCTGGACGTTTGCAGCCTGTTCTGCCAGAATCCAGAGAAGAGTCCCGCTTATTCATGAGCAGGTGTTAGCTCTGCCTACCTGCAACTAGATCCACCTACTCACAAGTGATTCAACCTTTTACTTTGAAGAGGTAGAAACCTGTGAATAACCAGCAGGTTCATGAATTAAGTGGACCCATCTCTGGCAGTACAGGCTGCAAACTACCAGATTTGAGCATTAAATGCTCTAAAACTACAGCACCTTATGGAATAGGAGACACAACACTGGAAACAGCAGGTCTGTCACTAGCGTGTGCTGTCCTCAGCAAGGGGGGCATAACCTATGTGACAGGTTCCCATTATCTCTGCCCCTTCCATAGCAGATAAGAACCGTAGGGAAGTAGAGACCTACTGTTGTAACTTGGGAGGGTCTTGAGATCTACTTCATACCTGTTGTGAAATAACTATGATGGGAATGCTGTATAAGTTATGAGGGGAGGGTCCTAAAAACAGGTTGTAAATGACTCTTTAAAGTGACTTAAATGCTACAGAACATATATGAGAGTGCAGTAATATGGCATCATATTAAACATGCCACATTGTTTTATGCATGCCTCTGTATAAAAACATGGAGGTACAGTATGTCCACAAAACAGGCCATGGGTGCAGTTCTACTAATCTATACAACACAGTCCTGTAATTCATACTTGTGCATGAGCCCATGCTTGTAAGGGTGCGTGCAGGTACCAGGTGTCAAGCAGGCAGGGAGACTTGGGTAGTAAATGGGCAAGGATGCCTGGCCTACGGGTATGGGATTGTTGAAGGTAAGAAGAAGACACAGAGACTCTCAGATTGGGATCTTGCAGATTTTGCTCAAAGTACTAACTTGAAGCAGGTTACACTTAATCTCAAGTCACTTTACAGTTAGATAATACACTTGTGCACAGTTCACTTGGTACCCAATTGCTCTCTCTTGTTCTGGCGTGGCCTTTCTCCAATCTAGATGCTAGTTTTTAAGGCAAATGGTCAAGCCTAAGACAACCTGGCATTGTCTCTGAACACGCTTCCCTGAGGAAGCCCTATTTCTATCTCTTGTCTCTTCTTCTGGACAGTACCCTTTTCTGACCCCATATTCTCTCTGTGCTGTCTTCTATCCCATCTACCTGCTTCTGTTGCTTTCCTTCTCTCTTTCTCTGATCCCTGTGAGTACTCAGACTGGTGGTCTGCCTATTAACCTGCTCCACTTCACTGCCAGCATGTGTGTAGACAGTCCCTTAGTCCTGGAACTTAGTAACAGGATCCCATAACTGCAAACTTCAACTAGAACTGGAATTGATTGGAACATGGCAGGCCCCCCTTCCTAAGGACCTGCAGCCCCCTCCCTTTTCCCTACTGCATGTCTTCCCCATTTTGTGGTGCTTAATGCACCCCTACCGTATCTTACAGACGTTTAGTTATACTAAGCCTCCTATATTGTATCAAAGTGTCATATCTTCAGTGTTGTCCCATGAAAAGATATTATACAATATTTACAAAAATGTGTTACTTTTGTGAGATACTGTAAATTTATATATATATATAATGTGTGCTGCCAAAGCGGCACTCACCTCCAGAAGCAACAGGCTGCTAAATCCTTTAAACTCGTTTGAGATAACCGACTGAATATTTTTGCGAGTCCTCTGTTAATGTTGTTTGCCATAAAGGTCAAAATTTTTCGAGTCTGAACTGTTTTTATCCCAAAGTTGGATTTTATACCAATTTCCCATTTGTACCTTCAGTTTTAAAAGGGGGTTTTTGCCGGGACGAAAGGGTTATTTTTTTTTACCTCCTTATCAGAACAGGGTAAAATTAAAAAACAAATCGGGGGGCTTTGGCCCTGCCAAAGGATGTGGAAAAACTTGTGCCTGGTGACCCCCCCAAATTTTAAAAGCCCCTTTCTCGGGCCCAAAAAACCCCTTTTACAACCTTTCCTGCTAAAAAAAAAGAAAACCCTCTGAGGAAAATAAAATTCGATTTTTTACCCTGTGAAAACCCGGGGTTTCTGTATTTTTCCAATGGCACTGGACTGAAGCAAAATAACCTTTTGGGAAACCCTCTAACATCTACAAAGGGTTAGGCTTGTAACAGTCCCCTTTCCCAGGGTGTTTGCGGGCCCTCACTGAAATTTTCCAAAAAAGCTACTGCAGCACTTGTCCTGTTTATATGAAAGTTTATCTCCCCAACCTTTGGAAACCCAATGGTGCTCGGGAGGACATTTTAGTGAAAAAATTCAATCAGCGTGCTGTGCCCCAGTGTGATTGAAACCCCTGCGGTCCCCAGTTTTCCCTTCCTTTCCCAAAATTTTTCCTGCTGAGTCATGTTTCCCAATTTATCCCCTTTTGGGACAGCCTCAATTTCCCAGTCTGAGACTTTTATAACCTTTCTCTGCACCCTCCATACACCCCTGATTAAGTACTTGCTTTTTCAGTGCAGGGACTTTTGCTACTTTTTGGGGAAGAAAGGGTAATCGGGAATCTTTTAGGGGAGCTTTTCAGTCAGCAAGGGCTGTTTTCTTGTTCGTTTCCCCCCTAAAGTGTCCAGAACCCCTCCACTGTCAGACTTTTCTGTAATTCCTGCTCCCATATTATATTAAAGCCCTCCCATCTCCCGCCTGGGGTTTTTTTTTAAAAGGTTTTCTCTGCATCCTCCATACACCCCCTGACATAAGCATTTTTTAAATTTTTCGTGCACTGGACCCGGGAACCCCTAAACAGTGCTCCTCCCACTCCCCTTAGAGACTTTATCTCCCTTTGTAGAAAACTTTTTTAAATCCCCGGCCCAAAAAGTATCCTTTATTCTGCTCCTTATTTAAAAGCAGCTCCTCCCTATCATACCTGTTTAAAGAAAGGAGGAAAAGGAAAAAAAGAAAACAACATCAAAAATTTCTTCTACTTTTACAGTTTATTTTTTTAATTTTCCAATTTCTTACGGGCCCTGTGCGTCTTTCAAATCTCACTTTCCCAGAAATGGGGGGGCACTACAAAGAAAAACCCAAAAGACAAACCCAAAAACTAAGTTGCCAGAATTCTTTTTTTTCATCACCCACAGCCCGTCTTGTCCGGGAAAGGGGGCCACTTTTTCCCCCCCCCATCCTCCCCCACTCCCCCTTCAAAAAGCAGAATCAGGGGTTTTAGTTCACCCGGGGATCCTTTGGCCCCCAAAAACCTTTTCACCGTGGTTCGTTTCTTTCCTTTTTCTCCACTTTCCGAATTCTATTTATCTGACCAAAGCAAATGATGGGAAAATTTGGGGACAAGATATTCGTCTCTTGCATCACGAATGAGCACGTTGAGGAAGATGTCAGAGTTTGCTGCCCTCATTTTCCCTTAATCGCGCCAAATTAGGGGTGCGGGAAAGAAAGGTACACGTCTTTCAGCCAAAGTTTAGACCTAGAAAGTTTAGGTCTCGCCGCAAACAATGTTAGGCCCTGGAAACCCCGGGTTTCGGGTTACCCCTGATGCACTTAATCCCAAAACAAACGGGACTTTTGGCTCTGTACTCCCGGGTGCAAATCAACAGAGGGGAAAATTGGACCGGTATCATAGGCCCAAAAAACCGAAAAATCTACCACAGAAAGTCCCGAGGGACATTTATTGCTGGACCCATTTTTACCCACAAAGGGAAAACCCTTTTTAAAGAGCTCTCCCCCAAAGCTGAAAAATTTCCCAGAACGCTTCCGGGGCAATTTCATTTTCCCTGACCTTTCAGCAGCCCCCATGTTTAAAAAGAGGGAGTTCCAGCCTTTCCCCAAAGTTCTTGGGGAAAAGAATTTTTACTACTTTTTGGGTTTTTTCCAGTAAAGTTTATCATTGTTTGAAAGGCCCCTTTTTCTTTGTGGCTCCCCGGGAAGGGGGGCTCTATTTTAAAAAGCTGGAAGTTGTTCTCTCCTGAAAAATTTTTGCCCTCGTCTAAAAAGACCAAACCCAAAAGGATGTTCACCCCTTTGTGGTCAGTCAAAGCCCCCACAGAAAGACCAAGGACCTTTGGACTGATTGTCATTCATTTTACCCTTTTGGGGTTTGAAATACCTTTGGAAAAAACCCTTCCTGAGGGGGAACTTCCCCATGCTTACTCATTTAGAATTATTATTTTTTTTTTTTTTTTTTTGAATCGGTTCCTTCCTTTTTGGTTCAAGGCAGGACTTTGCCCACGAATTTTTTCCTTTTTGGGGTTTAATTTTTTTAATTTTTTCTTGCAATGCCCGGGTTATCGGGGATGTTCTTGTTTTTGGGTTTCTTGTTCATAATGTGGTTTTTGTTCATAACTCTTTTTGTTGTAACCCTTTTTTTTTTTCGGGTTTTAAAGAAAACTGAAAATTTTTCATCGTAGCTCACTGCAGTTTCCCAAATTTAAACAAAATTTTTTAAAAACTTTTAACATAAAATTTTAAAGGGGTTTTAAATTCGCCCTTCCGCTTTTTGTTTTTGGAGAGATGTATTTAAAATCAAAAGGGAATATTATTTGCTTGCAAGAAAACATCTCATTTTCAAAAGTTCAACTAGATTGAAACAAAAAAAATTTCCCCTACTTTTTCCAAAGCTCTTTTCTCCAAAAAACGAGTGGTGTAGCAATTTTTAAAAGAATTATTTTCTTTCTCTTTTTTAAAAAATCTATTACGGGCCCCAAAAGGGTTCGCTTTTGTTTTTTGTCTGCATTTTTAAACCCCAAAACCCTTTACAAACTCAAAATTTTTGCCCCCAAATGAAAAAAACAAATTACTTTCTTTAAGAAAGTTTTCAAAGGCAAAGAGCTTTTAAAAGGGTGGGTTGATCCTGGAGGGTTTTTAATTCAGTTGTTTGTGCAAAATTTGGGATAGGTTGGTTTACGACAAACCCTGCAAATGATTTTTAAAATTCAAAATTTTTAATTGGGAAAAACCTTCTTGACTTTGGAGGTCTTACATAAGGAGAGGGGTTTTTACTTTCTTTTCTCCCCCCAAAAATTTTTTAACTCTGTTTTGATTTTTTTACTAGATAAAATAGTTCTTAATCAGCTTTTTGGGGTCACCCAGATTTTGGATGTTTTCCGTGGCCCGACCATCCCCCTGTTGAAAAAAATGTGCCTAAACCCAAAAAATTCAACCCCAAAAAATTCCCTTCACTTTGGCCCCTCAAAAAATTTTCTTCTTAAAAAACGGGAAGTTTTCAGTCTTTATATTGCTTTCTGAGATTAAACTTTTTTTTTAAACCTAACTTTTTCCCTGTCTCTCTTTTGCTCCCTTTTTTGGTTTTGTCCCCAAAAACCCTTTATTAGAGGATATTTATCCAAGTGGGAAGTAGAAAAAAAAGGGAAATAAACCCAACCCCTGTGTGTTTTTATTGTCTGATTTTGAGAAACAAGACAAAGCATTTAAACTTGTTTCCATCCCTAAAAAACCAAAGATCCCTATTTAAGTTTTTGGGAAAAAATTAAGAACAATGTATTTTCACAAATATGATTTTTAACCTGGCCCAAAAAGAAATTTGGAATTTTTATTACAAGGAGAAAAGGCCAAAGAAACTGTTGGGAAGCGAGGAAAAAAAGGTTCCGCCAAAAAAAAGAATCACTCACCTCCTTCATTTCCAAAAGGTGAAAAATTATAAATCCAAAAGGGCATTTCAAAAATTTTTTTTTTTGCTGACTATACTCTAACCTCTATAAACCCACAAGGGGGGGCGAAACATCTCTCCCCACCCTTGGGAAAGCAACCCTTTAAAATTTTTAAATTCTGTTAACCTCCAGTATATTAGTGCCCGCTAGTGAAAATTTAAATTTT
Organism: Phyllomedusa bahiana; assembly: GCA_025379985.1. Lineage (NCBI taxonomy): Eukaryota > Metazoa > Chordata > Amphibia > Anura > Hylidae > Phyllomedusa > Phyllomedusa bahiana. The sequence continues at coordinate 182,520 of JAODAL010001704.1, read as the reverse complement.
TGGGCCCTTTTCACTCGGCCCGAAAAACAAATTAAAGCTTGTAAAAAACCCCAAAAAAACCCCCGGTCCTGATGGTTTTAATGAGTACTGCCCCAAAAATTTAAAAACCATTCTTTTTCCAAAATTTTAAATCACTTTTTTAATGAGATAGTTTTTAAAAAAAAACCATTTTAAAAAAACTCTTTGGGGCAATTTTAAAATACAAACCAAAAAAACCCGGGAAAGCTCCAAAATTCAACCATCTAAACCCATAGACCCCTTTCCCTTTTAAATTAAAATATTAAAAAAATTCCAAAGCCCTTTTTTCCACCCCCCTTTAAATTTATTAGTTTTTCCTGATCCATAAAGATCAAGTGGGCTTCATTCCCGGGGGGGGGGGCAGGGGTAGAGTCGCTACCCGGGGCCCTTTGTAGTTTTTTACAGATTTTCTGGGGGTTTCTGTCTCAGATGTGGCTTTTTTTTTCCTCGATGTAGAAAAAACCCCTTTGATAGGGTTTAAATGGGTCTTACATTCGCCTCTGTCTTGAAAAAAAATTTGGGTTATCAGGGTTTTTTTTGGATGCTTTTAATGTCCTCTACTTTTCCCGCCCCCCAGCACAAAGTCCCCAAATTCCGGATTTTTTTTCCCCTTTTGATATTTCAAATGGAAAGCGTCAAGGGGTGCCTCTTTCCCCCCCATTTTTGTGTTTTTGCATTGGTCCCCCAGCTGAACATAATTAAAACCAACCCCTTTATATCGGCCTACGAAATTTAAAATTTTTACCATAAAATAAGCTTTTATGCTGTGAAATGGGTGCTTTTAACCCCGACCCCTTCCCCTTTTCCCTTGAAGGGGAAAATTTTAAACTTCAAAAACTCCCTTTCTTTCTCTCTCCTTTTATAAATTAAAAAAAGATCTAAATTTTGTTCTGTTTCCCCGTGAAAAAAATGTGTCAGTCAACAACCTTTAAAAAAGGGGTCTCTTGGATTTAATTTGGGCCCGAGCAAAATTTGGGCTATTTAGGCATTAAAATTTCTACCCCCATTCTAAATTTTAAAGATAAAATAACCATTTAAAACGTTTTTTAGAATCGGGAAACAAAATTTACTTCCCCTCCCAAAATTTTTAAAGGCTGCCAGAAAATTTAAATTGGTTGAAGGGTGTCTTTTTCTTCCCAAATTTATTTATGTTTGCAGGGCATTCCCCCATTTACTTCCCCTAGATACAAAAAAATTAAATTTATTGCAAAATTATTTGGAATGGCCTCAGGGGCCCAGAATTTTTGAAAGGGCCCGCTATACTTTTTGTCATAAAAAAAAGGGGGCCCAGCCCGTTTCCCAATTTGGCTGCCTACAATCAGCAAATTTTTTGGAGGGAGGGGGTTTTTCTGTGGGAACCCCCTTTAAGATAATCTTTGGGGCACCCTTTTGAACCACCTCTTTCACTCCCAAACCCGAAACCTACTTTGATCTCTTCATTAGTAAGGGGCCCCCTAACTGGCTTTTATTAAGATCTCTTAAATGATTCTTAAAGCATTGGGTTTTCATTTTGTAGTTCCAAAAAAAATTGGATTTATATACAAAAAAAATCTCTCTCCTATTTTTCCCTTTTTGTTGTTGGAACTCCAAACCCTTTCGTTTTCCTGTTGGGTGAATAATTAAATCCCAAATTTAGAATTTATGAGCCCGGGCTAAAAACCCCTTTTAAGACCTGGCAAAAAAATTTTTCAATTCCCTTTTCTCAATTTTTTCTTTCAGTATCCCAATTAGGCATGTGATTTTCAATCTATTCTTGGCCCCCCTCGAATACTTCTCTCTCAGATTTTTCCCCAACTTTCATATTTAAAAAAAAAAGGTTTTGAGAAAGGTCTCTCCTTGCTTTATAACATGTTTTTTATGGATAAGAAATCAAAAGGAAAAATTTTCTACCCGACCCCAAAAGGGGGAGAGAACTAAAACCCGACCTTTTCCCTAGAGCAAGGGAAACCCGGCCAAAACTCTATCCCCCAAAAGGGTTTTTCCAAAAGTTTTCCCCAAAATCAAGAAAAAATGCACAAGATTCAATTAAAGGTTGGGACTTACCACCCTTCCAGAATTGCCCTTTTGTTCCCGGGCTCTTCCCAATTTTTTTTGGGAAAAATCGGGGCAGCAAGGGGAAACCTTGCTTCAGTCTGGTGGGGTTTTCCCAATAAATTAAAAAAATTTTGGGAAAGGGGTTTTGGCCCCTTTTACAGGGAAATAATTGGGTACTTTACAAGGTTTCCCCTGTTAAAATTTTAAAGAGATACCCCCCTGTTAAAAGGAAAAAGGGTTTTTTTTCCCCTAAATTTAATTTTCCGCTAGAACGCTATTGCATTTTTCTGGGGGACCCCAGGCCCCCCTTTTATTACGGAGGGTTTTCCGCCCCTTTATAAATTTTAGCTTGCGCCGTGAAATAAGGTTGTTGATCCCCCTTTTTACTCTCACAAAAAAAGCTCCTTTGGGATTAAATTGGGTTTCCCCCCAGGTATTATCACCTTTACGGTTGATAACCCCCTGTAAATTTTTGGGTTTAAAAGTTTCTTCTACCAAAATTTGCTTAAATAACCTTGGGTTTGTTGTTTTTCTGTTTTCTGTTTTACTGCTTCCATGTCATCTGAAAAATGTTTGATTTCTTTCCCGATTTTTATCGATAGGGTCTACCTTCCCCGTGGTTTTAACCCCTTGGGGGAAATTTTTTTTGTTTTATTGATTCTCATATCTTTTACATGTCCCAAAATTAATTTAAAAATGTTTAAAGGAAAATAAAAAAATCATGTTGAGTCATAAAACACTGAAGGGTTTTAGGGGGGGGGGGGTGGGGCAAGGAGTGAGGAATAAGGGGGGTTCAAAAGTTAACTCAAACAATTAAATTAAAAAAGTGGGGTTAAACTTTTAAAGCAGGGCCCCAGGCTCATACACTGCCCCTTTTCCCAGCCCCTTGAAAGCTCATTCATTTTCCTGTCATAGAAAAAAGAAGTGTTTCACGCAAGGCCGGGCCCCGCAGCTCCTCCCCGGTCGTTTCTTTTAAAGCAAAAATTTCAGGTAAACTAAGGGGGAGTGAGAAATGCTGTAGCTCTCAGAGGCTTCACTTTTTGTAATCACATATATTTAGAAAAGTGATTAAATACCCATTTTGGAGGATCCCACGTCCACATTACATTGTGGCAAAACCCCTTTAAGTTTTCAATGTGTCTACTTGTTGTATATGGATGTATATATAGTATAAATTAATTTCTTGACTTTTAACGGAAGTGAAAAGAAGAATTGATTCATTACTATGCACTTCATGCACTGCCATATGGTGCATTGCTCTGCTACTGTATTACAGAGGTGTTGTTTCTTAAGAGGGAGACTATTTCTGTAATGTGGAATCTAAAGGATCATGTCACAATATTTTGCTGTGGAATCATATGAAATATGACATAAAATTCTCCATATGCCTTCATATTACATTTGAGGCATATGGAGATACAATAATGTAACATATTGCAAATCCATACAACTTGGAGGTAGTACAGAGCTGTCAGAGTTGTAGGCTTGGAGTTGTATACCAAACAGTAACCAGATACCAGAAAGAGATGGTATCGGCTTATAGGGTGTATTGACACATTGTGGTCATATTGTTGTACACAAACATTGTGGCAAACCCTGCTATGGCAGCAGTATGTTTAGTTCTCTTTTGTGTCCCGTTTATAACCTTAGATTTTATTGTTTCACTGGTAATTTATTAACAGTTTATAAACAATCCTAATTGCCGTGGGTGAGTGCTCCCAGCATTTCTCACAATCCTCCACTTCCAGGAGCCGGAGCATTGCTTTGTAGAGTTTCTGATTTATGCTTTTGTGTTCTGTGAATACATTTGTTGTCTGATCTATAATTTTGCTTTGCATATCGATACTAACAGAATCACTTAAACAAACCATTCACACTTTCTGTCACATTAAAGAGATCTTTTTAATACTGTACTCTGTTATTAATTATATTAGGAATCGACGGTGAAAGCCAACATGTTGTTGGCACGTGATTACACCGGGAAAGTAAATGTTATACAGCTGTTTAAACGCTGCTGACACTTAATGACAAATCTCTGAATGTAGATACAATAATGAACAGATTTCCGGGTGAGGTTTGAAATGTCAAAATTTAATTGCCATTTATTTCTGACATCAGCGCTGAGTAATAATCATATACATTCACAACCGCAGACAATAAAAATAATGGCAAGTTAGTGGACTATAAGGGGAATTAGTTGCTGTATTGAGCACCAAACAGGCTCTGTTTTATTCAGAAACAATTAGCCAGCTGTAGTTATCGCAACTTAATAGAAGGAACGTTCCGAGAAAGTTCAGTTCTCTATTTCTTATCAAACGCTTTTACTTAAAGGAGAACCATACCTTTAAGAATTAGTCTTACAGAAGACTTGTAAGCTAGCTCTTCTGTCATATCTATTTTATAGTGTAGAAGGGTCAGAGGTACCGTCATAGACGATAGGTATTTATCACCAAGGTGGCTGGCCTCAGTGATATGAAAAACCCATTTAACTTGATGCCAGCAACAGTTATTGCTGCTGAGCAGTTTTTTTCTTTGTAGTCCGGGTCGGGTTTTTTATGGAGCAGCCCAAGAGTCTGGGTAGGATGGTCGCTCCAATACTCCAGCCCAGGTCTTACCAGCCAGATAAAAGGCAGCTGGTACAGGAAGTCAGGATGTGTGCTTTTGGACCTGCAACCACCAGCTGTAAACTGACAAGCTGTGAGGCTGTGTAGGCCTGCAGTTGTGTGCTGGTGAGCATATCCCAGTGCCTGTGGTTTTGTTTTCCTGAAGTTAGGACTTTATGTTATATGGAACCCTTTGTATGCTGAAGCTAAGCTGCATTTTTGTTTGGAACCTGCTAAAGATATAATAAACACAACTGTGTTTGGACTCTAAAACCTTGTGCGTGTGCTTACCTTTGAGCTGACCCCACCGCAATTGGTGGAGGATGCGGGCAACATCCCTGAATTACAGAGTGCATGTCCTGGGTCAAGGCAGCAACAGGGTTAAAAAACCAGTCTGAGAACATGGAGGAGCTACTCAAGCACCTGGTCCAGGCCCAAGCTCAGCAGCAGCAAGCTCACACCGAGACTGTGAGAGCGCAGCAGGAGACCAACAAGCTCCTTCTGTAACAGATGACGGTGTTAGCCACATCGGTCAGAGCCAGAGAGGAGGATGCCTCCCCAACGCCAGGGGAGAGCCGCAACGCCAGGAGAAATGTACGTGAGGCGCTACAGAAAATGACGCCAGAGGATGACGTCGAGACCTTCCTGACGGTGTTCGAGAGGGTGGGTGGCGGGGGGAAAAGTTGCCCCCAGAGCGGTGGGCCGGGATTTTACCCCCTTTTTAAATCACCGGCGGGGCCCCCAAAAGGGCCGATTTTAAACCCTGATGTTTACAGGATGAAAAAAGAATATGGAAAGAAAAAGGCTGAAATTCTGGCGCGACTGGGAGTAACGCGGGGTTTCCGGGCCAAGGGGTGCACGCTGGGGATACAGCAAGGAAACCCAAACCGACCCAAAGATGATTTTTGCCCTTTTAATCTCATCCGGGAAGTGGCTTCAACCGGAAAACCCTGAAACTCCTGCCCAAATGATCGGAGGGTCGTCAGGGGACAGGTTCAAACACTCGCTCCTTGGCCCCAATACCAATCCCCTTTGGGGGTTGGGCCCGGGGGAATCCGCAGGTGTGGCGAGCTGTCGGTCTGGGCGGGAGAAATATTTTTGGCCCGTAGGGGCCCTCCCTGAGTGATTTTGGGGTAGATCGGGGTCGCAGTAATGGGGTGCCGGGGGGGGTGGGGACGCCCCAAAAAGGGGCCTTTAAGGCGGCTGGGGGGTTTGTTTTCCCCAAGCCAAGATGGGGATAAAACCTCGGTTTCAAGAGGTCCTGGCCGTGACATATTGTGGGGATGTCAAACCCCCGGGGTCACTTCCCCCGGGCCGTGCGCGGAGCCCATGGAGCCTAGGGATTGCTCTATTGGCAGGCGCTGCTCGGGTTTTGCGCACCTGTCTGCAGGCTAAACCCACCCAAAATGGGGGGGCCCCAAGGCGGGGGCCAAGTGTAAATTTTAAATTTGGAAACCACTATGGGGGACCCCCGGGAATCAGGGGTTTGGGGGCCCCTTTGTAAGGGCCACACTCCGCTGTTTGATCCCTGGGAAAAGGAGGGGGGTGTATACATCCAGGGAAAACCAAAGCATTCCCCCGTGGGCAGGGGGAAAATTTTGGGCACAGGGGGACCAAATCCCCAAAACCCCGTCGGTTTTTGTCTGAACTTGATGCACCCTTTTTTTTGGGGGGTCGGGACTTTCCCTTGTTAGGGGGACCTATGGGAAAAAGAAGTGCCGCTAACTGCCCAGGGGGGCCAAGGGGGGTACGGGTAATGTGGGGGCCGAGCCCCTGACAATTCCCTATGCCCATTTATTGGTGGGAGTTCAGGATGAAAATAGAATGCCCTGAGCCCCCTGTTCCCCGGGCCCGGGGGGAGTACCCCGGGAAAATTTTGGAAACCCCCAAAGCTCAGGGTTAAACCCTTTTAAAAGGGGCTTTAAAGAAAATGTCACTTGTTTAGATGGTTTTCCTCAAAGGAAAGGGGGGCAGACGAGCGGCCCCCCCCCTTTTTGCGGTCAATAATAATTTGCTTTTACCGGGGGACCAAAGTGAGGGATAGGTTATTGGAACTCCTTGTACCTGGGGGCCCTACAGGGGGCAGGGTTTCTAGCCTGGAAACGAAACCCATGTTTTAGGGGGTCACTTGGGGTGAAAAGGGGCCCGGGTAAGGTGTAAGAAGTTTACGGGCCCGGGGGTTGTTACAGAAAAATTTTTAAAGGGGGTTTTGACAGTCATGTCCCGTGTGCCAGGTAACATCCCCGGTGGCCCATTTTCCCGCAGCCCCTTTTTTTTCCCGTTGAAAATTATAGGGTTCCATTTAAATTGGATTGCAATGGTTGGGGGGGCCCCCTGGAAAAGGGTAAGCTAGGGGGGCCCCAATATTTTCTGGTGGTCGTGGATTAGGGCAAATTTGGGTTTCCCCAAAAAGCATTGCCTTGAGAAATATTTCTTTAAAAGCCCAATTCCCGGGGAAAATGTTTTTTATTTTTCTCCGGGGAACGGGGTTTCCTAAGTTTTTTTGCGGCCCAAGGGACACCGTTTTTTCGAAAGAAATGGGGGAAATTGTTTTAAAGACTAAAAATTTAAAACAGTTGCGCCCCTCGGTTTTAACCCCCCAAAAAAACCCAAGGGTTTTTAGGGGAAAAAGGTTTTAAAAAGACCTTAAAATCCATTTTTCGTAAGGGGGTTTAGGTGGGATGGACGGGACTGGGATTTTTTTTTGCCCTATTTGTTTTTTTTCCCTTCAGGGGGGAAACCACAAGGTCCACTGGGTTCCCCCTTTTGGTTATTGTATGGGCGAAAAACCCAGGGGTTACTTGCCCATTGCAAAGGGGAAAACCGGGAAAGTAAAGGGCCCCCCATAAAAGATTTGTTTTTGGCATGTGGCACAGATGCAGGATAGGCTGGTTAATTTTAATCCCCATTTTGAAAGAAAATCTCCGCTGGGCAAGGGGGCACAGTCCCGGTTTTTTAAAACGATCGGACGGGATCCGGAGTTTGGGCCAGGGGTTGGGGTACTTGCTTTGGGTTACCAACCGTGGGAAAGCAAATTTTTGGGAAAAATGGCGGGGACCTTTTGAGGTGGGGGAGAAGGTTTGGGGGACGTCAATTACCGCATACACCAACCCGGTAAGAGAAAGCCCCTGCGCCGTACCACGGTGAATTTGCTCAATTTTGGGAAGGGTAGAGATCTGCCCCCGAACCTTTCTTGGTGCCCAGCCGGGGCCCGGATATTGCGGCAGTAAAATTTTCTGAGCCCTGTCCCCTTCCCCGAAGCAGCAATGTAGGGGGTTTTTTGCGCGTAACAAGGACTTGTTCTCAGGGTGCCCGGGTGGTTTAAAAGGGGTTTTAGCATGGGTACTTACGGAGCTACATGTTCGAGTAAACTGAAACCCTAAAGGATCCCTGAAGCCCCCGGGAAAAAAGTGGCCCAAAGGGTAGAGGGTTTTACCCGTTTTGGGGTATAAAGAGTCAAAGGTGGTGGGCCAAATCCAATTTGTCCCCGGTACCCAAAACCGAACGGGGGGAAGGGGGGGTTTTTTAATGACTTTCCCCCAAAATCAAAAAGGGGATCCCGTTCGATTTCCTTTCCCTATGCCCCGGTAGGAAGAAATAAATTTAGAGGTAGGGGCCCGCCCGTATATGGGCCATTTTAGACCTTAAAAAAAAAGGGTTTGGCAAATCCCGCTGTCTTTGAGGAAAGGCCCCGGGGGAAAACGGGTTTTCCAAACCCGAGGGTTTAACCGTATGTGCGGATGCCGTTGGGTTTTCGAGGAAATGCCCGGGAAGTTCCAGGGGCCTTTGGGCCGTATATTACGCCCCCAAAGGAAGTATGCACAGCTTACCTTGACAAACAGTAAATTTTCCCAGCGGGGAAAATTGGGGGGTTTTCATCTTGCCTAAATTACAAGCGGTTCTGGATGCCCTAAGGGGGGTTTTGGGTTCACTAAAAAACCCCCAAAAAAATGTTCCATGGGCTTGGGGAAGCCAAATCCCGGGATATTTTAGTGGGGAAAGGTCGGTTTAAAGGGGCCCCAAATAAATAAGGGGGGAAGGCTTCCAGAATTGGCCCAAGGCCCCTTTCTCTAAAAGCGGGGTCGGGGCCTTCTTGGGTGTTTTGGGGAAATACTACGGGAAGGGGGTTCTTTCCCCAAAATTTTGGGAGATTGCAGCCCCCTTGACTGACCTCACAAAGGGGCAAAAAATTTCGGGGGTTTGGAAAAGTGGCCCCCCAGAGTCAGGGGGCAGGCTTTTCGGGAAAAAAAGCAAGCCCCTCTGAAAACCCACCAGTTTTGGGGTGGCCCCTGTTTTCGCCGACCATTTATTGTACAAACATGCAGGGATGTAGGGTGGGGGCGGGTAATGCCCCCAAGAAATAAATGGGAAAAAAAACCCCCATTGTATATCGGGAGCCTTAAATTTTTCCCCCTGTGAGAAAAATACTCTTTTAAAAAAGAAAGAGTTTTTTAACCCATAAAAGGGGGCCCTTTGGATTCTTTGAGGTACTACCTGTAGGTGGGAGTTTTAAGCTGGGGGTAAGCCCATGAAAACCCCAAAAATGGATGCGGGAGAAAAAAAGGTAAAAATTTGCCCGGGAAACTAGATGGTTTTTAGGGGCTAAAAAGTTTTTTAATTTTTTTGTAGAAACGGGCCCGGGGAAAAAAATGCATCCAATCCCCGTTTCCCCCTTTTTAAAGGGGCACGTATGGGGGGTAAAGGGGCCCCAAAAACCCCTCGGTTTTGGGGGCCAGAGGGAGGTGTATGTAAAAGGGGTCAAGGGTTTTGTCATAGATGGTAGGTTTTTTATCACCAAGGGGGCCCGGCCCCCAGTGTTTAAAAAAACCCCCATTTAAATTGATCCCAGAAACATTTTTTTTGCTTGCTAAAGGCATTTTTTTCTTTGTAGTCCGGTGGGGTTTTTTTTTTAATGGGGGGCCCCCAAAAAGAGTCTGGGTGGGAGGGTCGCCCCAATACCCCACCCAGGTTTTTCCCAAGCCAGAAAAAAAGGCAGCGGTACGGGAAATTTTCAGGAGGGGGGTGTTTTTGGGAATCTGCAACCAGAAGCTGTAAACTGCCAAGCTGTGGGGCGTGTGGGCCTAAAAGGTTTGGTGTTGGGGTGAGAAATACCCTTTGTTTGGGGTTTTTTGGTTTTCCCAAAAGAAAGGAATTTATTTTTATATGGAACCCTTTGTATGCTGAAGCTAAGCTGCTTTTTTTTTTTGTTTGGAACCTGTTAACCAAAAATTAAACAAAACTGTTTTTTGGGACTCTAAAAACCTTTTTGTGCTGTGCTTCCCTTTTTAGATGACCCCACCGAATTTAGGAAAATTAAAAAACCCGGGTTTTTTCCACGACAAAATAAAAATGTTGGAGCATCATTTCTAGAATAAACATATTTGGACCCTCTGTTATTTCCCCCTAGAAAAGTAACTCTGTATTTTATTTGTAAAATGCTAAAGTAAGTGTGTGGGGCGGAGGGTGACATTTTTATATTTTTTTTTATTTTTTTTTCCTTTAAAATTTAAATTTTCTTAAACGTTTTCAGTAAACATAAAACAAAAATTTAAAACCACAAAGAGCAAAGGCACTACATTTGTTAAATAAAAAGGAAAAACAGTGAGCAAAATCCGACAGGTAGGCCCCTAGCCCCCCATGCCCCACCGATTTCCCATATTACAAAAAAAAAAGAGTCAAAAATTAAGTATCCCCCGGGCCGGACGGTGGAGCCAATGGGCTCCCCCCCCTCCGCAAAGCCCCAAAGCCCTAAACATTTTAAAATCCCAGGTGGTTCAAAACTACAAAGACATAAAAAACAAGGAGAGAAAAAGAAGGAAGGGAAAGGAAGTCCACACCCTAAAACCGGCCGGGAGAAAAGCACAAAGCCACACCAAGAGGACACAATGGAAGGGTTTTTTGTCCCTGAAAAAATTTTTTTAACCTTCAACCGCCAAGGGGCCCAAACCATTATCCCAGCCCCCCCTGTGGGTCAAGGGAGGGGAAAGGTCAAAAGAAACCCCCCCAATCATCATGGGGCTCCTCCCCCAAAAATAGCCTAAAATTTTTCCGGGGAGGATTAAATAAAGGGTCCAAGGCCTCCAGGGTTCGTTGGACCGTAAAGACCCCCTCGGGGCTGGGGGGCGATCAACTCCTCCTTTACAAATAATAGAGGACCCCACCTCCACCCCCCCCAGTCGGCGAAGACAGGGACGGATTGACGAGCAGGGGGGGATAAACCGTTTTAAAGCTGCCTGTAAGGTTTTGTCGGGTCAGGTTTTTCTTTTTTTGTAGGATTGGGGAGAAGGGAAACATAAAAAAAAGGGGTTCCCTTCGGGGAAATTCGGAAATAGAAGTCCCACAAAGTCCCGGAATAGTTAAAGGACTTTTTTTCCAAAAATTTGGGCTCCCGGGACCGAACCCCCACCAAATTTATGGACTAGACCCGTTTCCAAATTCCCCCCCAACCCTCCAGCATTTTCCGGGTAATTGGGGAAACCCACTTTGTAAGCAAAGTTGGCACCCGTCCCCCCGGGACAAAACTTTAAAACCCTTTGTTTCCTGCGTTTTTTGCAGGCTATCCCGGGTCTTGTGAGTGAGAAAAAAACCCACTTTTTCCCATTTGATCAACCTTTGAAGGGGGCCTCCGCAGCCCCCCTTTCCCCAAGGCCCTACAAAAAAGGGGAAAACCCTGAAAAAATTTGGATAGTTTAAGCCACCGGAATAGAAGGGAGATCAAAGCCTGGGGGAGCGTTTGGTGCGGCACTTTTTTTCCCTAAATTTTAAAAAGTGCTCTAAAAGAGACCTTTTTTTTAACATTTAGCAGAAAAGAAGTGCCGGAGCTGCAAAAACCCCAAACCCCTATGCCAATCAGATGGGGGGTAACCCCCGAACCCAAAAATGCGCTAGGGGTAACAAAAACACCCCTTTTGTGTGCCTGCACTGGGAGAAGGGCCGACATTTAGACTCTTAAAAAAATGACCGCCCATAGGTGCCCGGGGGAAATAAATGGAAATCCGAAAGGGGAAAAGGGGGCCACTTTTTTCCAAAAAAGGGGCCCAGAGCCTTTGATTTCATTATTATAAGAGTGTTTTAGGGGACGAAAAAGGTTTTGGGGATCTCGAGAAAAAAGCTCGGGGCCCCACGGAAGGGTAAACAAACGGGGGGAGAGACTGTTGCGCAAGGGCCCAAACCCAGAGCTTACCCTTTGGGACTAAAAAACCCCAAATTTCCAAAAAAACCTAGCATAAAAAGCTCCCAGGTAATAGCCCTGCGTCCGGAAATCCCACACCCCCCCAACACTTTGGGCCTAGAAAAACATTTCCCCTTTTAAGTCACGGCAACAGAGCCCCATATGAACCGGTTTGGAAACATTTTTGGGGTTTTAAAACCCAAAAAGAAGAGGGCGGGGAAATCGGGACCTTTTGGGAAAACAGATATGGGAAATTTTCCCCCGGGGGGGTATGGACATTTTGATAAAAATTCACTCTCCCAAACCATAAAGAAGTCCCCCCCCCCATTCCCCAGCCCATCAAAGAAAAATTAGCCAGCAGAATGGAATTTTTGCACTCATACGGGGTGGGACAAATTTTTAGGAATTTTGATCCCCAAGTACAAAACTCCCTTCGGGGCCAAGAAAAGGGTAGAAGTTAGATTTAAGGCCGGACGGTTGACTGGCCAAGAGAAAGGGTTTCGAGGCTTCCGATTGGGTTTAATTTTAATTTAAATTTTTGTAATTGGCCCCATAAAAACAAAATTTACCCAAATTTTCGGACAGCAGGGAAGGGAGGGATAAAAAAAGGACCCTTCCCAAGTAAATTAATAGACCCGTCTGAAAAACCCCGAAAAATTAACCCTCCGCCCCCAATCGATATGCCTGATGTGGGGTTGGATCGCACGGCGGCCAGCAAATGGCCTTGACCAACACATATAAAAAGTGGCGACGGGGGAAAAACCCCTCCCTTTTCCTTTTTCCGTTGTCTACGGGGCCCTAAATAATTTGCCTTTTCCCTTTAATTCTCGTGGGGGGATTTTGAAAAAAGCCTAATATTTTGGAAAAAGGGAGGCCCAGGCCTACATTTTTAAAGGGGGTTATCGGAAGAGAGTTCCAGGAGATCCTGCCGAAAGCTTTTTCAGCATCGGGGAAAACGGGATAAATAGGGTTCCCCAAAGCAACTGGGCATAATGAAAAACTTTCCAATTCCTCAACGAAATTGCCCCTAGCCTCTGGGCCCGGGGAAAAAGCCCACCTGATGGGGGTTGAATCAAGGTCGACAGGATTGGTTTAAAAGATAAATTGCCAAAAATTTTGGCACAAATTTAAAAAGGGGTCCACTTGAAAGGGAAATGGGCCCAATAGCGGGCCCTGCCCTTTGGTGGGTCCTTACCCGGGTTTTTGGGTAACACTTTTGAAAAGGGCCCCGAAAGGGGTTTTCCCTTGGGGAAAGGGAGAAGAGGGCAAAAAACCAGCGTTGAAAGCTTTAAAGGGAACTGGGGGGAAAAGGGGGGGTGGAGAAAGGGACTTGGAAAAATTTATTTTGAAAAATCCATCTGGCCCTGGATTTTTCCCCACGGGAAAAATCCCCAAGGGCCCAATTTTCCAACCCCCTTTTCCCGAAAAAGGGGCCCCTCGGGGGGTTGCCGGATGGTATCATCTGGGAGAGTGGGGAAATGGGGGGGGAAGTTCCCCCCCCGAAAAGCCCGGGGGGGGTTGACCACTGGGAAATTTTTCCAACTTGGAGTAAAATGATTGAAACCGAAAAGCAATTCGGGATTGGAGTAAACCAGGGTACCGGGGCTTTTTTTTTTGATAAAGTAAACCAAGTTTTTGCGCTGTTTCTTTTCCAAAGGGGCCCTTGCTAAGACCCGGGGCCATTTTTTTCCCCGGGAAGCCAAAAAACCCAAGGGGCCCAGACCTCCAATCTCCCCCAGCAAAAGCCTCGGGCACCTTTTTTAGAGAGGGCCTTTTGTGTGGGGCTAAAGGGAAAGGATCCCTTTTGCAGCGCCCGGGGGCAATACCGTGGCCCCCGGGGCCTTTTAAAGCGGTTTCCCCTTTGCTTAATCGGGAAACCCACGGAGAAGGGCCATTTAAAAAGCCTCCCTTTTTGTATAAGAGGGCAAGGGGGGATCGGGAAAGAAAGATCCCCCCGGGAAGTGCTGGGACAGTTCGCTTGAGCTCCGCCAAACATACCGAACCCAAGCAACAAGGACTCATTGGTCCCCAAAGGTAAAGGCATGTGCAAAAGAAAAAAGGGACATGCGGGATTTTAAAAAATTTGGGGGCATGGATCAGACCACAAAACATTCCCTATGGAAGAGGACTGCGGGCCACGGAATTTGGGGGGTTGGGGTTTTGGCTGGAGAAAAAAATGTAGCGAGGCCTACTAAAAGTTTTGTGGGGTTTTGCGAATAAAAGCATAGCCCCTATCAATGGAGTTGAACCGCCAGCCATAAAAATAAATGGAATTGCAAAAGGGGCCCCCTTTTGACACTTTTAAATTGGCTGTATATGCTACAGGGGAAAACGCCCAGCCCGAATTGTCCCATGGTGGGATAATTTTTCGGGTTAAAAGTCCCCCAAAAAAAAGAAAACCCGCCCCTGGCCCGTGGTGAAACCCAACCCGGGGCCCCTTTAAAACCGGGAAAGGGTTTTACCTCCCCAAATTTTTGGAAAAGCGTAAACATTAAAAATTTCGAAAAAATCATAAACCATTAATTTTTAAGGGACTAAGATGGGTTTATGGGGGCCTCCGCGTCAGCTTTCTGCTACAACCCCATGGGTTTTAAAGATTTTGGGATCCCTCAAATTTTTAAAAATAAGGCCCTTTTAGAAAAATGCCACTGGGGAAAAAAATATTTTACCCTTTAATTAAAGGGGGCTTTCCCAGTTTTAAAATGCTTCGCTAAAAACAATTTTTTGGGTTTTTTTTCCCCGAGGGAATTTGGGTTTGGGGCCTGAAGCTTCCTTGGGTGTTAATCCCCTTTGGCCCGGTTGAAGGATCCCAAATTTTTAAGGGTTTCTCCCATTGATCTAAAAAATTGACCCCCGGCCCGCCCCTCCAGTTGCTAGGGGGGGGCCCGGTTTTGGGGAAAGAAGAAAAGGGAATAAAAACAAAACAGGCAGGCGGGGGGGGGAAAAAGGACAAGACCAAAAAGAACAAAAGGAACATAAAACCCCTTTTGTACACAAAAACTAAAAAAAATTCTTAAGAACCGGGAGAGCCAAAAGGCCCACATTTTGGCCAAAACAATCCAAACCCCTTTTTTGGGGGGAACGCGTATGAAAGGCTTACCATGGAAGCCCTCCCAAATTGTAAATAAAACAATACTGATGAAAGAGAACCCAAAAAAACATTGCGAAAAAAAAATTTTCAAGTTTCATCCTCCCAATCTTAACAGGGGAAAAAGGGTTTCCCCCCTTTTTGCTCCCAATTTAAAACCAGTGCAAAAGTGAAAAAAAAACATGTTTAGCTTTCCTCAAAAATACACCAAAAAGGAGAAGAAAGGGGGAAGGAAAAAGAACCCGGGAAAAAAACCTTATGGCTGAAAAAGTTAAACCCGGGTGGGCAAAAACGTTAAAAAGGCACATCATGCAGGTCTTTTCAGGGGTCCTGCGGCCAAAGGGGAAGAGGGGCCCTTTGGGCCAGTGACTAGGAAACGTCTTGAGCGTGGGGGAAACCCCCTGGGGGGTCCCCGGGGTTGGGGGATACAGGGGGCGGCCCCACGGGAAAGCAGCACCCCCCCAGGGGACAAAAAGGGGGCCCCAATGGGGACAGGGTAAACATAGGGAGTTGCAAGCCCCGGCAAAAACTTTGGGTCGGGTATCGGGGAAAATGCGGGAATTGTGGGTTTTTTCGTCACGGCGGACAATAAGAGAAAAAAGGGTTTAACCCATCTTAAAAAGGGGAATTTTCCCTCTCCTTCAGGGCACCGGGGAGGGGTTTTTAAAGGAAACCCGCCCGCGGGCCCCAAAGGGGTGGGGGGGAAAAAGCCCGGGAAATATTGCAAGGGAGGGCCCTTTGGTATGCCCAAGGGAATTGAGGGTCCGCCTTCTGAAAATCCCCTTTCCTTAAGAAAATAGAAGTAAACCCCGCAGACTACACCCTTTTGGGGCTTTTTAAGATTCCTTACTAGGGGGGTGCAAGGTTTTTTGGACTCGTTTTGGGGTTTCTATGGGGGTTTATTCGGTTCACGGTCCGGGATAGTTTTGAGGGACCTGTGTTTAAAAAATAAAAATTTTGGGCAGGCCCCGATTTCTGGAGGCCCCGGATCCAAGATTTTTCCCTCCTCCCTCTGCTCCCCCCAAAAACATAAAGGGTTTCTTTTTTAAAGGGGCCAAACTAATTGAGGGAAATTTGTTGTTGCCCACTCCCTGCAAGGCGGCGGCAAAGGGGGAAGAGGAGTCCTAGGCCTGCTGGAAAAGTGTCCCCCCTGGGGGTCACCCACTGATGGGGTCAGTACGAACTTGAGCAAGTTTCCCCCTTAAAATTCCTTTAAAGGAGTTTTTGCCCTTTAGAAGAAAATGTCCGCCCGGGGGTTGGGGGTCCTGGGGTAAAAACGCTGGGGGCCCCCGCCGGGGTTTTGGGTTTGGCTAGCCACAGCCGGATGAGCCCATTGCACCCCCGGGGGCCGGGGCTTAGCCCGGTCAGGGCAGACCGGGAAAATTTAAAGGAAATGGGCCCTTATGAGGAAAGACCCGGGGAAATAGAAGTTAGGGGCCCACGGGTTTTAGATGCGGGCTATTGAAACCCCTGCGGGGGAAAGAGGGCCGGGAGGACCCATGTGGGGAGTGGGGGGGGGGACTTTGGAAAACGGCCTGCGCGGGCCCGACAGAAAATGGCGCCCCTTCCCCCCAAAAACCCTCAGATTGGTGGGGTAGAAACAGCCCCCCAGACGACCCCGGGGAAAACAGGGGGGATAAAGGGAAAGGCCATGCCCCCCTAAAAGGGGCTTTTTGGGGGGCCCCCTTTAGGGTGCGGGGAATGCAGGAGATGCCCAGTTCAAGTGCCCCAAAATGTGCCCCAAAAAGGTGTAGCGTCCCCAAAAAGGGTTCCGGTAGTCGGGGAAAAACCCCTCCAAAAAAAATTTTGGGGTTCCGGGGTTTGGGGGGGGTCCGGCCCCCAGACCCCCCAATGGGAAAACCCAGAGAGAGTCAGGGCCCTAGGGAGATTGCCCCAGAGTAAATCAGCCCAGGGGCCCAGGGGTTTTCCCCCCCCAGGGCAGGCAGATGGGGGAGAACTGAGGTAGGACTCAGGGTTGGTTTGGCCATCTATAGGTTTGGGATCAGGATTCCCCCTGAAAAACCGGGATTTCCCAAGGCCTGAGGGGCCCCCCTCCACCCTTTTCCCACGCTCCTTTGCGCGTCGCAGGGCTGTGACTCATTGGCGCCGGCAGAGGCGCAGGCACAGCCGTGGCAGTCAGCGGAGCCGGCTGTGTATCCGGAGCGGTGTGCGGCAACAGTCCGGTCTTCGGCCTTGCACCAGGAGATGGAGGTGATGGAGACGGACGCACGTCCCGCGGGTCCGGGCAGACGGAGGAAGAAGCCGCAACCGGCGCCATGATGCCGCGAGCGGCGCGGCCAGCATTCAGGCAGTCCAGGTCCTCAGGTAGCAGCTCGGAGCGCTGCGCCCCTCTTCTCCTACGGGCCGAGCGGGTGGATGGAGTCTCTGCAGGGATCAGCGCAGCCCAGCTGTTGTCTAAGGCAGCGGTGTCCGGTCGGCCATCTTGAGGCCTACACGCCATTGGGGCCTCGGGAGGCATTAGGGCCGCATAACGGCCAAAATACTGGCTAATGTCCCCTTGGATAGATGCAGGTTCGGCAGAGGGGCCGGTTTTGCTTTTTTTAGAAGATTTGCCCATATTGGACAGGCGGATGGCAACGGATTCTCAGTGCAGATCCAGGGAGCTCAGAGCAGAGCGTCTTCACGCGGCCATGGCAAACCACGCCCCCCTTTTTTTTTACTTTTTTAATATGTTTTTGAAACTTTTTTTGCTGGTACCTGTAGTGCACCTAGGATACTTCACAATCGCTGGTACACTATACTGCAATATTAATATATTGCAGAACAGTATACAATAACGACTCTCCTATTACAATTTTTCTATGGCAAGGTGTAATAGGAGTAGAATAATGGCAGCAATGAAGGAAATTCATTAGATTCCTGCCTGCCATGATCGATTGGTACCCCAAAATCTTGTCATAGGGAGCGGGCGATGACCAAAATGGTGCACAACGCCGCTCTTTAATACTTTACATGCTATGGTCATGTTTGATGTGGCATCTGGGTGTTAAAAGGCCAGAATTGGAGTTATCTCCAATACTGGTTGCTAGTGGCAGGTTTTAGCTGTAATAAGCAGCCATTAACTTCCGCATATAGAGTGGACTCAACTAGTGAGACACTCCATACTCCCTTACCTACCGCATGACGCACCCATTTGTCAAATTTGTCAAGTCATACATTTTCAGAAGGAATAACAGAGGAATGCCATAAGCCTGAGTTCTCCAGTATTGTGATTTCCTGAGATGTACAACTATATACTATACTAAAACAGACAGGTCCTCATTAGATGATTTGTGTTTGCCTGTTGTACAGGTTTATTGCAAGAAGCATTAGTTTAATAACTGTATTCTGTCTTTTCGAAGCTTCAAAGTCCCTATTAGAAGCAATATATTTAGTGGAAGACCATGTATAAACTCTCCAGGCTATGGACTTCCTATCACTTATTTGTGCAAAACAGATCATATGTTGCATTGTGATTCAGGTTTGTGACTCTACAACCTAAATATCTACTTTGACTATACTTTGACATTGTATTTATACATATACAAGGTAACTTAGAAAATAATTTTCTTTAATTTTACATCATGTCATCTTTAGTCACATTCAAAGCTGCATCAGACCGAATTCTGCTGACTGCCCTTTATTTAAAGTGACCCTCTAGACCACCCTTACTGAAACTCATTTACATCAGTCTCAATGTGGTGATTACTTGAGAATTATATTTTTCTGGTAGATTAGTAGCCTATAATTTATAAGCATTATGCTGTTGCTGTGGTAGAAATCTCTTCTAGATGCACTGACTTCTTGGTGGATGTTCCCAACTTAGATGTTTATGACATATAGGATAAATATGCCCCAAATGTCAGGCAGGTGTTGGTCCCAGTGGCTATCTTGAGAATGAACCCCCAAAGGTCTCGCTGCAGAGAAGAGGTCGAGCTTCTGTGGCTCTCCTTGTTCATTTCAATGGGAGTTCTAGGTACAGCCAAGCATGCTGCTCATCTGTACTCTGAACTACCATAGAACAGAATGAAGATTACTCTGCAAGTGCAACCTCCTCTCAGTTTTGCATAAAGACTTTCAGTGGCCTGTCTCGCTTTTGGGACTCCTATCAGACATTTATATATGGCAGATTGATAGGACATGCCATAAATTTATAAAATGGGAGCATCCCTTTTAAAACCCTTTACTTCAATGCAATCTGGTTCTATTTATTATAGGCTCTGATCATTTTTTTGTATAGGTACAGTAGAGAATAGAATTTTGGTTGTATTTTAGATGGATAATGACTGACAAAGGGACTTCATTAAGTTATAATGCAAGGAAAACTGAGAGCTGGCAGAAAACCAGCATGAGTTAAACCCCTCACTCGCTCTAAATGTTTTCCCTCTCCGTCTTCCAAGAGCCAGAACTTTTTTATTTTTCCATCTATATAGACATATGAGGGCTTCTTTTTTGCGGGACAGGATATACTTTCTAATGGTGCCATTCACCATGCCATAGAATCTACTGAGAAACGGCAAAAAAATTCGAAGTGGGGGGACATGTAAAGAAAAACATACTTGTGCCATGTTTATGGGGGTTTTGTTTTTACAGCATTTACTCTCCAATATAAATGTGTGATTTGTATTCTGCAGGTTGATACAATTTCTGAACAATGTTTATTTTTTAGTTTTTTTTAGTGCCTTAAATTAACATCGTTTCTATTTTGTGCTGGGGGGATTTGTGTGCGAACATAATTTTTTTTCCCTTTTTATCTATGGACCTCAGACTGGGGGGGAAATGCATTTTTTTTACCGATCTGAAGTGTTTAATTTTTTTCCCATTTTGGGTGATGAGAATTTTTCACTTTTTTTTCCCAAACTTTAAGGGAAACGTGAAATGCCAGTGTTTGGGGAATTTTTTTTTCTTCTACGGGGGTAAAATTTTTTGGGGATAAATTTTTTTTTAATAGATTGTTCTTTTATGAAAGCGGCTATACTAATTATGTGGGACTTTTTTTTTTAATTTGTGAAATGTCTAAAGGGGGTGATTTGAATATATACTTTAAAACATTTTTTTTTTACTTTTACATTGAGTCCCCCTCGGGTACCTCACGACTAGGGAGGGCAATCAGCATTCAGCTGTCATGTTAACCGATCTGCAATCTATGATCTTGTTATAGAGGTGTAGATTGGGGTGAGAAATGGTGCGTGACACCATTTCTCATTCATTTAGGTGCTGCATTTAAGGGGTCAAAAAACAAGCAATGGAGCCGACTCCGTTCCCTGCTGTTACAGGTGGGTGTAAACTGCTATTAACAGCACCAGCCTTACATTTAGCAGGATTGCTGAGTAGTCCCGCTACATAAAACCTTACTGGCATCATATTGTATGGATATGTCATGTGTCGGTAAAAAGTTAAATGCTGTTGTAATGTGGTTACAGATGATGGTCCAATACTCAATATTAATACAAGATAAATGGAGAACAAGTATTAGCAATGCTTTCCAACAGCACAGACAGCTTTAAAGAGGTTGTTTGGTTTAGAAAAAGAGTATATCCTATTACAAGCTAATAGAAGGGAAAGTTCCCAATTCATCAACTTCATTAAAAGCCAGAGGAGGGAATGGCTACAACATGTTTCTCTTATTTTGGCGGTTAAGGTGCAATTTCTCCATGACATTAACTTTTCATTGATTTGCGTAATAAGAATTGTGTAATGCTTTATTTCTCCTGTGGTGGCGCTGCAGAGAAATTAAAAATTGGTGGATTACAGTTGAATGCAGGGGTCTTAGCAGCAGCACACTATGATCAGTTTATGAGGTGTCCTTTAAACAAAATAGGGATTGTCCACATTGAATAACCCCTAAAAATTATGGGCGACATTTCCCAACATGCCAACACCAGTTTTTTGGTCTATACTGCGCTAAAACCGCTTTTGACGCCATATATCATACACCAAAACTAGGCGCATTATATGCCAGGACCAACACATTGTAACGCGCCTAAAATTAGTGCACTGTGTGCCTCCATAACGAAATGCATCGCACATCATTACAAGTGTATATGTCTTAGACACATTTCACATTTTACAAGTATGTGTTAGGCGCATTACAAGTATGTGTTAGGCGCATTTCATATACTTGTAATGATAAGCTATGTGTCTCTGTGCGCAGTGTGCCTCGATAGGGGCATTACATACTCTACCAATTAAATGTTTTGTGCTGCGATTAGCGCAAATCTCGGCACATAGCATATCATTAGAAGTGTATGTAATGCCCCTATCGAGGCACATCGCGCACGGAGGCGCATGGCTTATCATTACAAGTATATGAAATGCACCTAACACATACTTGTAATGCGCCTAACACATACTTGTAAAACATGAAATGCACCTAACAGATATACACTTGTAATGATGTGCTATGCGCCTCAACAGGCGCAATTCGTTATGGAGGCGCATTATGTTTATTATGCAAGGTATACGTGACGCCAGATTTTTGATAGAGTCGGACTTTCTGGCGTACTTTACACTTATTTAATGCACCTAAAAACTGATGTAGCACCGCCAATTTTCGGACATCTCGCCCAATGAGATTGACATTATAAGAGGGGCTCCCGGGATTATTATTATCATTATTGTTATTATTATTTTTAAAATATTTGTTAAACCATATTTTTATTAGCGTTTTAATGTTTGGTTTTTTATCATTTTGCCAAGTCACCGGCTGTGACCTCAGACTGTCATGAATTTCTGCATTATATAAAGCTGCTAAATAATGCATGTGTCCCTCTCACCTTCTATGTGTACACAATCCAAGACAGGCTGTCGAGTCAGCAGCCTTCTCTTTCTCTTAAACCCTTCCTTCATCTTTCCTCTTCTAGACCTTGTACAGACTTGTGAACCTTGCTGCGCTTCAAACTCTTTCATGTATGGAGCTACAAGCCATGAACCATGCTCATGAGTCAGGATATTGACCTTCAAGTGTAACTTTGGAATGGCTTAGTCTGTCGATTTTACCATCACTGCACAGGAATATCATTTTACAAACACTGCTCAAGCTGATGAAATTACTCCACAGGCGAGCAACTTCACAGACAACACTTTGTAATAATTGATATTTTTATAGCGCTCCTGGTGAATTGCCTTGTAGGTGAAATGATCCATCTTCGAATGACCAAAATAAGGATTATGTCTGTTGCCTGTTTACATAAGCTCTCAGAGCTGTGCCATTTCTGAGGCTCAGTCAAGGCTCTGTGAGTACATGCTATACATTTATTAATTTGGTCATTGTATTGATTCTACACACTAGCTGTAATATTGGATTCAATTCATAATCTAATAAGGTAAATATTCACAAAACTGTTGCTAAACAGTTGTAAACTATGGCAGATCAGTCTGCACTGCAGACTAAATACTACTGGGAGCCGATGACTCGCAGGAGTAATTAGCGCAAGAGGCAAAATAAAGAGATGTTCTTACGCCTCCTGCGCTGCTGGTTCTTCTAGGCTTCAGGCCTTGGAGATGCTGGGAGCAACGTCCTGATGTAGGCGGTGTGATGATGTCACACCGCACACCGGGTATTAGCTCCAGCAGCTGGCTATCAAAGGGGGAGAGGTGAGTATCTTTTTTTTCCTAATCAGCCAGAAGGGGCATATATGTATATACCTACAGGGGAAATATATACCTACAGGGGACTGTATGACTACAAGGGGGATATATACCTACACTATATTTATATACCTACAGGGGACATATACACCTACAGGGAGCTGTATATCTACCTATATACAGAGGGCTAAATACTTACAGGGGGTTATATACCTCTCTATCAACCTAAAATGGGAAACATATCCCTTCCCAAATCTACGGGGGGTTGTATTTAAAAACAGGGGGGCATTTTATACCTACTATCTACAGGGGGGCATCTTATCTACCTACAAGGGCCCCAATATCCCTTACCTACGGGTTTGATTAATCCCTAACTACCAAAATACAAAAGGGGTGGGCAACTTTAAATACCAAATTACTTAATGGGGAAAGGTTTTTGGGTAGGGTAGTGCGGGAAAAATTTTTTAAAGCAGGGCTACATACACCAAAAACTATTAAAATTTTCCCACTTTTTTTAAGAATTCTAAACTGCGGGAAAATACAAATATTCATCACCCATAAAATTTTAAATTTAGAAAAAAAACGACCTGTGGGTCTATTTTTCTCCCCATTTTTTTGGCGCCAGGGGGTTTTGGGAAAACATGTTGTTTAAATACCCATCGTTTACATTTTTGGGGTTGGGCCCGGTTTCCCAAAACCGAACTCGGTTTTTGCAATTACAGTGACAAAAACAGGGCCCTTTAAATTTAAAAAAAAAAGGGAACTGTCCAAGTTTTTTGTCCAAATCCCCTTTTTGGTACTAGCCTAAGAATTTCAAAAAAAATTTGTGTGTTAAATTCTGCAGGTAGGAGTTGTGGCTGGGAGAAGTCATCATGGCATTCTTGGGCTGGATTGAAAAGAAAATGGAAAAAAGACGCATGAGTGAATAAAATGACTCATCAAAAACCCGGGACAAATGTGTTTTCCATGATTTCAAATTTTTTTTCCTTCTGTTTTTTGGTTTTCATGCCTTTTTTAGGGCCATTTTAAATGGTAAACCTGACTGGGTCTGACCACTCTGTGGTCTCATTTTGTGGTTTGTAAAGTTGTATGGGCGTTTTTGTATATGGCAGAAATAAACTTCTCCTGTTTGGAAAATTAAATGCACTCTTCACTGCCCCTGTTTTTAAAGGGGGTTCACTTTTACTTTTCTTGATTGTGTTCATAATGTTTTTAAATTTAAAAAGTGGTGAGATGGGGTGCCCAAGGGAAAAAATTTTGGGGGTGGTTTTTTTGGTTTTGGGGGTTTGGGGGGGGGTTGGATATTATATGGGGATTATGGGTGTAAACCCAATTGTATGTGGAGGTGAGGGGGGGGATTTTGGTTTTTTTAATTGTAGGGGTTTGTCACGGGGGTCGCGGGCTCCGCTGCCCCCCGCGGCCCCCCCGGGGCCCGCGGGCCCCGGGGGCGGTTGCAGCTCCCGCGACCACCCCGCTCCTGTCCCGGCCCCGGCCCGCCCCTTTTTACCCTTTCCCGCGCTCCCGGTAAACCTTGTCCCCGCCTGCCCCAGCCCCCGGGTCGTCCCCTGTGTTTTAAAGGGCCGCCCCGCGCCGGCTTTCTCTAGATTTTAAAGGGCCAGCGCCCCGAAAAATTTTGGTTTCCAATTATCGGGCCGCGGGTTCTTTTTTTCGGTACGCCCCCTAAACTTCCTCCCTCCGTTGGTTTTGCTCAAGGGGAGTTTGGTGTGCCTTAGAGTCTTTTTTGCTTACCCGGTCCCAGTCCGCCCCCAACGTTTCCAGACCTTGCCGTTTGCCCCCCTCCCCCTGCCCTTTCTGCCCGCCTTTTACCCCCGAACCTCTGCTGCCGGGCCCTGACCCTTCTGCCTGCCCCCACTTGGCCCTCGGGAAAAAAAGATTTTGTACCACCAGAAACCCCGGCCCCCCCCCCGCAAGCAAGTCACTTTCGGGGGTAACACCTGGAGCCTCCCCCGCAGAAAGTCCATCCCGCTTTGCGGCGGGTCGGGGAAAAAACCCGGGGGGCAAACTTAGATTCCGTTTTTTTGGCGGGGTTTAAAATATCATCGCTTGGGGGGGCCCAAACAATCCACCGTACCTTTTACAGTACGGATGGCCATGGATTCTCCCCGGGGTTTCCCTTACCTGATTTGTGACCCCCTAAAGGGGCTGTCGCCACAGGGGCCAAACGTATTGACCCTGCCGCCATGATGCGAACCTAGCACTCCCTTTTAACCACCGCCTCGACGGGCGCGGCCCCCCCGGGGCACCATTGCTCCCGTCCCGGGCCCTTCTCTTGCAGCTGCCGCTTCCTCACGCTTTTGACGAGACCCCAGGAAATCCGGGTTTAAATCGGGTCAGTGCTCCATCCCCCCGGGATTTTTTGGGGGCCCCCCCCACTTCCCCCACCAAACGGGTTTAAGGTGGCCTTTTTTAATTAGCCTTTTGTGGGGGAAACCTTGGCCGGGGCCACTCCTTTATGGGACCGAGGTGATCCCCCGACGGCAATCTAAAAAACCTTCCTCCGGGGCCCCCGCACCTTTTTTGGGGAAACCCGGCCCGGCGCCTCCTTCTCGGGGGCGGTTTTTGCTCCGTTCCCGTCGGGGCAAACTCCACGGGGGTCACAAACCCCGTGAAAGTTCCGCACCCTTCCCCTTGAAGGGGGAATGGGAATAATGGGGGGCCCGGTTTTTGGCAACCTTCTGGAAAGGGTTCTCTGGGCCATATTAAGGATGAGCTCGCGGGTCGGGATTTTCCCCCGTGTTTCTGGATAACTGTTTCCCATTTTTCCCTCTTTTTAATGGGACTTTGGGTTTGCGGAAAAAAACAGGAGCTCCCGTTTCAAAAGGGGGGTCGCCCCCCCTCACCCCGGGTTTCCCACCTTTTTTTTTTTTTTTTTTCCCCCGTCTTCCAATTTCTCCCCCACCTCTCCCTTTGGGTTCCCCGGAGGATGTATCCGAAACAAATCGAGAACCCCCCTGCCCCCGGGAAATTACTGGGAAAAGCGTCCTGGAGGCATTTATGCTTTTTATTGTGGGGGTTTCGGGCCCCATTTTAAAATTGGGGGGCCCTGCCCCTGGCCCGGGGGGAAACTTCGCACATTAGGGTTCGAAAGGGAGTGGCGCCCCTGGGTGCCCGTGCAGCATCTCCCCTTGACCTTTTCCCGTATCGGGAATTTCCCCGGGGCCCAAGCACCTTCCGGGCCCCACCCCCTTCCTTAAAAATTCGGGTTCCCGCGGGGAAACTTTATCAGCCTGGCTCTGGTCCCCAAAAAGGTAATTTTCCCCCTGCCCCCTTGCAAAAAACCCATTTTACGTCTCCTCTTTTAGTGGCGAATCCCAAAGGGATGTTTTTTGGGTTTTTGCATGGGGGCCTCTCCTCTACAGATTGGCCCCCCTTAAAACAAAAAAGGAAACTCTGAAGCTGCTATTCCTGCCCGCTCTGCCTCTAGATTTCTCGGGGCCTTTCCCATGGTTGCAACAGAAAGCTCCGACCTTTGACAAAAACCACGGGCAAAAATTACCCGGGTTGGGGCCTGTTTGCCACCGCCCCTGCCTTCCGGTTCTCCCGTTCTCCCCTTGGGCCCGGGCCCCCTGTAAACTTTTCAAAACCTCTGTGGGTTTCTTCCCGCCCCGTATCAGGATTTTGGCCGATTTTTTTTTCCAAAAAACAGGCCGAAACTCAACCCCCCAAAGGGCCGTTCGATTTGCCCCATTGACCTCCTTTTCTGGGAAAAACTCCCCCCCGGGGAAGATCTACCCTTTTTCCCTGTTTTGGAAAGACAAAGGCTATGTCCAAATATATCCAAAGAACCTGGGGGAAGGGTTCATTACGTAAGCCCTTTCCTGCCCGGGGGGCTGGATTTTTTTTTGTAAAAAAAAAGATTTTGGTTTCTCCGCCCCATGTACAAATTCCGGGGGATTTAAAATAAAATTACTATCAAGAATCGATACCCCCTGCCGGGGATCTGGGAAAACTGTTCGATCCCTTTGGCGCGGGGGCAAGTTTTTTCCCAAATTTGGGCCTAGGGAGGGGCATTTTAAATTTGATTCGTTTTTCCGTGAAGGCGACGAGTGGAAAAACAGCCTTTAAAAACCTGAGATGGCCTTTTTTTTTGGGGAAATCCCCTCTTTAAATGCCTTTTGGGGGCCCTGCAACGCCCCCAGCGGGGTTTTCCCCAGATTTTGTTTAAAAAAAAAATTTTCCGAACCCCCTTTACGTCTGCGTGTTTGTCTATCTTGCATATTTTTAATTTCCCCCCAAAAACCTGGGAATCACCCCCCTCCACTCCCCGGGTATTTCCAAAAAACGTCCCCGTGCCCACTGGCATCCCGCAAAAACTTGAAAAGCCTCTTCAAAACGCCCCCCTCGTTCCCCTTTCCCTGAGTTACATAGTTTCGGATAAAGGGTCCCCAAAATGGAAACCCTTCAAATTTTGTCTGCGGTTTTAAAAAGGGCCCCTCGCCCTGGGGGGTCTTCGCTCCACCCAAAACATTTTTGGGGTTTTCCCAAAAACTAATTAAAAGACAAATTTTTTCCTCATTTTCCCCACGCCCGGGCCCCGCTGGGGGCCCTACGAGAAAAATCCCAAACCCCCCAAATCATGGCCACCTGGGGCTCAAAAAAGCGTTTAATCGCCTAAAAATCAAAAATTCCTTCTGCACCAGTGCTCCCCCTTTCGCCCCCCCGAAACCCCAAAAGCCCCCTTTACCCCTTTTCAGGTAGACCCTCCTGGGTGGGTGGGGAGCGGTTCTCCCTCCAAAAGTCCCCCCCGGAAAACCAAAAACTGGGGCTTCTTTTTCCGGGAAACTTTCTCCCCAGCCGAAAAAAAACTAACAATGGGAGAGCGGGAATTGCGGGCCTTTTAAATTTTGGCCCGGGAAAAAAGGGGCGGCCCCTTTCTGAAGGACCTGCACCCCCCCCGAAAATATTTACCTATCAAAAAGAATCTTCTCTACCTACACCCCCCCCAAAGGGCTTGAATCCTCGGCAAGCAAAGGGGGTCACTCTTTTTCCCCAAAGTTTTGATTTTCTTTCTTCTTTTTCGCCCGGCTGGCAAGGGAAACTTTAAAGGAGCAGACGCCCCTCTTTTAAAACCCTTTCTGACACGGGGGAAGGGGGGAAGCCCCCTCTGCACCCATTAATTCCCCCCCCAGCGTCCTCCCAGGGTGGCTCCGGGGGAAACCTTCGACACCCTGCCCCCCGGGGAAGTCCAAGTACACCCCCCTTATGGGGCCTGTACCTGAAGGGGGGGGTTTTTTGCCCTGCAAAATTTGCGGGGCCCCCGGGAGTCCATAAGTCCCCGAAAACAAAATTTTCCGGGAACTTTTGGGGCCCACTTCGTTGGGACGTTAGAGACTTTGTCCGGGCCTGTGCCCTGGGGGCCCGTAACAAGGTCCCCGGGGCTCAGCCCCCCAAGGGGGTTTCCTCCTCCCTTTTCCCCGGTCCCCGAAAAAAACCGGGGTCGCAAAATTGCGAGGGTTTTTTTGTTACTGACCCCCAACCCTCCTCGGGTTAACACTCACTGGGTGGGTTGGCCGACATTTTTTCGAAAAGGGCCCACTTTGTTCCCTGCCCTTTCCCCTCCGCTTCCAAGCTAGCCCCAAACACTTCTTCCCCCACATTTTTTAAAACTACATGGGCTCCCTTTTGCATATCGTCTCTGATGGGGGGTCCAGTTTTTATCAAAATTTTGGCACCCTGTGTGCCCCTTTGAAATTTCATTTGGGGACTTCTCCCTCCGGGCATTTCACCCCCAAACCCAAACGGCAGGGGGAAAAGGGTAAACCAAATTTTTAGGTCTTATCTCGACATTTTGTTTTCCGCTCGCCAGGATAACTTTGACCTCCCCCCCTGGGGGGAAATTTTCCTTTTAATTCCTTATTCTAAATCCGCTGGACCCTCCCCTTTTTTAAATTGTGTTTTGGCTCATCCCCGCCCACCTCCCCTCTGGCCTCCCTTGCGCCCCCTCCCTGTGGATCCCCAAGTAGGGGACATAAAACCTTTTGGGGCCTTACCGACGGGCCCCTTTTAAAGGGGCCTCCCCCCGCACAAAATTTCAGCCGATAGGCACCGGGGGCCCCCTCCTCCCGTTTTTAAGGGGGTGATGGGGTTTTGGCTATGGGAAAAAATACATCCGCTTCAAAGTGCCCACTACAATTTGGGGGCCTAATTTTGGTCCGTTTGTGGAAACCCCGGGCAGTTTTAACCCCGGGGTACCCTAAAAGCTCCCCCTTGGCCTCCCACTTTTTTGGGGGTTCTCGAACGTTTTCCATTTTTCTCTCCTAAAAGCCGGGGGTGCTGAATGGGCTTCCCCGAAATTTTTTCGCCTTCTCCGGGGGCCACTCCGATAACATCTATGAGTCAAGGGGGGGTGCTGGCCCCAGAAACAGTGGGGGGGAAAAGCGGTTTCTTTCTCTTTTGGACGGGAAGGGTTGGGGCCCGGAAAGGAGGGGTCCGGGGAAAACCTGAGGCCAACCTGTCCCCTGACCTTCTCTTAGGTTTCAAAAAAGGTTAGGGGGACCAAAGGGGGGGGGGAACTGTCAGGGGGGGTTGCGGGTTTCCGCTGCCCTCCGGGGGGCCCGCAAGGGGCTCCGGTGCGGCGGTTTTGGCAGCGCCCGCGACCACCCCGCTCCGGGCCCCGGCCCCGGCGCCCGCTCCTGTCCCGTCCCGCCCCGGTGGAATGCTTGCCCCCCCGCCTGTCCCAGCCCCCCGGGGCGCTGCCCTGTGCTTTAGGCGCCGGTGCGGCTTCTTAGATTTAAAGGGGCCGGGCCCCCCGATAATTGGCCCAATTTAAACAGGCCCTGGTTCTATTTTAGGGGAAAGCCCCCTTTCCCACTTCCTGCATTTCCGTTGGTGGCTTAGAAGAGTTTGGTGTGCCTTAGAGTCCGAAAGGGTTTTACCCTGTACCAGCCCCTTTCCCCCAAACGTTTTCAGACCTTGCCTAATTCCCGGGCCCCCTGATTCTTGCCCCCTCTGCCCCACGAACCTCTTGCCTGCCCTGACCTTCTCCCTTGTCCCAATTTTGGCCTCGGGTTTTTTACGAATTTTGAAACCACGCAGAACCCCGGCCCCCTTTCCGCTAAGCAATAAACGTCGGGTTAACACCTTAGCCTAAAGCCGCAGAAATTTCCACCCCGTTTTGCGGGGGGCTTTTGGGGGGAAAAACCGGGGGCTATTTTAGATTCCGTTCCCGGGGCGTAAACTTAAGAAACATTGCTTGGGGGGGTCCAGAAATTCCACCTCCCCCCGTTAAAAGGTTTTTTTATCAAAACAATCCCGAAACAATAAAACCCCAAAACAGCTCAAAAACTGAAAAGTAAAAATGTTTTGCCCCTTAAATTTAATTTAACATAAAAACATGGGGCACAGGGTTGAAAAGGGGAACCCCAAAAATCTTTTTTTCAGGTGCATTAAATAAATGTAAAGTGAAACCTAAATTTAGAACCTTTTAAAAAAAAATCGGCTTTGGGGTATTTTTTTGCATAACAAAATTAATGCGCCAATCCAGGCCGAACTACAAAAAGGGCGCAAAAGCGTATTAGTGCTAGTAAAATTTGTGCCCCTTTTTTTAGGGCATTCAAATGTTTTTCCGTCCCTTTTTTTGTTTTAATGTCCTTTTTTGGGTATATTACAGTTCATTTATATCCAGAATAGGGCGTCAACGTTTTTTTTTTGCGCAAAATACACCAAAAAATGGCGCAGTCCT
The DNA here is from genome assembly GCA_025379985.1 of Phyllomedusa bahiana. Classification (NCBI taxonomy): domain Eukaryota; kingdom Metazoa; phylum Chordata; class Amphibia; order Anura; family Hylidae; genus Phyllomedusa; species Phyllomedusa bahiana. The sequence continues at coordinate 152,314 of JAODAL010001704.1, read as the reverse complement.
AATGGGACGTGTCGTCCATGATTTTTTTTAGTGAAAATTATGATTTATTAGTGTGACGAAGGGCCTGTAAAAAGAGTCATGGCATAAGTCAGGGCAAAAGTATTAGCTATTCAACTTCCCAAATCTGATTTTGCCTAAGGGCCACTTGGAGCACAAAAAGGGGAAGCAAAATGGTGGCACAGTAAGAGGTTTATGAGCAGACAGCAGTGGTCCCATCTTCTCCCTTCCTGCCCCTTTCGTGGGGTTATTGGCCGGCTGAACCATGGTGAAAGTTATAGGAAGTGCATGGATGGAGCCGCTCAGCCATATGTCTATCTACGATATAGATGAAACAGACAGACATGTGAGACTGATGTGTGAGACAGACAGATGTGTGACTCACTTGGTATTGTGTACTGCACAATACAGTTCTGTTTTGTACACTGTATTATGTGGTAGAATGCTTGCATTTATGTCCAAGAGACCTAAAAATTATCAGGTAATATGTACAGTAGTTGTAGGGTGGACCCCAAGACCATCTCCCCTGGTGGGCTCTAGGCCGCCCAATCCGACACTGCCTATAGGCACAAACTGATTTGCATCTTAAACTCCATTCATCAAGCAGGGCAAGAACATACTCGAGGTTACAATCATGTAGTTTAGGTTGCAGAACCAACATATTCTTGTTTTAATAACCTGGTCACCACTATCACAAGCTCCCAAGAGACATGGTCTTCAATTAAAGGGGGATTCTCACTATAATAATTAACTTTAAATATGTATGTAAAGGTAAGCAAAGACTTAGATCCATTGTTGTTCTGTTTAGTTTTTTATTTGGGAATAGAGTAGATTTATCCCTGCTATATTTTTCTCTTTTACACCCCCCCTTCCTGCTTTCTTCTCCAGCTCCTGTCCAACCATGAAAACTCAGCCCTGCCATGATTTTTTTATAATTTAGACAGATTTTAAAAACCTTTAAAGCTCTGTAACCATCTGCACTATATTTAAAAACCCTTTCCTGCCCCTCAATCCTGTAACGGAATAGCAAGGAATAGAAAACATACCAATTACTGCGGTTAAACCACCCCACCCAAACCCAGGAATTGGAGTCTAAAACTGGAGGGAAATACGGCCGTGAAACGCATAATGAGAACAACCCTTTAAGTGCCCACAGCTCTCAACATTGAGTGTTCCCAGGTCCCTCTACTTATGATGGTTGTGATAGTCTCCTGATTGGGTGCCTTTCCATTATCTTTATCTGGGGGCCTCCCTCATCCCGAAATCACAATTAATGAATACCTATAATTTTTAGAATTTTTTAACAAGTCACAGTGACATCTCAGAAGTTTTAATCAGTGGGTATCCAGGTTCTGTTTGTTTTTTGGGGAGTGACTCATTTTTAAATTTTCATATAAAAAAAGGGCTTAGGGGAAAGAGTTCCCAGCCCCATCATTGAATGTGTAACCCTAAATTTTTCATGTGACTCAAAGAATCTAGAAGTAAAAAGGGGAAAAAAGGAGTTGGGCCCTACGCATTTTTTTTGGGAAAGGTCCCCTTTTTGAGATAGAAAATTGTTGGTTGTTGGGTTTAAGAAAGGTCCAAAAAAAAATGTACTCCTGGGGGGAAAAACCTTATTTTTACAAAGAAAAGGGATTTTTAGATCCAAGCTTAATCAAAACCCTAAGAATGGCCGAGCAATGGTTGGCCCCCTGAACCCTTTCTAAAAGGAAACTTTAAAAAGGGTTCAATTTTCAAGTGGCAAAAATTAAAAAGTCTTGCGATTGTCGGGTTTTTGGGCCTTTGGTACAGTTTTTTGGCTTCATAAATGGATGGTTGGTTTTGTTAGGTGAAACACCCCCCAGGAAAAAACACCCCCAACCCTTTTTAAAAGAAAATAATTGGGGTTTTGGGATTTTTAGTGTTTTTGGGGAAATATTGGTATTGTTTAGGCCCACTCATCCATACAGAGGACTTTTTTAATATTTTGGTCGAAAACCACTCTCAAATCATTAAAATTCAAACATGCTGATTGTTTTTCCTTGGGCAGATGGCAACTTTCAGCAAGGTATGAACCCTGTCACATTTGGGTGGGAAAACTTTAATTGGTTGAAGAGCATGGCCAAGAAATCCAAGTACTACACTGGCATCCTTAATTTCCCAGAACTGAACCCAACTCAGTATGGACCTAAGTGGGACCATCACAATCATCATTTTCACTCTATGGATCCTTCCATGCACCCGCCAGCAGCTGTGTGATGCAGTCAGCACGGCTCCAGATATCTGAGAAAACCTACCAAGACCTTATTGAGTCAATCCCAGCACGTCTGACTAGTCACAATATTTTGATTGCCAGCCAACATGCAGAATATATATAATGCATATATATAGTATATGATACATACTGGCCAAATGACATACTCACACATGTATACATACATACACACAACACACACATATATATATATATAATATGTATATATATATATATATATTATAAATATTATATAATTATAATTATAATATATTATAATATATATATATTATATGTATGTGTGTGTGTGTCTATGTCATTTGGCCAGTATATATCATTTACGTATGAATGCACACAATTTGTTTCTTCAGCGGGAACCTTTCCCCCTAAGGTGCCTATTGATACTGGCACTGCTCATTATCAGCAGCTTGCTATCAGTATCCAGTTGGCTGGATTTAAAGGAGTTGTCCAGGTGTTAGAAATAAAATCTGGCAGCAGAATATGTGTTAAAACAAAGACTATCAGGGGACTACTGAAGTATCAGCGCGGAGTTTAACAAATAAGTATTCTCTTTTTTGTTATTTGAACAAAGAATTTTTATTTAACACCTACACACGACCTCTTTAGAAGATCATTTTTTTCTGCTTCAGTTGCTGCCCTCTCATTCATGCCCTAAGCATTCAGCCTAACCCTGTCTGAATGGATAAGCAAGCAAACATATTAAACAATTCTTTATAATTAACTAAACATCTCATATACACTCAATACACAGACAATTTATAGACCTACTCACAAGAATTGTTATAAAATTATTGCATAGAGTATATGCCGCTGATCAATATATACCACAATTTAATAATATTGGTCCTTCAAGCATAGAAAATATTCTTATGGCCAATACATTTTCTGATTGATTTTCAGTGCTATGATTGTTTTCTAAAAATACATGTTATTATCAGCAGGAAAAATCATTCCATATTGGATTGTCTATCCAATGGGCAGAGCATTAACTATAACATATGTACCGTGCAGCTTCCTTTACATGTAGATACATCACAGTATTGTTTGAATACAATGAGAACTTTCTATGGATGTGAATAGTGTGAGATATCGGTATCTGCCATAGGTTTTAGAGACGCTATCAGCACTGATTGGACAATGCAGACTGGGCAGGGACACCCCCTAGTTGGTACCACCTAGCTGACAGATTCAGTGATACATTTCTGGAAGAAATAACACAAGACATCACAGCACAGAGTTATAAGAGACGATGCTCCAGAAATTTTATTTTACGGCGATTACAAGTATTTACTAAAAGAGATATGTCATGATTGGCTTGGTGGTTGCAGCTGGGTCTTTTCGGACTCAGATCAGCTCTGCAGTCAGTTCTGGGGGCTGTATTTCTTCTTTATCTGGGACGAATATACCAGTCCCAGTTACACAGAGAACAACATAATAATAAAAAAAAAGTTATTTAAAAGTGACCCCAGGGGACTTTTTATTACCCCATAAGGGGCACAGTGGGAGTGAAGCAAGAAAGAAGGCGCGTCAAAGTGAATTTTCGCATCAACAGTATTTTCCAGTGTATAATGTGCCTGAATCTATGAAAGTGTTTCTTGTGCACTCATGAATGGCGTCTAAAGTTCAACGCACTTCGCCTGTGCGTTTGGCGCATTTCAGAACTTTGACAATTAGTAATGCGCCAAACATGTATTTGACATACAGCAATAGCCGGCACACCACAGGTCTTGCTGAGACTTGTAGTGCAACATACAAGATCACAACCATAGTTTCTATACACAGACGTGCTATTCTAACAGTTTTTATTTTATTTCTAGCCTGCTGTGATGTGTTTGTAATCACTGATGATACTTTGTTAACTCTGTAAATACACAACTGAGAGTGGGATTCATGGTGTATGCTGTATGGGTTTAATTAATTTATAGTATTTAATTTTACATTAATTTTAGATTATATTAATCTTAAATACATTTTATAGGAGATAATTTTATATTTTGAGATATTATATAATTTTATATTAATTTTATATAATATAATTTATTATGGAATTTATATCATTTAATTTTATATATTTGATAATCTTCAGAAATTACTTTTTATTATTGTACTGATATAAGTTGAGAAATAAGAGACATTTTTTGCCCTAATAGCAAATCTAGTTCCGTTACGACTCCTCAGGCTCAGGCAGACCACATTGATATAGGTCTGCCTGTTCGAGCAGTAATGCATCTAGTTTTGCCGAGCCACATTCATAAATGTGTCTATTAGTATGTGTGATGTGACATGCTCCCAGAATGCACCCACATGTTTGGCGCAATACAAAATGTTGAGTTTGGTGCATAATGCGCCAAATATGTTCGTTCGACGTGCCGCACATCAGCAATTTAGGCGAACCTTTCAACTTTGGCGCATTTTACAGCAGCAAAGGGCGAAAAACTCATACAAGTCGCCCAATATTTAAAAAAATTTAAATACAAGAAAAAAATACTCACAGTCCAAACTCCAACTTTTAGCCCCACCCCCTGCAAACCTAAAACTTGATATCACCTATATGTTAACATCTGTGATGGAAAGTGGCACAATTACAAAACTCAATGACCTCTACCTTTGCTGTTAAAAACAAATGTGAAAATGTGAAAAACAAATTTAATTTTTTTTTCTTACGATTTTCCCTGATATTAATATATATATATATATATATATATATATATATATATATATAAAACAATCTAATGTAAGAATTGCATAAAAATACTTTCATATCATGGAAAAAAGACAAAATAATTTAGAATAACCGAGCAGTGGAAATGCTCAATAGCATTCAGACCCGCAAATACTACTGAAAAATAAAATGGGGCCTGCTCAAGAAGGGGGATAAACAACCTGGTCAAGAACTGGTTAACTTGTGGGGCTATTATAATGCACTAAAAATGGATTTCAAAACTCAGCTCTGCTACATCTCTAAAGCCACCCTGTGATATTACTACTGAAAGACAGACTCAGCTTTTCCGCCTCTGAATGTTACAGAAGATGAATAGGTATTCGGAAATATACTGAGCATACAGAATAATAGTAACAATCATGTATTGATAGACGCAGGTCAGGTACACAATGAGGATCATCCTTCAGCTTGGGGAGTAATAGTAGTGTTTTTATATCTAAGAATGATTATGTATTTTTTAGAATCAGCAGCAGCATGAGGAAATGAATGATCCATTCCACAATCTTCTCTCTATAAACAGACTCTGGAATATTTTGTATATACTGTGAACAGATCAGGAGTACTCGGTACCATGCACTATGGATCTATCTGGTACAGAATGGTGATTGGAAGCGGACTGGTTTAGAAAATCCATCTTCACTACCCTGCTAACTGATTCTGAGTAAATTGATGGAGCTGAGTGTTCAGCACCCAGGAAAGCAACTACAAAGAGCTTCTCTTGTTCTGGAGGACCCAGCATGTCCACGTTTTACTGGCACTTAACTGGTTATGTTCTTACACAATTTCACAATTTTAGTTTCTCATGCAAATTGAGTTCTATGAATGATGATTAGAGGTTTCACACAGTGTGGGGAGCTGATAAGCCAAACTTTCGACGCTAATTCTTAACCTTGCTTCAACTCCTTCAAAAATGGCCCATGTATGATAATTACAGATAATAAATTCACTGTAGTAAAATAGTAACATCAGGCTTTTCATCAGCATCATCACTGCTATCGCTGCTACAGTACCCTAGTGATCACTGTGCTCAAAAGCAGTAATATTCCTCTCCAGGGAGAGGCACCACATAGGTGTGTGGAAACTAAAACCCCATTAGCTGTTCCACTGAAATGAGCCTTTTTGAATATATTTAGATAAACGGTTTCAAACTGGGCTGTCTAGGACTAACCAGTCAAACTGATTGTGGGCACACAGCTATATAATAATATTATTACCTTAGTTCTCAGCTGCCACGTTCTCTTTACTCTTCATGATAAGGTAGCTGTGTTTTCATGAGGCCATGTTTCCACTAAGATATATGGAGAATGCAGCTAGTAAGAACTGGTGCAGAGGGGTTAGAGAAATTCTATGTTACCGATAGGTGAGGACCACAAATCTGGTGTTTATGGTCAGAAAGTGTAGGAGGGATATTGGCTGTGGGTGTATATGGCTGCAGGGATTCTCTAAGGTAATAAGGTACCAGGGCTGTAAGGCAGAAATGAATAGCACATAGCAGCAGAGACTCTGTTGAGGAAGTAAAACACAGAATGGTTACTATTTGGTGCATGGTAAAGAGGGAAAAGAGGGAGGATTGTGCTCCATGTAGGGCAGGAGACAAAAAAGTGGCAGGGGGGAGAACTAATATATGGAAAAGCAGGTATAGGGCACAGATGATGGTAAATGTTGAAAGGCACAAGTAGGCAAAGTCTCCCTACCTGAGAATGCTGCAGAAGATGTCCTCTATGGCTTTGTCTTCATGGCAATGGTAAGATGCCCTCGGAATCCGACAGTATTTTACTATTGCATTGTTGCAGATTTTGCATTTGGTTTTCGGATTTCGGCCGGCCCTGCTTAAACCGTTGCCGAGTTGGTCTGGTGATGTTATTGGTTGGGACTCTGCTGCTACAATCAGGTAAAGAGAGAGTTCTGCTTCCTCACACAGATGGAGACACATGTTGTGTCATTGTGAGGAGGAAGAACTGACTGATATGTGCCAACGCCCCTTAATACCACCAGGTAACTAGTCTCTTTTTATAAGGCTTTTGGTTGGCCTCTTATGGCAGGAAGGGAAAGAGGGAGCATTTGGTTTTAGGAGTTTGGATCAAAGTATGGAGCATACTCACCAGCCTTCCATACCTGCAGACCATCTCAGCCAGTCTATGATGACACGTATGATCTAGGCACAAGGAAGCCAGTTCTAAATAGCTTTAAAGCAGTGTAGAATGCGCCAGAATGTATGAACCTGTTCTTCTGCGGGTCACAGATTTATTGCTTTCTAGTAAGACTAAGACAAATCGGGCTCAGGTAAATCACTTTTAACTTGGTCTGCCTGTTTTAGCAGTAATTTGCCTAGTTTTGCCATGCTACAGTCATAAATGTGTAGAATCATAGGGTTGTGGTGTGACACACCCCCAGAATGCACTCATATTTTGGGCGCATTACAAAGTGCCGCGGGCGTCGCATAGTGCACCTACTTTTGGAGTGCGCCTGCTCATACATCTAGAGAACAGGGCTGTGACTGTTTTTGGGCTGAAAGGACACCAGAATACTGGTGCAGCCCCATAAATACATGTCACCCTATATGCCTATGTACTAATAAGCTGGGTGAGTTGAAGAGGACCTGTGGCCAATAACAATTCTCGAGCTTCTTTCCTTAGATCTCTATGTTGTGTGGTTCCCTTGTTATTCCTCATACAAAGTTACTACTAATCTGTCTGATGGGTAACTATTAACAATTAGAGTTCAGAGTCCCTGCACAGTCTGACATTGTCCAATCAGTGCTGACAGCATCAGTGCGACCAGGAACACTTCCCTTTAAAATTTGGAATGGTAACAAAAATCTGACAGATTCTGTTAAACATTTTTAGGAGGAATAACAGAGGAACAACACAACACAGAGTTATGGGAGAAGATGTGCTAGAATTATTATTTTACAGGAAACACAAGTATTTACTAGAAGAGACAAACCAGGAGATGTCACAAGTCCTCTTTAAAGGAACTGCACAGTTTATTATATGAAAACATAGGATAGCTAATATGATTTGTATGTACTACAGCAAGTGCATTACGCTTTATGCAACAAAATTTTTTGGGGGGAAAGGGGTTTGGTCCACTCCTGGGTTATAAGGGCCCAAAAGAGGGACATATTGCCCCTTTGGTGGGCCCACTCGGGGCTGAAAAAAATGTATAAAATTTCTATAAAATCAAAAGGTTTTTTCACCAAACACCCTTGTTTTTTAAAACAAGCCCAAAATTCAGCCGCTGGACTACTGACAAAAAATAAAAAGGGTAAAATATTGTTTATTTACATTTAAAAGAAGGAAGACGCTTTTGGTTTTAAAATCCCCTTCTTTCATTGACGGGATATGAAAAATATCCCGTAGAATACTAATAAACAGATAATAGATACATTTACAAGCAAAAGAGAAAACAATGTTTTGAACTTTCCCCCTTTAAACTCCATATCTCCCCAGCTTGTAAAATTTTGAACAGAGCCCTTTACCATAAATCTGAAAAGCCCAATCATTTTGGCTATCTTAAAAATAAATTTGACTTGAAACCAAATTTCCCCCATATTGCAGCATACAGGATTTTGGGCCCCATGTAACTCCCCTTTGTCTGCCCCCCTGCAACTCTTTTACATGTTTCCCAAAAGATTTGAAAAACACTGGAAACCTTACTTGTGTAAAAATCCCAATGTTTTAAAATTTTTTTTCCCCTTTTTTCCAAGCTTATTTCGTTTGGGGTTTGGGGGGTTTGGGGGGAAACTGTGGAGGACCAAACAAAAACTCAAATTTCAATTGTATTAAACCATTCCTTACCCCAACCCTTTGACTTAGGGCTTCAGGTCATTGTTTTGCGGGGAAACATTATTTCATCTTTTTTTAAAAACCCATAGTACTCCGAGAAATTACAAATTTAACTTTCTTGTAGGATACTTCTTATATATTTTCGGGCTTAAACCCCCAACATCGGTCCCTGGCCCAAATTACCCAATCCCTTTTTCTGTGAAAAAAAACCACATATCCAGAGGTTTCCCCTACTGATCCTTGAAAATTTCCCTTTCTTTTTCCCTCGATCCGTTTACCCCCTTTTTTACCTTTGATTTTTCCAGACCCCAAAATTTGAAACCCATCAGACTCAGTAAAATTGATTTGGGAACTAAATCATTCGAAATCCCCTATTTCCAAACTTCTACTGTCTACTTTTTATATATTTTTCCCAAATTTGACCCAAACACGTCATTATGAAATATTAAATTTTAAGGTTTCCCTTAAACCTTTTTTCCAGGCCCCCCATTTTCCAGACTTGTGTAATGAATGGCCCAGTGCTTGCATGGTTTCGTAAAATCTCACAAAAACAAAACATATGAGCCACCTCCATTGCTGTTTTTTGGTCAGGCCAAAACTGAAGACTTTGTGATGACCCAACTTTTAAAATTTCAAAATATTTTGCCCTTGGGGGGGTTGGGGGGGGGACGGACTTCAATTTTTTGGATATTCTTTCCAATTTCTTTTGGGGCTCACTAATACATTTTTTGGAAATTTTCTTTTTGGCAGAAAACCCCATCGAAAAATTTGTGATGATACGGGTTTATCTTTTTCTTAAAAAAATTTTCCCTTTGTGGGCTTGTTTCCTTTCAATTCGAACCCCCATTTAAACCTTTTCGCTTGGAAAATTTCCCCCCTAGTAAAACCCCTAAATTTAAATTAGGGGGGAATATGAGAACGGGTTGAAATTTTTTAAATTAAAGAAAAAAAAAAAGGGTTTTGCCCCAAACCATCAGGACCCAAAACATTTAAAAAAGGGCAGTTACATACAAAAAACTGCAAACAAAAAGCTATCCCTAAGTAGTTGCAAGGAAAATTTTTATAAATGAAAATTTCGGGTTTGATTGCCCTATAAAATGATGGTATTCTCATGATCAAAAGCGTGGTGGGTGGTGAGATAGGGAGTAAAAGGGGTCAAAGTTAAAAACATTGAAAATAAATAGATTTAAGGATTAGCAATAAATATAGGGAAACAATAGACGCATGGATAGATGTATAAACTGATATGAGATAAAATGTTTTTTTTTTATATACAGTGAGCTAATAATTAGATAAAAATACATTATAATTGTACTGTTAGAATTTATGATGCAATAATTTGCATGCATTTTTATTCTGTTTACAGGTTTATCAGACTTTTTAAAAATGTCCCCCTTTTTTTCCCTTTTTTCTGCAGAGCCCTCTTTTAACGTAAGGGAACCCCCCCAATACCTTTAATTTAATTTTTTGCCCTTTTTGGATTTTTTTCCTTTTGGATGATATTGTAAAAATTGGGTGGGTACTAACCCTCAGGACCAAAGGATGCCGAACTTGAAAAGACAACAGCGTTATCACCAAAAAAGGGAAAAAAAATTTTTCCCCACGCCCCCAAAAGGTTTTTAAAAACTTTAAATTCCCTGTTAGAGATAAAAGAAAATTTTATCTCAACCATGGGGACATAAAAAACAGTATTTTTTTCAACCTTTTGGAGGAAAACTGGGCCCAAATTTTTTCCCTTTTTACTGGGCTTCTTTTGGGATGATGGGGTTTTAGATTAAGAAACATTTCAAAAGTTTTGTAAGAGACCCTTTTAGGGTGTAACAAACAATGTCGGCATGTGGCTAATTTTTTTTGCAGTAAATTTCCCCGAACTTTCAAAAACAAAAAGTATAGCAGAAATTTATTCTGAAATTTTTGGACGTATGAAGTTTTTTAACCTACAGTATTAAAGTAATTTTCCCCATTTCAAACAGATGTAGGGGAAAGAAAAAAATAATTGGGACTCATTAATAAACACGGCACAGAATGTTTTTCTCATTTTTTTTCAATTTTCTTTTCAAAGGGCCCCTTTTTTTACAGTCAGAGTAGAAAACACAAAAAGCCCCCTTTTATAAAACACGGGGCAAGCTGTACTCTGCCACATCTTTTACCATTATTTTAGTCCTTTTTAGGGACTTTTTCCCTTGGGAAAAACCCAATTTCCCCCAAAGGGGGCTTGTATGTTGACAAGCAGAAAATAACAAAATCTTGTGGGAAAGTTTCATTTGGAAACACTTTCCCCGTATCATCTGGGCAATTTTACCCCAAAAAGTTTTTCCCCCGCCCTTATTGTGGTACCATTTTTTTTTTTATCATTTCTTTTCCCCAAACATCAAAAAGGCCCAAACCACAATTGGGCCCCTTCACAAATCTTAAATGGGCAAATGGGCTTTGGGCCATTTTTTCCCCCGAAATCCCCAAATTTGGGAGACCTTATTCACCATTTTTAAACGAAAAATTTGGTAAAAACAAACCCCTTTTTTCACATTCAAGATTTTTAAAATTTGGTCCCTTTTTGTGTTTTTTTTTCTTTGTCATCACACAACTATTTTTTTTTTTCCAATTAATTTTAGGAATTTTGGGGTTTTTGTCACGGTGCAAAATAGTGGAAACCACTGGGGTTCCAAACCGCAAGCGATGGCGTAAGCCACCCAGGGGACCCTTTTAAACAAAAAGGGTGCCCGGGTTTTTCAAACAGGAAAAGGCCCCGCCCCAAACGGCCCGGATGGGCTTGCTTGCGGCGGGAGTCCATCAGGTTTGCTACCCCCTGGGCCGTGACTTTCTTGGCAAAAGGCAGCCCAAAGGTTTTTCGTTGGGACCCAAAAAATTTTCAGGCAGGCTCGTAAAATCGGGACACGGTAAGGTCAGGACAAAGGGGGCAATGGGTTTTTGGGCAAGGGAAGGAGGCAGGGAAGGAAAGGTAACAACGGCAAACAAACCCAAAACAGGAAAAGCTTTCTGAATAGGCAATTTGGGAACTAAGATCCGGGGGGAGTATGGGGGAAGCGCCCAAATAATTTTAAAAGGCGCCCGGAAGAAATTTGCCACCCTTCAACACAAAATGTGGTTTTTGCTGTGGGTTGGGCTCTTGTTCCAAGATTCCGGGAATGAAATAGAAAGATACCAAAAGGGTAAACCCCGGGACGCAAGGGGTTAAAATGTTTCCCCATTTAAAAAAATAGCAAAATTTATTTAAAACAAACCATATAAAAAATCCCAAAAAAAAGCACTCACCCCCAGCGATGTAAAAAATATGCCCGTGGTTAGGGATATTGAAGACAAAGGGTTGCAAGGTGGCCCAAACCAAACTCATTTATCGGTTTCGGGGCCCAAATAACGTTTTCCTCCCTTTCCTCCCTAAACCAGTAGAAAAATTTTTAAGGGGGCCCCCCAACCCCCGGGCTATTTATGCGGCAAAAAAACACAACCCGCACCATATAGAAAACAAAAAAAGGTTTTTAAATTTGGTTTTAGAAAAATGCAAGGGGCTTAACCAAAACCCCGAATTGGGCCTCCCGGCCCGCGGCCGGCCCAAGTTGGAACATACTTGGGCCGGAAAAGGGTTGTAAGGGAAATAATCTCTTGGCCATGGGGGCCTTTTTAAAAAAGTTCCCAAGGGAAAGCCGCCCTTGGCAAAGGGGAAAAACGGGGCAAAAAAACCCCCGGCAAATACACATAGCCGGGAACCCAAAACAAAAACAAAAAAAGGCCCCCCCGGGCCCGGGGAAAATGGAACATTAAAAAATTTAAATTAAGGATGGGACAAGATTTTTTAGAAAACCAGGGATTGGGGTGTATCTTTAAAAACATACCGGAAAAATAAAAACCTAAAAACAATTATGGTTTCCCTTTAAAAGTAATAACTAAACCCTTTTGCACATAATATTTTTTCATAACAAAAATAATATTAGATGCAATTCGGGTGATTTACCTAAATAATATCTATATTTCGGTCCCAAAAAATTTTAAACTTGTTTTACTTAAAATTTCTTTTATTCTGGTTAAACCCTTTTCCAAAAAATTCATTTCTAAAAAATGATTTATAGTTTACCTTTCATTTCAGTTTCTAAATTAGAACCCTTGGGGAACCCGTAACCCTTTATGGATTTGCCCCAAAGTTCACAAAGATTCCGGGCCCCCCCCCTTTTGACCCCATTGTCTCCGGGGATTGGCTCCTTCCCCAGAAAAACTACTTTTTTAGGATGATCCCCATAAATAAATTCTTTTCTGGGAGGAATTTCCGTGTAGTTTTCTACAGGAAAAACACTAAAGGGGTTCTTTGCCCTCAAAAGTTTCCCAAAAAGCCACCAAACAACCTACCTTTTTAAATTAAAAAGGGTTTTACCCAAATTTTGGCACAAATCCCTGCCCCTAACATACAAATTTTCTCTAGGAAATTTTAAATAATTTACCAATTCTGGGGGGTACAAAAAAATTCCCAAATTTCCCGGGGTTTTCATCAATTGCAAATCTCATATTTTTTTTAAGGACCCTACCGGCATGCAATTTTACAATTTTTCCCTTGGAATACCCACAAGAAAATTTTAAAAATAAGGTTTTTGAGGGACATCAATGACATTAACACTAACTCATTTAAAAATAAATCTACAATTTTTCCAAAAAAATTTTATACAGGTTCATAATGCCAACTTTGATATGCTTAAAAGGGGTTTTTCCCCCCTAAAAAATATTTGGGGTTTTTATTAAAAGACTTTTAAAAAACAAAACAGCTTTGGGAATATATTTTTTCAAATTTGTTGGTTTAAGCGGAATTAAAGTTGGCTACGACATCGGGGGGATAGTCCAAGTCCGGGGACCCATTGAAAAAGGTTTTTATCGCACACGGTACTTGACATTCTCCCATGACCATTAAAGTCCATGGGGGAAAAACAAAAAACACCTTCATTCTTACACCCAAACAGGGCTTTAGAAGCTGGAAATTTAAAAGCCACAACAGTCAAATGGAAAACCGACTAACCCCAAACTTAGGCCCCCAACACTTAGGGCCCATAAAAGCCACCCGAAAAAAAAGTAAACACCCCTTCACTATTTTCCCCTTTTTTGGGACCAAGCATGGGCCCCTTAAAAACCCCTTTCATTCACCCACAAAATTAAAAATGCCCCGAAGGCGTATTATTTGAAAACCAAAATTTTTCTTTAAAACCTGCAATTGGAAAATTTTCCCCGTCCGGGAAAGCAGGGAAAGGGGCCCCAAACCTGCATTTACCCCCACATTTAAAAGTGCCGGAAAAAGGAGTCTTTTCCCACCAATTTTACATTGATACCCTTTTGGCCCCCAAATTCCCCAACCCCCTTAATTAAAAAAGGGAAAAAACCCTTAAACCTTTTTGTTGAAAACCCTTAAACCTGTTCTTTTAACCCATATAAATTAAAAAGTTCTACCCAAAAAAATGGGAAAAAGAGATTGTTCAACCAACCCAAAATTTTTGTTAGAACGGCCCCCCAAAACTTGTCCCCGTCCTGGGGCACCAAAAAAAACTAAACCCTTACAACCCCGACTGACCCCCCCAGATTTAAAAGTGCCGGAAAAAGGGAGTCTTTTAACCACCATTTTAAATTGAACCTTTTACATTGACTTTTACCGCCCGTTGTGCCACAGGGAAAGACCCGGCCCGGAGTTACAGTGGGTTTTTCCGGTGAGAAGCCCAAAGGGTGGCTTTTTGGGCCCTCTATTAAACCAAAGTACAGGTTTAAAAAGGGCCCCATGACGCAGCAAAAAGAAAAATGGTGGCTTTAAAAGGGAGGGGTTTCTTAAAACGGAAGTTGTGGGGAACCTCCAGCCTTACCATTACACATTCAAAAACCTGGGTAAAAAGCTTGCCCCCCCCAAAGATTTTCGGACCAATTTAATCCAAATTTTAAATACTGGGGGGTTAAACCCCTCCCCGTTCCAAACCCCGGGGCCCTTTTCTTGGGGATTCCTTTTTTTCATTTTTCCTCAACGTTTCAAGGAAATTGTCTCCGTACTTTTTTTTCTCCTTCCGTGCTCCATACTCCATGTCCTCTGAAAACCTACATCGGTCAAGTTTTTCCCCGTTACCTTTCCCCTTTACAATTTTAAAGGAATTTTTTTACCAAACTATTTTTTACAAACAAGTTTTTTTGTTAGTTTAATTCTAGAAAAACCCCTTTTTTAAAAAAGGATGGGAAACCCACCATGTCTTTGTTTTTCGTTTCTTTTAATTGTATTAAAATGGGTTTTTTCCCCAAAACAGGGAATTTAGAAAAGCTAAATTTTAAAAAAAATTTCAGAAAAAATTTTAATTTAACAATAAGGGGGGGCCATTAACAGGTTTTTTCCTTAAAAACCCCTTTAAAAAATTCCCCTTTGGTTTCTGTAAAAAACAAAAACCCGGCCGGGGGCCATTCAACCCAAACCTAGGGCCCCCCTCCTTTTAGGAAAAAATTTTGGGTTTAGGAAACAAAATTGTCTGTTTAAACCAAAAAACTTTTTTATAATGGTTTAACCCGAATGTATTTGCTGGGATTCAAAGCAAAATTCCCCCCCAAGCTTAAAAACCAGCCCCCTTTTACCCCTTTTTTGGAAAAATTGGTTTAAACAAAAAGTCTGTGGTGGGAAAAAAAATTTTTTTTTTTAAATAGGACCTGTAAATATTTGCTGCTTTCAAAACAGCATGAACCCCAAAAAAACCCAAAAATAAAAATGGGCTTCCTTTTCAGCCACTGTTAAAAAATTTTTGAGGGCGAAAATCCCAAATTAGAACCCCATTTCATGTTTCCCCAAAGGGCCATGATTTATTGCTGTATTTTCCCAGCTTTCAAAAGACCCCAAAAAATTTAAAATATTTAAATTCTTTACCAGCCAAATTTACAAAATTTTGAGGGAAAAAATGGAACCCCTTAAAAAACCATTTAAATTTCTTTTTCCCCAAAGGGGCCATAAAAATAAGCTGAACTCACACAAAATGACCTCAAAACATTGCCCAATTGCAAAACTTCTTAAGATAAAGTGGGGTAACATTTGGGAAAACCCGGGTTTGTCATAAAACCTTGCTTTTCCTTTTTACAGCTCCTCACCCGAAATACCACAAAATGAAACTGTTTTGGGAAAAAAAAATAAAAATTTGGAGTAAAAGAAATGAGCCCTTTTTTCAAAACCCCTTTTTTTTTTCAAGAGTCCCCCTTTCTTTTTTTGCAAGGAGGAATGTTGGGAAATAACCGGCAAATAATCGGTTTTACCTCGGCAATTGGGGGCCCCAACATCATCAGAAAACACCAAAGCCTGGGTTCATCTTTATGAAAGCAAAAGATCCACATTTCGTGGGAAAAACCCGGGGTTTTTCGGTCCCCCGCTGTCTAATGTAATTGCGACTCTCCCACCCCGTGGGGTGAAGGCCCTGGGGATTTGATTTTGGAAAACCCAAAAACTTTTGGCCCGGGGTGGGCCAGGACAAACACCCTATTTGGCCCCTTGGGCGGAAGGGGGGCCAAAAAGGTTTGGGGGTGCGCTTTTTTTCGTAAACCATTTCCCGGGATAAAAACCGCCAAGGGCCCTTGGGCCGGAACACATATAAAAACAAAACGGTTTGAGACGAGGGTAAAATCCGGCACCATAAAAATTTAAGGGTGGCCCCTGAGTGTTTGGGTGTGGGGCCCTTCCCTTGCATTTCGGGGGTTTAGGGGGGTAAAAAAGATTTCCAGAGGTCACCCATTAAGGGTTCTCCACCTTGCTCCTGCTTCCGCTTTTCGCCTCCCTTTTTCACTCTTCCCGCTTCACTCCCTGATTTTTTTCCAAGGGGGGGAAAATTTTGGGGAAAATGAAGCAGAAACCAAACCGATTTCTCCGTTGATCAAAAACAGCAAGGCCCCCCAATTTTCCCCGCATTTTAGCTCCCTATTTGGGGGGGAAGGGGGAAGGAAAATTTCTGAGTTTTTATTTTTGGGAGTGGGCGATTTCCCGAGGTTGGCCACCCAGAAAAAATGTTTTGTTCAATTATTTATGGGCCCTTAAAAAGCGGGGGATCAAATTTTTGGGAAAAAGGAGCCAAAACCAAGACCTTTAAATTTTAAGAAATTTACCTTGGGTTTCCCCCAAACCTCTTGGGGGGAAGGGGGGACTAAGCCAAAATGATCTTCCCCCAATTTTCCCCCTCCGCCCCCCAAATTCGCCCAAACCCTTTCCAGGCAAAGGGGCGCCCGGTAAAAATCGGATTCCTAGGAATTTTTTCCTCCCCCCCTCCCTTCCCGTCCCAAATCCCGCAAAAACTTTAAAAACAGCCCCCACCTTTCCCAAAATGATTTCACCCTGAAGGGGATGGCCCCCCACCCTTGCCCTAGCTCCCGGACCCCCCTTTTACCCGCCTAAAGAAGACCATTTAAAAATTTTGAAAAACCTTTTCTTTTGGGGGCCTTGTGGATTTGACGGGGGGAGAAAAGGCTCCCCTGTCCGCCATTCTGTGGGCCCCCTCCCCCCGTGGGCTGGCGGGACCCTGGGTTTTTTCAGAGGGGGTCCAAAACCCCATTCCCCCGAACCAAAAATCACCACAAAAGGCATGCTGACAAAGGGGATTGTCCGCACGACCATTTTTGGGGCTTTTTTCAAAATGGCAAGGAATGGGGGGGGAAACCCCTTTCCCCCTGGCCCCCCCTCCGGGGCACAAAACCCCGAGGGGTCCGCCCCCTTAAAACCGCTTGTCAGGGCCCCCGTGTCACTTTGTTCTTTCGTAATGGGCCTTGGCGGGATTTCCGCTTTAAAAATCCGGGAGGGAATTTTGGGAAGGGTTTAATTTCCAAACGGTTGCCCCCCGTAAACAAAAGAGCCCCGGGTTTACGGGGGGGCCCTGAGTTTAAAGCTGCAACGACCAGGCGGGGCAAAACAGGGGTGCGAACAGGCGGAATTGCGAAAATAGACTTCCCCCGGAAAACCTTCCCAAAAAGGGGGCCCCCAGGACCCCAAACCCCCGGGTTTTCTTTTAGAATTCGGACGACAAGGTTATGGGAAAACCCCGCCCTTTAACCCCAAAAACCAAAAAAATTTTTGGCAAAAAAGGGTTTTTTGGGACCCCTGCCCTCATCCCCCCTTGGTTAAAATCCGGTCCCCAGGGGGCCCCTCCTGACCCCCGGGGTGGACGGTCCCCCAAGGGCAGATTAATTTTCAACAACCGGCCCCTGGTTTTTTCTATGGGGGCCGGGGGAAAGGCCCAAAACCCCAAAAAGGGCCTTGGGGAAAAAAACCCTGCACCACCCTGGCCAATTTTGAGGAGGGGTGTGCCCAGCCTGAGAGCCCCCCCGTCACCAGCCCCCCGGGGGCAAACCACCCAGCCTCACCCAGTGAGCTGTCACCGAGATATAAACGGCCCCTTGGGGCCGTGGTTACTAGTTTCCCTGGGGTCGGTTGGCGCCAAAAAAATGGAAATTCTGGCCGGGCCCCAAAAATGCCCGAAAAACGCCGTTGAAAATTTTAATACACGTGGGCGGGCCAGGGCAAGGACCGGGTTTTCAGGAAAAAATCGCCTGCTCGGGGATCATGGGATTGGGGCCGGGCAAGGGCCAAGAAAATGGCGGAAAACCCCTCTTGTACCACCAGAAAGGGAAAAAAGGGAACATTTCCCCCAAAGGGCCCCCAAACCTGGCCCAAAAGCCGACATTCAGGGTTTAGGCCCTTTTGGGGGATGGTTTTGGGGTTAAAGTGTTTCTTTGGGTCCCAAAAACCCGGGGAAAACAGAAAAGGGGGGGCTGCTAGACTGGGCCGCCCGTAACGGCGTGCATGTCCTCAAAAAGTGCAAGGGGGAAAGGGGGGAGGGTGGGGGCCCCTGGGGTGCTGGGGTGACTCTGGCGAACGCGGGGAGGCTGAAGCGGGGGGGGCCTGAAAATAACCCCTCTGAAAGAAACATGGCTTCAGCCGAGGAAACCGGGATTAATTTGGCCCCCGGGGAAAGAAGGGCGGGGACCGAGGGGTGTGACAGTGGTTTTTGGGGGCCCCGGGCGTCCCGGTCCATTGGGCCTCTTTTTGCCCAAATTTTTGCCCTCCAGTTTAACTCATGCATTTTTTTTTAAAAGGCCCCTTTCATTTGACTAGCCCGTTGGTGGGGTTTTTTAACCACCCCAAATTTTTTTGCCTCTACTTAGCTTTTCAAGGGGAAAGGGGGCAAAAAGACCCTCCGGGTGTGTGAATCAGAGGCTTGGTCAAAGAAGGCCCAGGGCTTTGAGAGGTTCCTGGACCTTTTTTACCGGCCGATAAGCGGGGGAGCGGGGGGTTTTCGCTGACCGTTGCCGGGGGGGAATTTATACAGCAGACCCTTTTGCGCCCCCCCCTCGGTCCCTTTTTTGGGGGGGAAACCCCCCACTGGGCACTACCCCCTCTTTCTTCCTCCTCGTCCAGTGATGGGAAACGCTCGCCCAAACAAATTCTGCTGGGAAAAAACCCAAAAAATTTGGGTCCGCAAATTTCTAATTTAAACCCCAACCCCACAGGGTTTTCCTCGTCCGAACCCTTCCTTCAAAACCAGGAGCTGCGGGCAAAAAGCAAGATTGGGCGCAAGGCGTTCCCGACCCCCCGGGAAAAATTTTTTCCGATTTACCGGGTTTCCCCCTCCCCCCCTCCTGAAGGCATCAGTAACCCTTTGGGCGTCAAGGAAACAGAAAAAAATCAACCCCCTTTGGGCCCCAAAACTTTTAAAATGCCTTCTGACCCCAAAACCCCCAAATTTTTTCATCAAAGAGGTCTTTTAGAAAATGGGGGTTTTCCAAAATTTGGGGGGTAAAAAACGAGTTGGGCCCTTTTAGGGGTGCTCATGTTTGGAACGGATTTCTGGGATGCTATGAAAGAAAATTTTGGGCCGTGACTGGAGGAAAAGGAGGAAAGGACTTTTGTTTGGGAGGTTTGAATTTTAAACCCCTGAAAAGGGCAGATTTGGCCGGGCGCTGTTTTGTTAAAATGAAATTTACAGGGGGCCCCCAAACCCCCGATGACAGGCCTGGGCGGTCCTTTCAACGGATGACCGCTGGGATGCGTGTTGTCCGGGCCCCACTTTGGAAAGGAGGGACCCTTCCCTCGTACCTCTAAACCCCCATGTCCCCAAAACCCCCCCTTTGCCCCGCTTAAAACCCCCTGAATTTTCCTCCATGTTTTAGAAATATACAAATTTGGAGAAGGTAAGGAAAGATTTTTTGGGAAAATCCCCTTATAAAAAAGAGGGAAATCACAGGGTTTTTCTCAAAAATCCCCCCAAATCAAAACAAAATTGGGTGGGTTCAAAAAAAAAACGGGAAAGTAGATCTATCAAGTCAAAAAAAAGCTCCTGGTGGGCCCAAAAATGAAAAAAAAACGTATCTGAAAATGTATTCGGGGTTAAAAAAAAGGTATTTTTTTTTTCCCCCCTACAATTCACCCTGTGGTAACCAAAACAATTGCTTTGGGTTCAAATTTAAAAAATGCAATGGGCCCCTATCAAAAAATCTGGACTGGGCAAAAGTGCAAAAAAAAAACTAACCGGTTTAATGTTTTTCGGAAAATAAAAATTTTTTTTTTGGCAACCCTTTAAAAATTCACCTGGGTGGAATACAAAATTGCTGTATCCCAAAATTTTAAATGCAAAATTAGAAAAACTAACCAAAAAAGCTTTGGGCCCCCCCCCAAAAATTTAAAAAACCCCTATTTTAAATGTATTTGGATAATAAAAGGGGTTTTTTTGGCCCCCTAAACAATTTCACCCGTGGTCTAAAACAAAATTGCAGTATTTCCATTTTTTTCAAGGTGCCTCAAAGAACCCAAAACTTAGTGGGGGCCCCCAAAAAAAAAAAAAACGTTCTGGAAAATTCATTCATAAAAAAAAAAATTTTATTTTTTTGGGACCTATCAAACCTTTGGCCCCCAAAAATTTTCTTGGAAAACAAATTTTCACAAGGGTTTAAAAAAAGGTGGGAAAATTCAAAAAAAAATTTTAATGTAGCAACTAAAAAAAATTGTAAAGGGGGGGCCTTTTCAAAAATGTAAAAAAACTGGGAAAAATAATTTTAAAGAGGTTTAAAATTTTGCACCGAAAAAAAAGAGAAGTTTTTTTAAAAAAGGTTTTTCCCATATTTCCCGGGAAAAAATTAAAATTTTCAATTTTTTAAAAAACTGGGAATAAAAAAAAAAAACCTATTGAATGTTTTGGTTTTAAAAAGTTAGGGAACCATTAATTTCCCGGGTAAAATTCTTATTTAAAGAACGCTTGGTCTATAAAAAAGGTAAAAAAAAATAACAAAAGGAAAAAAATTTTTTTGGGACCTTTTTAAAATTTACCTGTGGTGACTAAAAAATTGCGGATTCAAATTTAATTTTCAAGGAGGGGAATAAAATTTTCAAACAAACAAGGTTTTTAAAGGGAATTTTGGGCAAAAAATTGGAAAAAAAATAAAAAATTTAAAAAACCCCAGGGAAAAGTAAAACTGATAATAAAAGTGGAGTTTTTTCATTTTAACAAAGAGACCTGCAGTTACTAGAAAAAAATTGTATCCCCATAAGTTTTAGGGTGGGCCCCAAAATTTCCCGGGAAAAAATTTCAATAGAAAACTGTTTTAAAAAAAAGGCCCTTTCAATTTCTACACTAAATCTTGGGGAACTTTTAAACCAGTATTCCCTTTTTAAGCTTGCTGTTGGTTTTTTCCCCCCGGGGGAAACCCCCTCTACCCCCCCCCCGTGGGCTTTTCAGCAGTAGACTCCCCTTTTAAAAACTCCCACCTAACTATATAAAATCTTCCCAAAACTCTAATCTAACTAAATTGTAAGGATAAAAGCCTAATAGGGAGGTTTCTCTGTGAAAAATTTTAATAAATTTTTGCGAGCTGTTGGACACAAGCAGAGCGCACGTCCTTTGCTTCTGAGACGCTGAGGGGACACTGGGGCGAACAAGGAAAAGCGTTCTATTAAAACCCAGGTTTATGTTATTTTTTTTCCCCCATCGAAACCATACCCCATCCCAGTCATTGGAAAGTCGGCCCCAACAATTCCCCACCCTGCTCTATTCTGTAATCTGATTTTTCCTTTGGCCGCCCAAAAAAAAAATTTCAGGAAGGGGGCCGGAAAAAAGGGCCATCTTAATAGGGTGATGCACAGATTTTAACCCAAATTATCGCTGATCTAAAAAACCCCATCACCATAAAAACGTGCCCCATTTCAACTTTGCCGAAAATAATTTGCTCAAACCCCTAATTGTTTCATATAAAAAATTTCCTACTTGGGTTTTGAAATTAGCCCTGTTAGTAGTACTACATCAAACTTCTAAAATTTTTATAGCAGTGGACCTGTTTTATCCTTATCCCCACTGCTTCAGGGGCTGTATGAAATCAAAACAGGTCAGAGCAGAAAAAGCCCCTCCAGCACAGAAGCTTCTGTTTGGAGGGGGAGGAGGGGTCTTGGGTTCTTGTGTTTCCCTGCCCCCTGGATTAACCCGTGTTTTGCCTGCTTCCCCTGTTCCCTAACCCCAGAAGATTGACCCCATTTACCCTTTTGTTTTCTATAATCCCTGTGTGTTTTGTGGAGCTTTTCCCCATAGTAAAAAAATAGATAAGGAAAATGAACAGTTTTAAAGCTTTTTTTCTGTACTATGACACCTCCCTTTTATAGAAAAACTTCCCAAAACTTTCCCTGTTCTTTCCCGACAATGTAAACTAAGGGAGGGGGTAAAGGGAAAACTTGCATCCCCCCCCCTCCCGGCTCCAAAACCCCAGATAAACCCCCCTCCTGTCTCCTTACAGGGGGACAGGGAGCAAGAGCTGCAGCAGAAAACCTAGGCAGGCACACACAGGGTTAACTCTGGCAAGGGAAAAACCCCCCCCTCCCCCTTGCAGTTTTAGAAAATTTCTGGAGGAAAACTTTCTGTGTGGCCCTGGGGGAAAGGGGGGGGGAGGGGGGAAAAGAGGCCCGAAACAAGCAGCACGGCCCCCCCAATTCAACTCCCCGCCCCATACGAAAGGGTAAAGCTTTTAATGAGACAACCCCCCTTTAAGTTTAAATTGGGAAAATTTAAAAAAATGCAATCCTCCAAGTAAAGGTGGCAACATTTTAACCCAAGCTTAGAGATAGGGGGCCTATTGGTCACGTATTAAAATACAACATTCCCAATGGTTTTAAAATTTTTCAACTAAAATTTCTATTTCACTAAAAAATCCCTTATAAAATTAAAAATTTGGGAAGGAAAAAACCAAAAAACAATTAATATTAAGTACAACTAAGAATAAATCTTTGACAAAATATAGATAATATTACTTAGGTCATACATCCTAACTTGCATCTATATTGATATGTTATGTAAATATTATGTTTACCGTACTAGTTCATGTACATATATCAATGCTTTTATTTGATTCTATTTTCCCGGTCTGTTATGCAGATACACACATATCCGCTGTTTTCAAAACATCTTGTACATCTAATTCATATATTTACCATTTGCCGTCTGCTCTTGTTTTTGTTTATTGCGCATGCGCGGCGTTGCCAGTCTTTCTTTGCCAATGCTGGCGTTCTGGCAACTATAGTGCATGTCCGGAAATACTTCATCACATCATTTCCGGCAGTATCTCAAACATCGCGGCGGGACCTGGCGTTCATTCAGGTTGGTTAAGCCAGTCATTGTCTACCAATTAACTGTATGTTTTCTATATGATGGGTGTGTTTTGCCTGCATAAATAGACGGGGATTAGTCTTACCTGTTATCGCTATGAGTAAGGGCATACGTTATTTGGCGCCCGAAACGCGTTAGCGTTGCACCCTTGCAACTCCATGTCTTCAATATACTAACCACTGCATATTGTTGCATCTGCTAGTGAGTGCTTCTTTTTGTATTTTTTATATGGATGCTTAATACATTTTGCTATGTTTTTAATGGGGAAACACTAACTGCTTGCTGGATATCCTTCATCTCCAATATAGAGGCAGCGCCCGGCAATAGCCAATTACCGGCGCGCTGGCCCTTTAAATTTCACAGAGCTGGTGCGCGCGCGCCCTAGAGAACGGGGACGCGCGCGCCGGGCAGCAGGAGGGACCTGACAGACAGGAGCGTGGCTGGGTGAGTTAAACTGTGCAGGAGAGCGAATGCTCCTGCGGCCCGATACGTGGACCGCGGCGTCACTCGCTCCTGAAGCCGGGAGGACAACAGAAGCCTGAGTGCGCCCACAGCCCAACCGGGGGGCTGTGGGGGCGCCCGTGACAGTTATTAGTTATTATTACTGATTTAAATGTATTAAATAGCTGACCATTTAATACATGGGTGGGCCAAATTGGCTATTTTTTGTTTTGTTTTAGTAGTAGCTAGAGAAGAAGAGCCCTAAGGGTACGTCAACGCCGTATGGGTTTTCAGTCAGTTTTTCACATGGTTTTTGTCTATGCTAAAGAATATACATTGGCCAAGCGCAGTATGTGCAAATTCATACATTCTTACTGCAATATGATACAATTTACATGTAAGAGTACATATGAAAATGTACATTATTGTCCACTGAACTGAGTAGCTTTCTGATTTATATTTTATACATTATTTATCATAAAATGAAAAAAATATTAAAAAATAAAAATACAAAATTAAGAAAATCTGATTCATTCTTTATACAGCAGAGTACAATGAAGCTTTTTAGCAGAAAATCACCCATTTAACATGTACAATAATTAAGCCTCACTTATTCTCAGAGTAATGTGCTGTCCAGTGATGAATTATTCCAGCTCTTACAATATTTTTTCTCTCTATCTGTAACACCTATGACAATACTAAATTATCATGCCACAAATTGTCGCTCCTTAGGCTTAGGCAAGTAACTTGCAAGTTATTAGCTGCTCACCTTGAAAGCACATAATACAAAATGATCACAATGTGCCTCTGTCTATTGACCGACTGTGCAAGTGCCTTTATTTTACTGAGAAATTGACTAATTTCTGTAGAAGGGTTGTAATTTTAATTTTAATGGTCTATTTAGAATTTAAATACAGAATATTGTGTATTTTAGATGCAGACAAATCTTTGACAGTTTCTTTTTTTCCTGCCTACTGCACTTATGGTTTAATAATGCAGATAAGACAGAGCGAATCTACATGGCTGGAGGGTTCAGAGAAGTTTTTTTTTAAATATTGACTATCAAGTTTGTTGGGGATTTTTATTATACTTTAAAATATTAAGAATTCCTTTCCCCTGAACCCTCAACCTACCCCATCTCAAAACTCCATGTTACCTGTTTATTCTGCCCATGCCACTCTACACTTTCACAGTACCCTCCTCTACACCTAGTCATTTCGTCTCTCCCAGGGCCTCTGTCTACATAGTCTTCCACTGCTCTGCTAGTAAACAAGAAGGGCTGGGACCCAGAATACTGGGTTTTATGGGACACAGAAATCTTTGATGTCAGCCCCAAGTTGGATAACCATTTTAAAGAAACAACCAGAGGAGTATTACAATTCTTGCCCGACCAGTTTTTGACAGTCATTTTCACATAGTAATGTTCCTCATTGTAAGATGCCTTATTTTATTTTTTGATGGTGTTTCTCTATGTCAAAGATGCCCTTAAATTAAAAGGGTGTTCCCACCCGTTAGGATTTGCCATCAAAATCAGATAGCTGTGGGTCTTCTTTGGAAATGGGCCTTGATAGTTACAGAGTAGAATGTAGAATCAGTTGCGCTTGCGCATGACTCTACATTCTGTTCTATGGGAGCTTCTAATACAGCCCAGTGCCGTGTACGCCGGTACCCATGTCTTCCACTGAACATAATGGAGAGTTATGCGCAAGCACGACTGGCTCTCTAATTAACTCCATAGGTGGAAACTGCACCTTTCAAACTTTGATGGCATATACTAGTAATATGCCATCAAAATCTATGATGGGAATATTTCTTTAATTAATATAATATTTTTTTCTTTTTAACATCCTTATAGTTAGTATACAGGTTGTTATAGTTAGGAGGATATAAAATTTGTATGCTAAGGTTATTTGATGTTTATTTGATAAAGTTTTAGATTTTCCCAAAAATTTCACTTTAATTTTGTTTTGTGCCATTACTTTTGTTTATATTTCATATTTGTATTAAAAGGAACCTGTCAAATAGGTTAAGCCACCCTTGCTGAGGATAGCACTACCTAGTGACAGGCATGCTGTTTTCAGTGGTCAGAGATGAGAACAGTTTATTCATTATCAGGAGTTAGCCCCACCCACCCACAGCTAGCCACACCCACCTACCGATTATTGACAGGATTTACCTATTCACAGGTGGAGGGTCTAACTCCCACTCATGAATACTTAGCAATGAATGGATAGGTCCGAAAGCAAGTCTTTCCTTTCTCTTTATTTAAATATTCTGTACACTTCACCAATAGGAAAAGAGTGGTATACTTAAATGTCTTTATGTGGGTCTTTCATGTCATTTGGCTTACTTCATTCAGTTTTCCATCACCGGTATCATGGAGATTGCAGACATCGGGCAGAACATAGTGCACACCTTTGCAAACCGGTCGCAACTGCTAAACTCATTGGATTAAGTTTGGCCTGGACAACCATCTGATGTGTATAAATTGTGTTTAACAGTAGCTGCGGTACTGGGAACCGCAAAACTCCTGTTTCTGCAGAAACACCTCTAGACGTCACTGCAGAAAGACAACCTGGACCACCCAACGTGTATACACAGTGGACAGTCGTTAAAGGGTCTAGTTTTCAAAATTGGATATTTTAGGAGTGTTTATTAAGTTTTAGTACTTTAGGGTGTCCGCAAACCTTTAATGGTGCCTAAAAAAATATTGTAATGAAAATGAGGCCAAAAAGTCCTGTAGGTGTTTTTTTCTATTTGAAAGCTTTTGGTTCAAAATAGCACACTAGGGCCACATATAGGACATGTCTAAAAACAGCAGAATTGGAGGAAATCAATTGTAAGTTGCATTTTCCTGGTATCATCTACTGTATTTCAAAGCATAATGGATTAAAATTGAAAATCTGCAAAAAAAAGTAAAATTTAGAAATTTCCCCTCCACTTTGCTTTAATTTCTGTGAGACACCTAATGGGTTAATACACTTCCTAAATGCTAAATAGAAGAAACATATTTGTGGCACTCACCAGCCTTTCTTCTTTTAATTTTATTCCATAA
Organism: Phyllomedusa bahiana; assembly: GCA_025379985.1. Taxonomy (NCBI): domain Eukaryota; kingdom Metazoa; phylum Chordata; class Amphibia; order Anura; family Hylidae; genus Phyllomedusa; species Phyllomedusa bahiana. Next base: position 125,430 of record JAODAL010001704.1, on the reverse strand, counting down.
AAAAGGAGCAGACAAACGGGATAGACATTACAACCTGCCCACGGCCATTTCGCATGTACCCATGCTTTCTCAAAACCTTGAATTACATGGATAGGTAAAAGTATCAGAGAGTTATTCTCACATAAAGTGACACATTTCACATGTCAGAATTCAAAAATAGGGCTCTGTCAGGAAGAAACAAAGCACAAGCTTCAAGAGAAAGAGATGGGGTCAACGGAAGAAGAGGAATTTCTTCAAATGTAAAATCCTGTTTTAGTTGCTTGCATTAAAAATTAAGGTAGAACTGGCACATATTAAGACATGAATTCAAAGTCTAAAATGCTACATTATTGGACAAAACCTACACATTTCAGGTCAACTGACCCTTAGTTTGAAGAAATTCCTCTTCTTTCGTTTGCCCCATCTCTCATATCTCGAAGCTGGTGCTTTGTTTCGTCGATTGGGAGGTGGTGCTCCCTACCGAGCTTCAATGGAGTGACTACCACACAACGGTTGAGCTGGTCTAATTTTCTCTTTTTTGTGCACTCTGTCAGGAAGGTTCAAACTGGCTCAGTTGGTAAGGAGTTAATTAAGTATATATTTTTATTCCTTCCTATCATATTTTCTAAATAAATGGCATAAATTAATCAAATATAACAATTGTCAGGGTTAATGACTCCTGCCTCCATTACCAGTAGAGTTTGATATATTTATTTTAATATTTAATAGTCCAGAGCTAAATGCATGGCGCCTATATGGAGGTACATGTAGTCCCAAAGATGCTTTACTATTTAATACTAGGTGCTTCGGGCCACATGTATGAAAACTGTCTAGGTCTAAGACTTGCTTTGTTACCCATGGTGACCAGAGCTTCCCTTTCCTTTCATATTGTGCTCTGAAAAAATAAAAGGAGAGCACTGATTGGTTGCTATGGGCAACAAAGAAAGTCTTCCCTAGCAGTTTTCACATCTCTCTAAAGTGTTCATATGTTGGGTTATTTGAGATTCTTTCCCTTGATGGATGCAACAATACTGGCATCATTTTCTATAGATCCACTTGCTTTCAATAACCTGAAAACACCCCCATAACAAAAATCTGACTGTGTCCAGTTATTGGCACCCTCAGTGATCAGCTGTAATCTATGAAGTGACATGACAGCGGTTAATTCACATGCAGCACCACCACAGGGGAAATTAAGTATTACATTTTACTCATTAAAATCAATGGGCTGTCCAAATAACCTACGGACTTGCCGTGTTCTCCATAGAAAGAGATGCTCTTGATAGCTTTTCTCTGCCCTGGCTATATTGATGGAGCTTACAAATGAAGGAATTCACTCCATAAAATCGAAATGTTCTAATAGGGTATTTGAAAATGGGTTAAGTTGGTGAAGAAACCTTAAAGTTAATGAAATTACAAACATCTACTGCCTGAACACAAACATAAAATAAGAACATACAGTACATGCTGATCTTTGTTGCTTAAAGGAGTAGTTCCATCTTCTCAATGTCCAGGTTAGGAGATGAAAATGGGTTGGACACAAAGAACAGAGAGGTAGTCAGCCTAAATAAACAAAGCCCAAGAAGCAACTTGCGAGGAGGTTGTAATTTTTGTTACAAAAGACAGAAAAACTGTTTATTTTTAGAATTTTTTTTAGACTTTTGTCCAATAAACATTATTAAATTTCTAGCATAAATTTCAAAGCATATCAAAAGAATATTACAAGTCAGCGTAAGCCGCGCATTTCTAACCTCTTCACGCCGCAGGGATTTTTGTTTACTTATTTTTTTTCCCACTACCTTTAAAAAGCCAGAACTTTTTTTTTAGTTTTCTGACAACAAAGATGTATGGGGGCTTGTTCTTTGCAGGACTAGACTTACTTTATAATGGTTTCACTGACTTTACCATATAAATTACTGGAGACGTTAAAAGGGTTGTCTCACTAAATTGATTCTTACCTCAGTCCTGTTTTCTTGGTTTCACTTTGAATTCAGGGGTGTGTTTACTGGCTTCCACTAGGCTGCAGTAGGAGCCAGGTCTGTAGCTATAGCAACCAGTGCAGACAGCCTATCAGGAGAGATTGAACAGGTCTGTAGCTATAGCGACCTGAGGAGCTGATGCAGCCCAAACAAGAGGGGAAATCTTAGAATAGGTAGGATACTGTTAATGGATATTGAAAAGTGACTTGTTTTTGCAAGATCATAAACATAAATAGATAACATAGATAACATACAAAGCAATCCTTGTAGTGAGACAACCCCTTTAACAATTATGGTGGGGTGGAACATGAAAGACTATTTTTGTGGAGGCTTTCATTTTAAAGGCATTCACTGTGTGATATGGATAACATGTTATCCTTATTCTGCAGGTCGGTAGAAGTTTTTATTATGTTCTAGTACTTTTAAAAATAATAAAACCTTTTTTTTTTTTCAATTTGTACTGCAGCACCACTATTTGTGACCAATAACTTTTTTATTTTTCCTGGACCTGTGTGAGGGCTCATTTTTTGAGGGCTAACGTGAAGTTTTTATTGGTACCATTTTGCGAGAAAAAGCTACTTTTTTAAATCTCTTTTTATTCCAATTTTTTGGAGACGTGAATGACCAAAAAACACAATTTTGGTGTTTGGTATATTTTTTCCATTGCTGTTCACTGTACAGGATAGATAGTGTTATGTTTTCTTATTCAAAAGCTTTATTGAAGAAAAGATATATCAGGATAAGCATAACAAAATAAAGGTTCTACAGGGTACTTCATTAATCACAATTGTACACGTGCAATCATGAGGTAAGATAACAAGCATCGAGAGAGCTCCGCTCAGGTCCTATCTCTCTCCATTGAGCTTACGCTTCGAAAGTATATGATGTCTTAATGAATATCACTCGTCAGGACATTACAAATTGAGGCATACAAGACATGTACATAGCCCTTAGGGGAAATTGCTTAGTCAGATGCACAACTGTAAAATAGTGAGCAGGAAAAAGTTACCAGCGACACCAGCATAGCTGTCAAGACCTGCAGACCTATTAACACAAAACCTAAACTCGGCTCTGGAGAGATGGGATCCATCCTGCAAGTATAGCGAACCAGTCGCCTTATAAATAAGGCCATTCTGGTTTCAACTTACATGACAGAAAGAGAGAGTCCCTGCCTCGGGTACACTAGACGCTGGTGCAGCTCAACGCTCTGTCATCCGTCTGCGATATCCGCAGGTCTCGTTAGGCGTAAATCCAATCCTCTAATTGAAGGTGGCAAAATCTGGCGAGGCACAGAAGGCGATCCAGACAGACCAAGTCGCCCAATACCTGTCCATCATATGTTCTTTATCAGCTCTGATTTCCTCCATATTCTGCAGAAAAAATATTTCTGTAAACCAGTCAGATATGGAGGGAATCACCGCCGTCCGCCACCGCCGGGGGATTAGTATCCTGGCCGCACTGAGCATGAAAATAATTAGGCTCCCCTTAAGAGTGCAAATCGGTAGGGGTATAATGTTCAACAATAGCACCCTTGGATCATTCTGGAGCCTTATCCCCGTGACCAAGAAAATAACCTGTATAACCTTGCCCCAGAAGCTTTGTATCCCAGCACATTTCCACCAGATGTGAGTCATTGTACCCTCTTCCCGGCCACATCTCCAACAATCACCAGACACCGAGGGGTATAGGGAATGGAGCAGGGCCGGAACCCTGTACCATCGGGATAGAATTTTAAAATTTAGCTCCTGTATTCTGCAGGAAACTATAGCTTTATATGATTGTGTTATGTTTTAATAGTTTGAACTTTAACCAATGCAAGGATACCAATTGTGTTTAACTTATTTTTTACCATTTTATTCATAAAAGAGGGGTGTTATTAGCTTTAAACTTTTTTTTTTCTGTATTTATATTTTCAAAACCTTTTTTTTACTTGTAATTTTAGTGTCCCTAGGGTACTTGACATATGGGAGTACTTGACAGTAATATATTGCAGAACAGTATACAAAAAAACGACTCGCCTCTTACACCCTGCCTATGGCTGTATTAAAAGTTGCAATATGTTAGTCATAGAAGTCTGCATTAGGCCCCCGGCTGCTACAAGAACTGGTGGTGGAGATATTGAATGGGAAACAGAATGGTACATACTTTTCCTTAATCCCATAGAAGCCACGGATGTGCTTATCACAGCATCTAAGAGGTTAAATAGCTGGTTATCTCTGATATTGGACACTAGCAGCAGGTCCCTACGGTAACCAACAGGTGTTACCTGACAGATATAGAGCAGGTTCAGCAAGTGAGCCAGCTCCAGAGCCCCTTTCCTCCACCAAATGTACAGAAAATACCAGTAAAAGGTTATTCAGCCCCCTATACATATACTTGAAATATCAGTTTATGCACTGGCATAATGGCATAATCATTCTACAGAACTCTTCAATGCTTTGTCCATTTTGGGTGCACTACACCTACGATACATTAAAGTCAATTTAGCTTGATGCTTTTACCTTCCTTACAGAGTTTATTGAACTTTGTGTAATGAGAACTGGCAGCAACCAACTAACTAGTGGAGTTCCTTTGAAGGTCAGGGCATTTGGTCCAAATTTACCGAAATATTGTCCTGATTAGAACTTTTAGCTTTCCAACCTTTTGACAGGTGTTCTCATCTTAACTCACAGAATTCAAGGTTCTACTGTCTGGGCATTTTGTTTTTGCAGAAAAGTATGTCATCGTTTAAACAATATTAGGGATAGGGTTATGGCTGTTCTTTATTTTTCTCCTGGAAATTGAACATTTATTTTTATTTGAATAATACAAAACTGTAGTAATTTGTGGATAATAATTTGTGGATAATGCAAACAAAACTGTGTTATAGCTTGGGAAAACAGCCCTGATACCTTCACCATTCAAGTGCTTTGACCACTTTCCCTATCACACTCCAGTCTCGCCTCTTTTAATTATTCCATTTTATTTTCATCTATATAGATAAATTGTGTTTCAGGTTGAAGTGCAGCTTGGTATTGACAGTTTGGTCCCAGATAAAATTAGCTGTTGTCTATATACCTTCTCCAGGGCATCCTTTCTATGAACTAGTACCCAGAATTGAACTCCATATTCCAGATTAGACAGCACCAATGCTTTGTGCATTAGAAAATGTATGAATTTGCCTTTACTTTTTGAGGTTTTACTAATCTGAAAATTTTACATCATTCAGTCTGGAGAGGAGCATCATTATACATGTAAATATGCTCAATTAAGAATGTAATTAATTTCATCCTTCAGATAGCAGCAGGGGGAGGACAATGACTCCGTCAGGTATGTGAGTTCTAATTGACAAGCGTCGACCACAAGCTGACATCACAAGTCCTACAATAGTCTGACGCTACCACTGAAGTTCAAGTCTACACTGTGAATATTCAATTAATTTAGTCTATAAATACATTTATTACAAGCTCATAAATGAGTCATCTTTTTTGTCCTGTGGGGTGGTGAGGTTGACAAGGCTTTTTTTCAGGGAACTAATTAGTAGTTCTCGGCATATTTATTTTAACATATTCAGTAAATATGCAAATAGACATCAATGACCATAAGGAGACCTAGTAATTAATAAAACGTAGTGTTATCTGCCTAAAGATCTTGGTGACCTTTCATTTAATTAGACCCCGACCCCCTTCATTAATCCTGCAATCCATCTGTCAGCTGGCATTTCTGACACTGTAACATGCCGTCTATCTCTTGGTGAAATTACCCCTTTCCATGTGGTTCTGCAGATAGTCACTGCACTTGTCAATTAACTGATTCTGCCTCTATGAGTTTGCATAATTTGCATATTATAAATGATTTTTTTGCATGTTTTCCTAATGTGTTATCTACCTTAAACATGAACCTGGCTGATTTCAGATCATTGTAAATTTGTGCCACCACCTTGATTTTAGGACACACTTAAACTCCTTCTAATAGTAGTTAAAGGGCCTGTCCAGTGAACTAACAAAAAATGGCTTGCTTGAGCCTTTATTAATCTCCTTAGAATATTTTCTATTCTATTTTGTGCATTTATTATGCAGCCCCCAATCACTACAGCTGAGTAGCAACATTTCTCTTTGCACTTTAAGGGCATGTCCCCACGGTCCGATTTTTCATCCGGTTTTACAGACGATTTTCAGTTTTGAAAGCCGTCTGTAGACCGGGAGTCAACCTTCTACACGGACTTCAATTGATTTTCCGCCAGGTGTTTTTTTTAGATCGCTGGCGGTCCGAAAAACATAGAACATGTTCATTCTTCCACCCCGGCTTTCAGGCGGAACATGAACATGTCGGCACGAAGGGGGAGGGCTTGGTCTGCAAACCGTGGACAAAAGCTGTCCCCCTGCGTGCCGTGTACACGGCCCCTAAACAGAGATTAAAAAAAGCTTTGGGATTGCCGACCGGTATTTGTCCTGAGCCATGTAGACGGCCCCTAAGGCTGAATGCCCACTGCATAGGACAAGAAATGGCCGAAAGTCACTTTTTTTTTCTGATGCAGGACCGTGGTTTTTGTCATGTTTTGGGCAAAAAATACGGTCAGTTCTCGTTTTTTTGCCATCGGCCCATTCAATTGATTGCATGGGAAGACGTCAGAAAAGCTCAGAGCGGCAGCATATTATACAACATGTTATATAATACGCCTGCACCAGAAGACGAGCAAATTAAAAACGACCTGTGGAGACTACAGGTCGTTTTCTCTATTGTAGTCTATGGGGCTGCGTGAACGATCGTATTTTCGGTGGTTTTAAAATCCTAAAAGCAGCAAAAATACAATTGTAATGCTATGTCGTGGAGAAATAGCCTAAGACTACAAGCCCCAGGATTTTTTGCTGTGCCTTTTGTATCTATCTCCCCCCCTATTTTAGTCTAAGGACCACATGTATGAAAACTGTCTAGTTATAAAACTTACTTTGTGGCCCATAGCAACCAATCAGCGGGCCCCTCTAATTCTCCCACACCAATATATGAAATGAACGGGGCACTCTGATCCGTGGATATGGCCAACAAAGTGAGTTTCAGACCCAGACAGTTTTCATACATGTGGCCCTTAGTGCCTTCCCCTTGTTTCCTTCCTTATGTTGAAAGCCTTGGGAGGCAGGACCAAAGGGGTGTAGCTTTAAAGGCTGTCTTGAAAACCGCTTTAGTCATATGATTTCCTGGACTTGACACAGAGCTGTTTTCTTTGAGCTGAGACATACAGAACTACTGTATTTGAAACAATGCCTCAACACACCTTTTTTTCTTTTGCAAACAAAGGTATTATTTATTTGAGCAATCACTTATAGCAGATATATCTCCAATAAAGGTTTTCTTTTTAGGAAAGCCTTTGCTCGGTTAGGCTATGTTCACACGGCTTAAAATGGGACGTATTTCAGTCTGTAATTACGCGCCGGAGTGCACAAATTACGGCTGGAATACGTCCAAGTCATTACGGTAATCCACAGTTCTCATAGAGAACTATGGATAACGTCTCCTCTCCCTGCTCGGCAAATACGCCAAAGGGGGAGATAATTGACATGTGAATTACCAGCGTATATGCGCCACTGGTAATGAATGTCTATGAGCCGACGAGGTGCTGGCCCCCCGCTCCCGCCCCCGCTCCCGCCCCGCCCCCGGCCACACGATGTAATTGTGCCCTGCATTTAAGCCGTGTGAACCTAGCCTTAGGATTTATGAAGATCATGGGGGTAGATTACTTATTTGGGACCCCCAAAGTGCCTGGTGTTGGGGAACTTCCACCATTGTTCATTCTCCTGGGGCAATGTCTGACTGGATTTTGGATTCTTAGGTTCTTGTTAATTTGATCTGGAAAAGTCAGTTGATTTTCTTAGTACAACTGTTGTCTTTGATGAGACAAAAAAATATTTAAATCAAGATGCTAAAACAGAAAGCAGTCATGTTTTGTACAGTGTTTCCTCAAGATACGATATTAATTAGTTCCAGGACCACCATTGCATGTTGAAACCACAGCTGTATGGAAAACTGGTAATTGGTTCTAAGGCCCCTAAAATGGTACTCCAATATAATACAAAATGAAGAATAAAGAAAGTTATTCAGGTATCTAATAAAGATAAAGCAAGCCCTTATATGTAACATCAGAATGAACTGCTGGAAGCTGGAAATCACTTTCCATGATGAGGACAGTAGCTTCTCTAGGTCATGTACTGTACTTTATACACAATAGGCAAGATTTATCAATACTGTTTAACTCTTAGGCTATGTTCACAGGGCGTTATTGCGGCGCGCATTTTGCCGCGTATTTTCGCTTTATAATGGTAATTCATAGCTCTCATACAGAACTCTGAATTACAGCTTGTCTCCCCAGGTGCACAATATGATTGTATCGTACGCCAGGGGAGAGAAGTGACAAATCACTTCTTCGCGTCGTTTACGCACCACTGATAATAGAAGGCTGAGCCCCCGTCCTTGGAAGTACACCCTGATCAGCGAGGGCTTCCAAAACACGCGGCGTACTGCGACGTGTACAGTACGCACCCCAGTACGCCATGTGAACATACCCTTAGACAGTGTAAAATTAGACTAGACAGTCTTTCAATGCGCCATATTTACCATAGTGTTGATAAATCTGCCATATTTGAGAATGTTCTAGTCTGACTTTACACCTTTTAAAAGTTTGCTTACTTTATGTCACTTATTATGCCAAAATGTTGGCGGCAACAGCTAAGCCAATTGTCCCTTTTCACAAAGCACCACCCATTATACCGCGGCCATGTACCTTCCATCGGACAAGCTGCAGAAGTGTCTAGAAACTAACAAGCATAATAAATGTGGTATAAAGCATGAACAACATTATTTTTGGTGCAAAATTGTGCCAGAGTTCTGGCGCAGCTGCCTTGATGAATGTATCCCAGTGTATCAGAAAAAAGAAAATGGTGGCCAAAGTAGCCGCTCATCCCGGCACATGTAAAGAGCATTGCAGGACATATAATACCATACTGTACTGTAGAGAGCCGTGACCACTGCATGCACTGCACTAATACAGATGTTTGGGGTAAAATGTTCATAATGTTAAAGACCCTGCAGATCAGCAGTGGCTATGACATTATATCTTGAAACCACACTCAACATACAATGTCCCAGGAAGGACTCTTGTATGTTACAAATATTGTATCCTGAGGTAACTTGAGGGATCACTGTACATGTTTATGGGTGTTGTTTGTGTTCTGTGTGGTGTGTCAGCCAGATATTTTGCTATACTTTGTGCACATCACTACTATTCTCAGCCCCAATAAAACTACACAGTCTTACAAATGCCTGGAATATGCACTGGATAGCAAAGCATAAAGTCTTTAATTCCATAAAATGAGGAAATTGGGATTGCACAATTGAATATTTCCACAAGCAGCAAAAAGTATAAAAGGAGCTGGTTGTTATGGCAACCTACGATGACACTTTCTGCAAGATGGCATTGCTGTAATAATTACATACCAGCTGAGACATCTCTGGAAGTTGCATGAGATAAGTGCGCTGAATAGTCACAGATAACTCTTTTTAAATTAAAAGAAAGCACAACTGATGCCAGGAAAAGATGGGCCATGTAAGATCTATATCTAAAATAGGAATTGATCTAATAAGACATAAATATTTACGTGAAGCATTTTTACTAGACAACACGTCTGGGGGGCATTAGTCATGGTACTTATAGGCATACTTGCCAACATTTGATAGTAGGAAAGTGGGAGATCTGAAGCTGTGGAGCACGTAGAGCGCCAAGGTGAGCCATGCCCCATTTGAAAAAGTCAAACCTACGCCACCTAACTGTGTTACGACTCTGGATGAAAGCTAAATTAGAGTTTTGGTGTCACCCAGCTTTCCTGGACTGTTGGATAGCCTATTCAGCATCCAGGAGAGCTGGGAGATACCACCAAACTGTGCCTACACCTAAACCATTGCATTACAATCAATATTTCTACTGTACAGTGATTATACAGCGCTATATACCAGTGTACACAGGCTCTGCAGACATTTAAGTGATTACAGCGCAATAACATGTAGGGACTCACCGGAGATGTCTCCTGTGACTGGAATTGTTATCTTTCCCTTTTCTTCTCCATCCGGTCCTGATGACTTCTTCCGACAATGACTCGTCCCTGCAAAATGTACCAAACAAACACCTTAGAATTCTATTTTTTTCAGCACTTCCCTACCTGTAGCCACCTCTGTACAAGCGACATGGGGTGATAGGTGGGAGGTTATGGGGTGGTAAGTGTAGGTGGAAAGGTTATGGGGCGATAGGTGGAGTGATAGGTGAAGATGAGAGGACTACGAGGTAGTAGATGAGAAAGTTATGGGGTGTTAGGTGGAGGTGAGAGGACTATGGGGTAATAGATGAGAAGGTTATGGAGTGATAGGTGGAGGTGAGAGGACTATGGGGTATTAGGTGGATAGGTTATGGGGTGATGGGGGTGTTGTATTTTGTGTTGGTACTAGGATGCATAACACAATGGTGGGGAGTGGTAGGAGAGAGGAGTACAGAGCACTGCTTACAATCTCTTTGGGGGAGCAAAGGACCATCCCCTAGGAGATTATTCTACGGCTGCGCCTGCACTCCCCAGAATCATATTGTGCAGGTTGAACTCCGTACCCTGCACCCCCAGAAGATTTTTTTTTATGTTCTTATATTCATACAGATTTCCCCTTTGGACTATGTTGGATTCATTGGATTATGTTGATTTCTTTAATAAAATGGTGAAAGAGGGCTTATGTTGGGGAGTGTTTATTTAAATAAAAGTTTTTTGTGTAATTTGTGTCTATGGTTCTTTTCCCATTTAAATTCAGTTTTAGTAATGGCGGTATCTGACAGACGCCTCTCCATTACTAGTGCTCGGGCTTGGTGTCAGCCAGCAGTAGTTTTTGTCATCCCTAGGCTGACACTAACCCCGTTTCACTATTGGCCCAGTACCTAAAGCACCAGGGGTACTTGGAAAAGCCGGTAACCGTCAGAAGTGGACCCTCTAATGTGATGGTTCTGGGGCGGCTGCGGGCTGATTTTTTTTAGAATAAAAGGGGACCAGTTTTTAAATGGCCCCTTCCCCATTCTGATAGGCTGCAGCTTTGGTTTTACTTGGCTGTTTATAAAAAATGAAGGGACCCTCCTGAAATCATTACGTGGATCCCCGTGTGCTTCTCATTTAATAAAAAATTTTCAAAAAAAAAAAACGACAATTCCCATACCCGCCGGGGTTTTAAAACCGACAGAGCAGCCTGATACAAAAGAAGGGGAAGAAACTCACTACTGGTCTTTTTCTTTTCAAAAAATACTAGCCTGAGCGTCAGAAGGGACCCATCACTTTAGGGGGTCCACTTTGAGGGTTTTCCCGGCTTTCCAGTACCCCTGGTGCGTTGGGTACTGGGGAAATATGCATGGGGTTTTGTGTCACCCTTTGGGCAACAAGAAACACCATGGGGGGAACAAGCCCCCGAGATAGTAATAAAAGAGGTGTCTATCAGTACCCCCCCAAACTACACTGGAATTGTATGGAAAAAAAAAAAAACCCAAAAAAATTGCAAAAAAAAAAAAAAAATTTTTTTTAAACACCCCCCAACCCAGACCTTTTTAAACCATTTATTTTAAAAAAATAGATCCCTGGTTGACCGCGTAGTCACGAATCCGGCATATCCAAATGGGGGAAACCCGTAAATAAACAAAATTTCATACATCATAGGCCGGGTGCCTATTTGCCCGAAAGCTGGGGACACCCATCTCCAAGGTAGCTCCAGCTTTCCATGATAGGAATATGGGGTGCCCCTTTGGGGAATGGGGTTCACCCCCTTTCCTTGATGCTGAATAGACTATTGCCACAGGCAGTCACCAGAGTCTATTCCCTGCGGCCTGTCTCCTGCCCTCTACTGCTACCAAAGACAGACCGCAGGGGGCCGGAGACAGGAGCAAGGGACAGGATACAAGGGGGGCAACTTCTGCCCTCTGTGATCTGTATCCAGCCCCCCTGCAGCCGCCAAAGACAGATCACAGGGGGCAGGAGAAAGGGAGCAGAGGGCGACTTCTAGCCCTTGTGGCTTGTCTCCTGCCCATTGAGACCACCAGACAGACCGCAGGGGCCAGGAGACAGGAGCAAGGGACAGAAGATAAGTTGGCAACACCTACCCCCTTGCACATTCAAACACACACCCCTCCCACACACACTGCAATACACACACATACCCCTCCCCCACAGACTCAAACACACACACACAGCCCTCACACACATTGAAATACACACACCTCACACTTACACTGAAATACACAAACACACCCCTCGTGCGCACACTGAAATACACACACACCCCTCGCACGCACACTGAAATACACACACATCCCTCGCACGCACACTGAAATACACACACACCCCTCGCACGCACACTGAAATACACACACACCCCTCGCACACACACTGAAATACACAAACAAACCCCTCGCGCACACACTGAAATACACACACACCCCTCGCACGCACACTGAAATACACACACACCCCTCGCACGCACACTGAAATACACACACACCCCTCCCACACACACTGCAATACACACACATACCCCTCCCCCACAGACTCAAACACACACACACCCCTCGTGCACACACAAACACACACACCCCTCGCACACACTGAAATACACAAACACACCCCTCACACTGAAATACACACACACCCCTCACACACACACTGACATACACACACACCCCTCGCACACACACTGAAATACACACACACACCCCTCACACTTACACTGAAACACACCCCTCACTTACACTGAAATACACCCCCCCCTCGCACACTGAAATACACAAACACACCCATCGCACGCACACAAACAGCCCTGGCACACACACTGAAGCATGCACACTCCTCCCTGCACACACACTCTGCCACAGTCCTCCCCTGCACACACAATGAAGCATGCACACTCTGCCACCCACCTCCCCTGCACATACACTGAAGCATGCACACCTCTCCCCTCACACACACTCTGCCACCCACCTCCCCTGCGCACACTCACCTGTCTAGCTGCTGGTTCCATTTGCTCCCGCTAAGCCCCGCCCCCTTCCCAGTACAGCTCGGGGCTCCCTGCTCTCAAGTAACTTCCTATGAAGCTACGAGAGCATTACCGGCCACGGCCGAGGATGGTGGCTTCAGGGGAGCGTCAGGAGACGCTACCCTGATGCTTCCTTACACATATAACCTCCGGCAGCTCTTCAGCTGCGGGAGGTTTAGCAACTAAAGCGGGGCGGAGGAGGGGGTTGGGAGGCGGGACACGGCCCCCATTAGCGGGAGTGACCCGCCAAAAGCGTGAGGGCTGGTAACTATGCTTATAGGGCCACATATATGAAAACTGTCTTGGTCTAAAACTCACTTTATTACTCTTAGCAACCAATCAGAGCTTCCCTTTAATTTCATATAGTGCTCTGGAAAAATGAAAGGGGTGCTCTGATTGGTTGCTATTGGTTGCTATAAGGATATGTTCACATGGCGCATTGTGGCGCGTACTGTACCTGTCACAATACACCGGGTGTTTTAGACGTACGCGCTGGTAAGCGCATAGTTCTAAAGCGCGGGGGGCTGGCCCCATTCACTCCAATTATCCACGGTGCTTACGCTGCGGGAAGAGGTGACATGTCACTTCTTTCTCCCGGCGTACAATAACCACCTATTGTATGCCAGGCAAGATGGGCATAATTCATAGTTCTCTACGAAAGCTATGAATTTCCATAATTGTGGGACGCATTTTTGGGCATATTGCATAATTACGAGCAGAAATACGCACAGTTACGCCGTAAGAACATACCCTTAGACCTAGACAGTTTTCATACTTGTGGCCCATAGTGTTGAGCCTGACGACCTTGGCTTATCTTCTCTGTGGAGTTTAGGGGCAACATGTATGTACAGGGCTGCGAAGAAGTCCGGCGTCTTTTCAGCCCGAAAACTGGTGCAGCCCCGTTCGCTATATTTTTTAATCAGGTGCACTCCAATATCAGGTGCATTACAAAGCGCCCGTGGCACTTTGTAATGAGCCTGAGATCAGGGGATGGGTTGTAGGCATGTCGCATTACAACCGTACGATGCTAAACATTTATGACTGTTTATTGGCAAATCCAGGCACATTACTGTTGAAACAGGAAGACCAATTTAAAAGTGGTTTACCTGAGACAGAATTGTCACTTAGTAGCTAGAAAGCACTAAATCTATGACCCGCAGTAAAACAGGTTCATAGATTCAGACGCATTCTACGTCACTAATGCACGCAAAAAAATGGCACCTGGGCGCCAAAATCATACATGTCGCCCTATGTATCCTCGCTGTGCACATATTGGTTCAATTGGGTTTCTATTGAACTTTTGCAATAATACACTCATAAAAAAAAGAAAAAGAATGCACCCATATGTGTTGCCTCCTATGGTAGAGCCTCCAGCTGGCATTCTTAAACAAGATAATGCTCACCCATACAAAGCAAGAGTTTCCTAGGAATATCTATGTCAGGTTGCTACACTTTCTAGGCCTTCCTGGTTGACATATTTATTGGCAATTGACGTTTATGGAACCAGCTGGGATGACAATTTTGGCAAGCTATGAGTTTTTAAGATCTACCGAACCAGCTGCAACCTCTGTTGGTAAACGTTCCACAGGATGCTGTATGGTACCTGTATGTCTCCATACCCAAGCATATCTCATCTTATTTCCGGACTAGAGGCAGCCAACAGGTTACTAGAGCCTCTTTTTATTGTACAGTTTTCCCCCAAAAATTTATCCTTTCAATCTAATTTTGTAATCACTTGCATATATCATCATTACATTCACAAATATAAAGCTTCATTCGATTCCAACAACTCCTTTTTTGTTAACGAGACTACATGTAAACAATGTGACTGCATCTGCTATCTAGAACCTTAATCAAAAGTCTATTGGGATATTTCAAAATAGTTTCAACAAAGCTAAGGCGAAATACTTTCAAAACTGGGATGAAGAAAAGCTTGTCTTGACCATGTTATCACAGCTTTCTGTGTTATCTGCTCTTATCTCTTAACAAAGGTCATTGATAAGCTTTGAAAAAGTAAAATAAGGCCATGTCTCCACAGCACAGTCAGATTTTCGGCGGATTCAGTATTTAGACTCCGCTGAAAATCCAACTGTAACCAGTGCCCATAGACCGCAATAGAAAATCAGAGCTGTTGTCTACACAGCACTGACCTTCTATTGTCAGATTTCTAAACCTTCGGCCTCCGCCGGAATAGAGAACATGTTATATCTTCTGGCAGATTCTCGTACACTTCTATGTACTGGGCCGGCCGAAATCCAAAAACCAACCGTATTTTTTGCACAATCCCGCGCCACAAAACGCATTACGATGAAGTTAAAATACTGTTGAATTTTCAGTTTCCTACAGCAGACAAGAGTATTACTGGGGCCCTTGTTATATGGTGGCCTGGAAAGACACCCAGAGAGTTTGATTATTTGCTTAGAACTGGAACCACCTTGACATTTTTGATCAAAAATGTGTGCTTAGAGCCTCAGATTTCTATATGAAATATAGACAGCTGAAATACTCTTTGAAATAATTCATATATTCTTTCTCCCTTTCCCCTTGGCTTTCAACAGCGGGCTGCGGGGTTTTTTCTGTTTAGATTTTCCGGGTCTTTTAAAAATGTAATCTCTTTTAAAATAATGCATACTATATATAAAAGAGGGGCCAAATTTTAAAAAAAATTCGATTGGGTCACTTCCCCAAATTTTTCCGCCCAAAAATTTTTTTTTCTTTCCAAATTACTTGGGGCACGAATCGGGTTAAAACCCGCTTTTTCCGGGCTGCACAGGCCTGCGGGGTGCTTTTAGAACTTTGTGCCTTGCTTAAATATGAGAGGGAGTTTGGGTTTGGGTTTTTCATAAAAATTTGGTTTTTGTTTTTAGTATGACACCGGGATAAACGGGCCCCCCGCTCTTAAAAAATGGGCTTCACTATAAAATTCCCGGGGGCATTTTTAAAGGGGGGGCAAAATTGCCCAAAAAATCAAGGGGGAATGTACCCATGATAAAGTAAAGCCAGCGAAAGCGGGAAAAAAAAAAAAAGCTAGAGCTCGGGGTGGCAACATTAGTGAAAGGGGGTGTGGAGGTGACGGCGGCAGCCACAGCAGCATGAGGTCAGGCGGGGCACAATGACATTCTGGAGGGGGCAAAACACGGGGAAAGCCACAGATGGCACTTTGACGGGAGAGCGGGGTACGGCGGCCCCAGTATGAGGCCCAGGAGTGGCAAAAAGCCCTTCCTGAGGGGAAAAAACAGTTTTAAAGGCCACAGAGGGGCACAATAAACACAGTGTGGGGGGTCACGGGGGGCAGCAGAAAAGAGGCCCGGGCAGGGGCCCACAATGACTTTATGGAGGGGGGCCAAAACGGGTATTAGGCCACAGAGGGGCCCACAATGATACAGTGTGGAGGTCCCGACAGCAGAAATGAGTTTCAGGCGGGGTTGGCACAATGACAACTGGAGGCGGCAAAACAGTTTTTGGGCCCCCACAGAGTGGAAACAAGATACATTGTGGAGGCACGACCCCAGCGGGCATGAATCACCGTGGCAAAATGACTTTTTGGGGGCGGCAAAACAGTATTGGGGCCACAAAAGTGGCAAATCAAAACATTTGGGGGAGGTAGGGGCGGAAAACATATGAGATCGGGCAGGGGCCCACAAGGGACATTCTGGAGGGGGCCCTAAACCGTATTGGGCCCACAGAGTGGCAAAAATGATACAGTGTGGGGGCCCCAAACAGCACAGAAATAAATTTCAGGCAAGGGGCATTTTTGACTTTCTGGAGGCGGCAAAACATTTTGGGGGCCCCACAGGGGTGGCACAACCCACCAGTGTGGAGGCCCGGGACAGCAGCAGCATGAGTTTAAGGCAGTGGCACAATGACTTTCTGGAGGTGGAAAAAAAAGGGAAGGAACCCAACGGGGAGTGGCACAATCCCACGTGTGGGGGGTCAGGGACGCAGCACCATGAGATCAGGCAGTGGCACAATGACTTTCGGGGGTGGAAAAAACGGGGGAAACCCAAAGGGAGGGCAAAATGACTGAGGCGGGGGCCCGGCGGCAGCGCAGGGGTTTCAGGCAGGGGCACAATACACAGTGTGGAGAATGGAAGCACCACAGCAGCAGCAGAGGTCAGACAGGGCAAAAAGACACAGTGTGGATGCCCAGGGAAAACAAAACAGCAGCAGCAGCATGGGGTCATAAGTGGCACAAGACAGGGGGTTTTGAGGGGGGGTGGAAAATACCAGCCCCTTGGAAAAAGAGGGGTGGTGGGCAGATGGAGAAACTGCCCAGCAGATGGGGTGGCATCGGCGGGTGGGGGCATCAAAAATAGTGGTGAGGTGGGGTAGTTTTAAACCCCAAAACTGACGCCAAGGTTTGGGGTGTGGGGGAATTTTCCGGGCCCGATCCACGCCTAAATTCATCTTGACAAAGGTCAGTCGTTCCACATTTCCCGGGGACAAGGGGGGGTTTTTTCCTTTGGGGGAAACATGGCCCCCCCCGACTGAACACCCGTTTCTGATGCCCCCATACTGGACGGGCAGGACAGTTCTCCCCCCCCCCCCTCCCAATTTTGAGGCCACCCATCCATTTGGGGGCCCTGCCCTTTTGCCCAGGGGTCTTTTTAACTGAGGGGGCCCAGAGGTGCTGTCCAAGTGGGGCCCAACCTTTTTGGTTCGGGACTGCCCCAGGTCCTGCTGCGCTGCTGCTGGCAAAGCCCCCCCTCATAGGTGGGTAAAGGGGAAGGAATCAGGGACCCCAGACTTGGGTTTTACTACGGGAAGGAGGGGTTACTGCCCCTTTCCCCCCCACCTTTCCCCAGCGGGGCCCGGGGCCCAGTTGTACGTGAGCGTGAAACCCCCCGGGTCAGACTATTGGTGTCACTAGCCAGGAAAATAAGCATTTTGGGGGCCCTTTGCACAAGTATTTCCGGGGGGCTCCCCCCCTCCTTTCCACTGTTTCCCGCCACGGTGCTTGGGGGTCTCGGGCCTCATCTTCCCTAAATCTCCATCCAACTCCTCCAGCTTTCCTGCCCCTCCTCTTTGTAAACCTGGGTGGGAAAACCCACTCATTTAAACCAACAATGCTTTGCCCCAAAAGTCCTCCCCCTCCCCCTCCATTTCAGCCCCCAACCGGATCATTTTGGCCAAAGGGAAAATGTAGGTCGCCCGTCCCCCAGTCCCCTGCCCTTTACGATTTTTCAGATCTGTTCCAGGACATAAGCAGGGAATGATTTTAAATTCATCCCTTTGTCCTGGCGACTGACAAAAAAACTTTCCCCTCTTTCGAAGGGCCCCCAAACAAACGGCAGGTTCACGAATGAGCTCCCACGGGCTGACATCAAAGTTACACAGGGGGTACTTCGTCTCCCTGGATCATCAAAAAATCGTTAAGGGCCTTTTTCTCTGTTCATACAGTCGGTCCCAACATGTGGAGGCTGGAATTCCAGCGGGGGGAAACAACGCATATCAGAGTGTGTTGGGGGAGGCCCCTTTTCCCCCTGCAACTCGAGGAGGGGGGTTTCCTGGGTTTTTAAAGAAAGGATAAAGTGCAAAAGCACAGTTTCTGGCCCTTTCCCGGAAAGTTCTGAAAATCGGTGGAAAAACTTAGGAACCTTTTTACAAACCAAAATTGAAAAACGTTTGCCATGCAGGGCGCATGGACCATCCCTCCTCGGGTGCAGCGCGGACACCATGTTTCCCCCCATTGTCCGTCACCCTGGTTCCCATTTGCAGTTGGGGGCGGAGAAAACCACACATGATTTCTTGCTGCATGCCGGAGCAGTTCCTCCCCCTTTTGTGACTTCGTTCGCCCGGGGGCCCAAAACCCGGGGGGTAAAACTGCGTGCACCGCTGTGCCTTACACATGTGGGTTTTATGGAGCAGTAACCCTTTTGGAGGCTGAGATGGTGGTGGTGGTGGGGGAGGGGGGAGGCGGAAAATTGGCGCAGGGCGAAATTTGACAACGGGGAGGGGGAAAAACGGCGTTCCTGTCCCCAAATTGTTGGGGTGCCGGGTTTGGGAAACACATTCACCCAGTGGGGGGTTTAAAAGGGCATGTCCCGGCCCTGACCGTATTACGCTCCCGACGCCGCCGCCCGCCGTGCACCCTTTGGGAAAAAAAACCGATAAGCTCAAGGGGCCCGACCCACCTTCTGTTCTAAAAATTTATGAAGGTGGGTACCCGCCCTTTTTTTAAAAAAAATTTTCGGCCCTTGGGGGAAAAATCCACTCGGGGCCCGGGACAAAACCATTTTTTTTTCTGAACGGTGCAGGCCACCAATTTTGGGAAAGGGGGGGACTGCAAATACCAAAAAACCTTGGGAAAAAGGGGACCGGTTTTGCGCTGCCAAAATTAGGATGGTTGGAAAGCATTTCTGTTGCTTTTGCAAACGCCCCCGCCGAACGACTGCTGGGGCCCTGAAGGGAGGAGGGGCGGAGCAAACTACCGGGAGATGTTTTTCAAAGGGGGAAACAGCTCCCTTTTGCAGGGTGGTTTTAGCCCCCTTTACCCGGGTGCAATTTGGGAAGCATGCCAATTTGGGGGCTGCTTTCTGTGTTGCTGGGGGGGGCAGATGGCC
Organism: Phyllomedusa bahiana; assembly: GCA_025379985.1. Classification (NCBI taxonomy): domain Eukaryota; kingdom Metazoa; phylum Chordata; class Amphibia; order Anura; family Hylidae; genus Phyllomedusa; species Phyllomedusa bahiana. The sequence goes on along the minus strand of JAODAL010001704.1, from coordinate 105,836 downwards.
CCCCAAAAATGAGGGCCCCGTTTCTCCCCGGGCCCCCGGTGGGACCTTTTGCAGGTGTTGACGCAGGGCCCCTTTGTTCCAAGTTAGCTCCCCGGCCACGCTTCACTTTAAAGCCCACAGATTTTTACTATTCCCAATTTTGGGTCCTCCCGGGGTCTTAGCAAAGAACGCCACACCGCCCCATATCGGATTTTTTCCGCCCCAAGCTCCGAAATGAGTGACTACTGCCCCCGCTGCCTCGTGAGCCCCCTTTGCTGTACTTTCTTGGACCTGCAAAGCGGGTTTTTTACCCCGTGGCCGCTTGGCTCCCGACCTCACACTGCTGCTATCCTGCTGACTCACGGCCACACAACCCACTTACTGGCTGCGCTGCTGCCTGACGCGCAAGCTGACGCCCTCTTCACCTGACGATGATGAAGCCCTTGTCTCACCCGGCTCCCAAGTGCGGTCGGCTACATCATCTCTGTATATAGTTGTCTGTGTATAGAAAATACTTATATCCCACGGTCTATTTAAAGGGAGTCTCTCCAAAACTTCCATGAATCCTCAATATTTTATATAAATAGACCAAAATATATGAAATACATTTATTCGTTGACTCAAACCAAATAGTCTTAAATATCAACAATCCCAACAATATAAAATATTTAAAAAGGATGGCAAAGTATACTTAGTTTAGAAGATTTTCAGTCCATGACCTCCTTGCAGTATGCATGCATCCGATTAGGATAGCTGGAGAACGCCGACCCCCAAGGTACGAACACAGCTGCAACGTTTCGAAGGTGTTTCCCTTCTTTGTCAAGCATGCGTGATATATTGCAAGGTATGTACTTAAACCTACCCATAGTAAAAACATTAAAGTGACACAACACATTTAAACATACAATCTAAAACAAACACTCCACTGAAACATATGCCTACAAAAATGCTTTAAAGCTTAACTTTTCGTTTAGACCAAATAGGAGTGAGTGCATGCATTTCCGTATCCAAAAATGCCTCACGTTGAGCAATTTCTTTAACCCTAATCTGGTCTGTCTTCATCTATATGCTCAAGAACGCACCATCGAAGATCAAAAACAGTGTGACCTGCCTCTAAAAGTGACGTGCGATAGTTGTTTCTCCAAACTTTCTTTTAACATCAAGTTCCTCTCTAGATTTTTCTTTATATAAACGAAATAGTGGATCGTGTTCATTGATCCTAATTCCCCACTTCCCTGCTAGTTTGGGGCCGATGTAGACTTTACCACAGGGCATTTGATAAGGTAAAAAACCCTGAGAAGTATACACGTGAGAAGCTTCTTATTGAATATCAAATCCTTTAGAAGGATGTTTGATACTTGAACCTTTAATGATAGACGTACAATTCAAAACATCTTAAACACCCAAAACGTTTCCTGTTCTCATAGTATTCAATCTCGTTTGTTTTGTAGTGCGTTTTTTCATATCAGATGATACAATAATATCTCCGATAGTTTTACCTCGTTTAAATACACAAGTGGGAAGATTTTTAAATATGACCCCATAAACTGGATCACTTCTAAGTATCTGCCAGTGTTTGAAAATAGTTTTTTTGATTAAATTTGCATGAGCATCATACGTAGATGTGAACATTATTTTATCTTCATTATCTTTTTTTTTAAAATTTTTAGAAGATCTTCACGTTTTAATATTTGTACTTCATCTGCCACTTTTTGTGTTATGTTTCTATCATAACCTCTTTTTTTTGAAACTTTTCAACCATGTCACTACCTTTTCTGTATATTGTTCATCATTTGAGCATATTCTTTAGCCCGAATTAGTTGGCCCTTTTTTGGGATTCCATTGAATACTTGGGATGATGGAATGACTTACGGTGTAGTAGATTATTTCGATCAATACTTTTCTTGTACAATGTCGTTTCCAGTTTTTTATCATTTTTTATAACCTGAACATCAAGAAATTCTATAACATTCGAGTGTTTAGTAAGAGTGAACTTTATTAGATGATGTAGGCTATTAATATATTCCAAAAAGGAATCCAATTCAGTTTCTGTCCCTTCCATAACGGAAACATCGTCGACAAAGCGACGCCAAAGTATAATATTAGATGTAAATCTAGACGGAAAAATGAATTTTTCCTCTAGCATAGCGACAAAAAGGTTGGCAAAACTTGGAGCCACAGGAGACCCCATCGAGGTCCCCTGTAGCTGCAGGTAGAATTGATCACCAAATCTAAAAAAATTCTTTGTGAGCACCACATCCAGTAGTGCCATCAAAAAATTAATAGATCTATTATTTAGCGCTGAGTCCCCACATAATACTTCTCTAACTACCCCCCGGCCCTTCTTTATAGGGAAAATATTAGTGTACAAGGTTTGGATATCCAAAGTACATAATAAATCCACATCAGTACAATCTACATTTTTCTATGGATTTTAAAAAAATGACCTGTGTCTGTGAGGCATTGAAACTTTACTCTTTACTGTAGGCTGTAAGAAGCCGTCAATATATTTGGCTAATGGTTCTAAAAGAGAGTTAACCCCTGAGACCAGGGGTCTCCCAGGGGGATTGGTAGTGATTTGTGCACTTTCGGACTATATAGAAGATAGGGACACGTGGTTGTTCATTAAATCAGGGATTTCCTAATACTGTCATTATTATATTCCGATGACCGCTTCATTAATAAGCTATTAATGATATTCTGAATCTCAGTATTTAGGATCTTTATTGATTTTCATATATTTTGAGTTTCATTAAGCTGTCTAAGGGCCTCATCCATATATTGTTGTCTATCTTGGACAACAGAGGCACCCCCTTTATCTGCTTTTTTTATAATTACTGAATTGTCAGTTTTAAGTTCTTTTATAGCTTTGTTCTCATCTCTACTCAAATTAGGGGGAAACCCTTTTTGACTTTTTCCCCAACCTCTAGTTACCTCTTCAAGTACAAGTTGTTGAAACACTGTTAGGGAAGGATTCTCTATCTCTGGGTCAAAAGTACTATTCTTATATACTTTCTTTGGAGCCATAACATCATAGTTTTTTCATTGACTTTTTTTGATGAAAAAACATTTTTACTCGTATATTGCGACATAGCTTATACAGATCAATTTCAAAATCAAACAATTCTCTTGAGTGTGTGGGCACAAAATTTAGTCCCTTATTCAGAACTGCTGTCTGCGCCTCCGTTAGCTGTTTGGTAGAGATATTTAGCACAAGGTCTTCTAAGTCCTGTTCTTTTTTGGGTCTTCCTACACCTGGTCGTTTTTTCTTTGTTTCTTGATCTATATCTCCAGATGTCGCGCCACGGTCTCCTAATAATGTCGGATCTTCCAAAAAAGGCTGGTTTCTGTCCTTCGATCTTAATTTCATTTGCTCTGGCCCGTTCACACTTGATGCGCTGGAAGACGCATCCGACGATTTATCACTTCTCTCTTTATAACGATTCATCCTCCTAAATCGATTCCTCTCTTCAGCCCATGTGTAGACTCTGTTGTTTAGATAGTCTTTGCAATCACGTTCAAATTTCTTGATTTTATTTTGCAGTAAATTTAAGCGTTTTTTTCTCCAATAGTTGTTCTGTATCCTTTAATGTCTTTTCAAACTGTTTTAGACGTGACTGTTTTTTTGCACAGTTCTTTCAGTATTTCTTATATCAATCGGCCAGATTTTCCAAAGACTCTTGTATATACGAACAGTAAGAAAAAATCAAGTCCAAAGAGTATTTGGGTTTCTAATAGCAAACCATTTTTCTTTATAATCTTGATTATCAGGAAGCAGAATAGGCTGCAGCGGACTCCGCAGTCCTCTCGGTATCCGTGATATTTTCAAGTACTCTGTGAGTATTGATGCATGCATACGGAGGTTTAATTCTTTACGTTTTAGACCTTCATACTTCTTAATATGGTCTATTTTCGTATCTTGCTTCATTTATCCCATTTCAGTCCAGCAGTCCCCTGCTTTCTTTAATAATTAGCACGTTGTGTTTCAGTGAAGTGAAAAAGTCTCTGCCTGGTTTGTGATTCCGGCAACTCCTCAAAAGACATACTAGTCTTTATTAGTAACAGACACTGGAGAAAAAAGCAGCCTCTCTGTATATAGTTGTCTGTATATAGATATACTTATGTGCCACGGTCTATTTAAAGGGAGTCTCTCCACACTTCCATGAATCCTCAATAGTTATATAAATAGACCAAAATATATGAAATACATTTATTCGTTGACTCAAACCAAATAGTCTTGATATCCCAACAATCCCAACAATATAAAATATGTTAGAAAGGATTTGATATTCCAATAAGAAGCTTCTACACGTGTAATACTTCTCAGGTTATTTACCTTATCAAATGCCCCTGTGGTAAAGGTGGTGGAGCCTTGACTGGCTGCAATGGCAAGCATGCCACTGGGCGCTGCTGCTGCTGTTGCTGCGGCGGCAGGATGGACCACCACATCTGAGCCACGTTTCTCCCAGGCCACCGGATGGTGACGCTGCAGGTGTTGACGCAGGGCCGTAGTGCCAATGTTAGCTCCCTGGCCACGCTTCACTTTATGCCCACAGATTCTACATATACCCATATTCGGCCGTGGCTGCTTGGCTCCCGACCTCACACTGCTGCTTTCCTGGTGACTCACGGCCACACAACCCACTTGCTGGCTGCACCGCTGCCTGACGCACAAGCTGACGCCCTCTTCTCCTGACGATGATGAAGCCCTTGCCTCACCCGGCTCCCAAGTGCGGTTGGCTACATCATCTCTGTATATAGTTGTCTGTGTATAGATATACTTATATGCCACGGTCTATTTAAAGGGAGTCTCTCCACACTTCCATGAATCCTCAATTATTATATAAATAGACCAAAATAATATGAAATACATTTATTCGTTGACCTCAAACCAAATAGTCTTGATATCAACAATCCCAAAAATATAAATATGTTAGAAAAGGATTTGAAAATTCCAATAAGAAGCTTCAAAACGGGTTTAAAACTTTTTCAGGTTATTTACCTTATCAAATGCCCCTGTGGTAAAGTCTACATCGGGCCCAAAATAGCAGGGGAAATGAGAATTAGGATCAATGAACATCGATCCACTATACGTTTATATAAAGAAAAATCTAAGAGGAACTTGATGTTAAAAGAAATTTGGAGAAAAACTATCGCAAAGTCACTTTATAGAGGCAGGTCACACTGTCTCTGATCTTCGATGGTGCGTTCTTGACAAAATATAAGACAGACCAGATAGGTTAAAAAGAAATTGCTCCAACGTGAGGCATATTGGATACGGAAAATGCATGCACTACTCACTCCATTGGTCTAAACGAAAAAATTTAAACTTTAAAGCATTGTTGTAGGCACATGTTGTAGTGGAGCGTTTGTTTTAGATTGTATGTTTAAATGTGGTGTGTCACTTTATTGTTTTTACTATGGCTAGGTATAAGTACCTCCCGTGCACTCTATCACGCATGCTTGACAAAGAAGGGAAACACCTTCGAAACTTTCAGCTGTGTCTCGTAAACCCGGTGTCGGCGTCTCCCAGCTACCTAACGGATGCATGCATACTGGGAAGGGGTCATGGACTGACTCATTCTAAACAAGTATACTTTTGCCAACCTTTCTAACATATTTATATTGTTTGGGATTGTTGATATCAAGACTATTTGGTTTGAGTCAACGAATAAATGTATTTCATATAATTTTGGTCTATTTTAATAACTAAATTTAGTCGGCTAAAATCATCATCTATTTGTGTTTCATGTCACTGCTGTCCTCTCACCGGTCTTGGTATGCAGAGGCTGACCTCTCACAACCCTGACCTCCCATGCCACTCTCCACATCTATACTTGCCGCCTACTGCAAGAAGCAAAGGGGATATTGGCCCCATTTCTTTTTGCTGCCAATAAACTGCGACTGCCCTCCTCAAATTGTTCCCTCCTCGCTATAATAGTGGCGCTGACCCAGACCACATAGTAGATTTCTGGGTGAGGGAACCGGGTGGACAGAGGCGGGCGGATGACAGGTGAGGGCCGCTGACAACTAATGGTTGTGTCTGAGGTTCCCACCGACTCTTGGCTGGGGTTGTCAGATGTCATCTGGGAGGAAGAGGATGACCTAGTCAACCAATCAAGAGCCCTTGGGTTGCTGAACAACACACGGCCGCTAGATGACAGCGGCAGTTCTGGCCTCACCGAGTGACCCCTGCTGCGATGTCCCCTTGCTGTGCTGCGACCTGGGCCTGTTCCAAGAATGTTTGTGCCACTGCCACTCGCAGGTGCAGAGCCTGCCACCTCTCTGTCTGACATACTGTTTGTTCTAAAATGTACAGACACTGTTTGATGATGATATCTGTATATGATAAATATACACCCTGTTTTTGACTCCAAATGAACCCAGTAACAAGCTTGGGTAACCCTTGGATATAAATTGCGCTCCACACATGGCCCGGAAAAATTACTTGTATGTGTCGTTTAAAAGCACTGTGTGTTTTACTAAATGTAAAAGCACAAACAGGCTTAATTAACCTTCGGACATGAATTAGGCTATAGGAAAAATGTATATATTTTGGCGTTGAAAAAGACGGTTTATTTTTGTCAGCACAGCAGCAAAACAATGCTTAATAACCCCTGGATGTAAATTGCGCCAAAGAATTGAGCCCCACAAAATAGTAGCTTTGTAGCGTGTTACAATTGCGTGTTTCTACACCACACAACAAGAGATACAGTTGTAATTAACCTTTGCTTGTGAATTAGGCTACAGGAAAAATTTATATATTTTGGCGTTGAAAAAGACGGTTTCTTGTGGTCAGCACACCAGCAAAACAACTCTAAATTAACCCCTGGATGTAAATTTAGCCAAAGAATTGAGCCGCAAAAACTAGTAGCTTTGTAGCGTTTTACATTTGCTTGTTTCTACGCCACACAACAAGAGATACAGTTGTAATTAACCTTTGCTTGTGAATTAGGCTACAGGAAAAATTTATATATTTTGGCGTTGAAAAAGACGGTTTCTTGGGGTCAGCACACCAGCAAAACAACGCTTAATTAACCCCTGGATGTAAATGTCGCCAAAGAATTGAGCCGCACAAACTAGTAGCTTTGTAGCGTGTTAAAATTGCGTGTTTTCTACGCCACACAACAAAAGATACAGTTGTAATTAACCTTTGCTTGTGAATTAGGCTACAGGAAAAATTTATATATTTTTGGCGTTGAAAAAGACGGTTTCTTGGGGTCAGCACACCAGCAAAACAACGCTTAATTAACCCCTGATGTAAATTGCGCCAAAGAATTGAGCCGCACAAACTAGTACTTGTAGCGTGTTACAATTGCGTGTTTTCTACGCCACACAACAAGAGATACAGTTGTAATTAACCTTTGCTTGTGAATTAGGCTACAGGAAAAATTTATATATTTTGCCGTTGAAAAAGACGGTTTCTTGGGTCAGCACACCAGAAAAACAACGCTTAATTAACCCCCAGGATGTAAATTGCGCCAAAGAATTGAGCCGCACAAAGTAGTAGCTTTGTAGAGGTGTTACAATTGCGTGTTTTCTACGCCACACAACAAGAGATACAGTTGTAATTAACCTTTGCTTGTGAATTAGGCTACAGGAAAAAATTTATATATTTTGGCGTTGAAAAAGACGGTTATTTGGGTCAGCACACCAGCAAAACAACGCTTAATTAACCCCTGGATGTAAATTGGCGCAATAGAATGAGCAGCCAAAAATAAAGTGGTATTTGTATTGTAAAAACGCTGTTTCTGTAAATGAATACAACAGGAACTGGCTTAGATCCCACTTGGATATTGAATGTATATGCAGCTGCAGTGGACGCACACTGGATTTCAGATCCAATACCCCAAAAAAATTAGAAATAGAACATTAAGAGAACAGTCTCTGAGACAAGCTGAGACACCCCACAAAAATCGCTGTATAAAAATCAATTCTTCAGTAAGAGCTATCAGCCGCGGCAGCACCTTCCCTGATGAGCACAGTGAGAGGAGTGTGAGCTCCCGGCGTCGCGCCCGGACTTATATAGTGCGGTGACGTCACAGAATCCTGCCGGTCTCTGATTGGCTTCACCTCTGCACATGTAATGCAGGCGATGCCCTTCTTCCTCCCAGAGTGCTTTGCCCCATGTAGCGCCATGTGCTCGCAGCCATTTTATCAATCAAAAGCACACTTCGTTCACCATAAGTACCCCAAAGTTCGACTTCGTTCCGAACCGAAGTTTTCATGAAATTCTAATCGAATTCCACTTCGTTAGAATCGATTCGCCCATCTCTAATTATATACATACATACCAATATCTATAAGGCAATTTTCTATGATACCTCTGAATGATAGTTCTACAGTTACCAAATAACACCATAAGGATAAAATATCACCAAACCTCTAACCACCTATGCTCTTGGGGCTCCTAAGGAACTGCCTAGTGTGCCCAATAGATATGACAGCCCTGCTTCTATTTGTTGGCTTTGTTTTATTCTACTGAGTGTGCCAAAATGATGACACTTTTTTGGTGCACAAAGTTAAAAGTTAAGCCCCGTCCCTTTTGACAAAGCAATGTCCCTTTTACAAGACAAGGTGCAGGAGTGTTTAAAATCAATGTTGTTGGATCCAGCACCAAAATTATCCACTGTTAAAATGTTAAAGGCGACATGTATCAAATTTGGCGTTTAAATGCCAAATTTCATGCGCATAATATTAGTCTAGAATGTGCCTGATTTATGAACCCGCTCTACAGTAGGTCATAAATCAGGTGCATTTTAGCACTTGTACAACATTTCTGGCTCAGGTATACCACTTTGAAAGTGGTGTACCTGTTCCAGCAGTAATGCACTAGAATTGTCCTAACAAAGCTAAAAATCTGTATCTTTGTACGGTTCTATTGCGCTTCGCCTCTTGCACGCCCCCTGACATCAGGCGCATTACAAAGTGCCGTGGGTGCTATGTAATGCGCCTAATAATGGTGTGCGGGACTTTTAGAAAATGTAGCGAATGAGGCGGCAACTTGGGCTGAAAAGACTCCAGATATCTGGCGCAGCCCCGTTCATACATGCCGCCCTAAATCTTTATTTCCACATATTTAAAATAGTAACAAAGAAGAAAAATCCATTCTAAAGTGTTTTGAACTGCTTTGAGTAAGAGCACCTGCAGTTTGAAACACAACAGAATATGTTTTTCATTTTTGCTACAATATTAAATAAATAAAATTAAAGATATAACATTTTAACAGTGGATCATTTTGGTGTTGGATCAATCAATGTTGATCTTGCTTCAGTTGCCTCCAAGCCTTGAGTCCAGCAGGCTTTTCTGTGTATCAGTCTACCAGTGAATCAGAATACAGGCAGTCCCGGGTTACAAACGAGATAGGGACTGTAGGTTTGTTCTTAAGTGGAAATTGTATGTAAGTCGGAACAGGTAGATTTATTAAATGTAATTACAGTAAAAAAAAATTTTTAGTTTTGGATAGTACAGGGAACAGTTTTACATTTGTTTTGCTGTCTGTGCCCTTTTTTAGAAGATCTCATCTAACGTTCTGTATCTCATGTGCAGCGGTGGCATGTGGGCACTTGGTTATCATGGGGCGTGACTCAGTATTGAACGTTAGCCACGCCCCATAAGTCTCCGTTTGTAACTAGGGGACGTATGTAAGTCGGAACGATGTAAGTCGGGGACTGCCTGTAATAATTGAAGGCATGTTGAGCGAAACACAAACTTTTTCCTGTAAAACACATAAAAACTGTGGTGTAAAGCATGTACGGCAACATTTTGGCATGAATTGTGCTAGAATTTTGGTACAATTGCCATGGTGAATGGGCTCCATTATTATGGTTGCTATTCGAGCTTGACACACTATGATGGCAGGCAACTGTGGCTACATACACTGTTATGGGGGCATCTGTGTCTTACTTTTTAGAACTATGGTGGTTAGAGATGGGCGAATTTCTCAAAAATTCGGTTCGGTCACTTCGCCGAATTTTCCGACAAAATTCGTTTCGGTCCGAATTACTTCGGCACGAATCACGTTAAAAAACAGCTATTTCCAGGCTGCCTAGAGCCTGCAGGGTGCTGTAAAAACGTGTGCCATGCTTAAATATGCAGAGGGAGCTTGGTTTGGTCTTCCATACAATTTGTTTTTAGTATGACCCACATGGACTGCCGCCACTCTTAGAACGCTTCACTATAAAATGCCCGGGGCACTTATGGGGGCAAAACTGACCAAAACAACTGAAGCAGGAACGTACCCCTGATAAAGTCATGGCACAAAAGCGGAAAAAAACAAACTGAGAGCTCAGGTGGCAACATTAGTGACAGAGTGTGGAGGTGACGGCGGCAGCCACAGCAGCATGAGGTCAGACAGTGGCACAATGACATTCTGGTAGTGGCAAAACAGTTCCAGCCGCAGAGTGGCACAATGACACAGTGGGGAGGTCACGGTGGCAGCAGCATGAGGTCAGGCATGGCACAAATGACAAATTTCCCTGGAGCTGGCAAAAAAGGATAGGCCAAAGAGTGGAACAATGACACAGTTGGAGGGCACGGCGGGACAACAGCACAGCATAAGGTCAGACAGTGGCACAATGACACAGTTTTGGAGGTCACGGGAGCAGCCACATCAGCAGCATGAGGTCAGACAGTGGCACAATGACAAATTCTGGAGGTGGCAAAAACAGGAGTAGGCCACAGTGTGGAGGGCACGGCAGCAGCCACGGCAGCAGCATGAGGTCAACAGTTGCACAATGACACATTTGGAGGGCACGACAGGATCACAGCAGCAGCATGAGTCAGAGAGTGGCACAATGACATTCTGCAGGTGGCAAAATAGTATTAGGCCACAGAGCGGCACAATGACTGAGAGCGGAGGTCACGGCGGCAGCAGCAAGAGGTCAGGCAGTGGCACAATGACAGAGAGTGGAGGTGTTGACAGGAGCAACAGCATGATGTCAGAGAGTGGCACAATGACATTCTGGAGGTGGCAAAACAGTACCAGGCCGCAGAGTGGCACAATGACACAGTGTGGATGTCACGGCAACAGCAACAGCAGCAGCAGCATGAGCACATAGAGTGGCACAATGACAGAGTTTTGAGGTGGGTGTCAATACCAGTCCCTGGTAAAGACGGTTGTTGGCAGATTGAGTAACTATCTGCAGATTTTGTGGCATCAGGCGGGTGCGGCATCAGAATATTTGGCTGAGGCAGGTAGTTTGAACCCAGACGCCCGCCAAAGGGCATTGGGTGTTTGGAAATCCGGGCCGATCCACGCCTGATTCATCTTGACAAAGGTCAGTCGTTCAACATTTCCCGTGGACAAGCGGGTTTTCTCCTTGGGGTAACGATGGCCCCCGCCGCACTGAACACCCGCTCTGATGCCACACTACTGGCCGGGCAGGACAGCTTCTCCACTGCAAACTCGGCAAGTTGCGGCCACACACCAGTTTGGCTGCCCATAGTCCAGCGGATCTTCTAACGGGGGTGGCAGAGTGCTGTCCAAGTAGGCCACAAACCTTTTGGGTTTTCAGGGAATGCTCCATGTCCCTGCGCTGCTGCTCGGTGACTGCCCTCCTGACTGGGCGGGTGAAGGAAGCTGCTCATTAGTGACTGCAGTCTTAGGTTACTGCTGATGGAGCAGTTTCGTCTCCTACCCCCCCCACCTTCCCCCAGCACCGCGGCAGTAGTACGTGAGCGCTGAGGAACCCCCCGGTCAGACCTGTCAGAGGAGGGACGATGCCGCACATAGGCAGCGGCCAACTGATTACGGAGGATTTCCCTATAGTATTGAGTTTGTCTTCCCTCTCAATAGCTGGGAAAAAGGCTCCCATTTTGGACCGGCAGCGAGGGTCCAAAAAGGGTTGGAGAGCCAGAATCATCCCTCTCCCGGGATGCTGACTATTCGGCTGTCACTAGCCAGGCCAATAAGCATGCTTCGGGACATCTGCACAAGTGACTCCGAGGGGCTCCCTGCCTCCATTTCCACGGTATCCTGCCACGGTGCTTGGGATCATCTGCCTCGTCTTCCTCATCTCCACCCCACCTCCTCCAGCTGCCCCCTTGCTCCTCCTCTCTTGTCACCTGGGTAGAAAATCCACTCATTTCACCAGACAATGCTTCTGCTCCAATGTCCTCCTCCTCCTCCTCCTCCATTTCATCCCCCCCGGGACTCATGTGGCCAGAGATGTAGTCGCCACATCTCCAGTCCCCTGCCCAGACAGATTTTTCAGCATCTGTTCCAGAAAAATGAAGCATGGAATGACGTTATTCATCCCGTAGTCCGGGCGACTGACAAATAACGGGGCCTCCTCGAATGGCCTCAACCAACGGCAGGTGTCACGCATGAGCTGCCACTGGCTGACATAAAAAGTTACACAGGGAGTACTTCTGTCTGCCGGGAAATCATCAAAAAATCGTTTAATGGCCTTTCTCTTTCATACAGTCGGTCCAACATGTGCAGGCTGGAATTCCAGGGGGTGGAAACACCCGCATATCGAGCGTGTTGGGGGAGGCCGTTCGCCGCTGCAACTCGAGGAGGGTGTTCCTGGCTTTGTACGAATGGATAAAGGGCATCACAGTTTCCTGGCCTTTCAGAATGTTCTGAAGATCGGTGGAAAAGATTTTCAGGAACCTTTTTACAACCAATTGAACACGTGCCCATGCAGGGCGCAGGGGACCATCCCTCCTCGGTGCAGCGCGGACACCATGTTCCTCCCATTGTCCGTCACCAGGTTCCGATTTGCATTGGCGCGGAGAAAGCCACACATCGATTTCTTGCTGCATGACCGGAGCAGTTCCTCCCCTGTGTGACTTCGTTTCGCGAGGCAAGCTAAAGGTGTAGAACTGCGTGACACCGCTGTGCCCTACACATGTGGTATGATGGAGCAGTACTTGTGGAGGCTGAGATGGTGGTGGTGGTGGAGGAAGAGGGGGCGGACATGGCGCAGGTGCAGCAGTTTGACAACGTGGGGGAGAATGCGGCGTCTCCGTCCAAGTTGTTGGTGTGCCATGGGCAGGAAGCACATTCACCCCCAGTGGCCGTAAAGGACATGTACTGGCCCTGACCGTAGTTACAGCTCCAGACCGTCCGCGCTGCCCCTGTACCTTGGAACAAACCGAAAGCTCAAGGACTGACCCACTTTCTGTTCCCACATATTTATGAAGTGCTGGTACTGCCTTTTTGGAAAAGAAATTACGGCTTGGAACTCTCCATCTCGGGTCGGCACAAGCCATTAGTTCTCTGAATGGTGCAGAGTCCCACCATTTGGAAAAGGGAGGGACTGCAGTACCAACAACTTGGACGGAGCACGGTCAGCTGCTGCACCTTAGAAGGGTTGGACGCATACTGTTGTCTCTTTACAATCGCCTCTCTGAACGACTGCTGGCGCCATGAGTAGCGAGGAGCAGGACATCTGGACCGGGAGAGGAATTTAAAGAGAAACAGCGCCTTCTGCAGAGGTGGTGGAGCCCCTTTACTGGCTGAAATGGCATGCGTGCCACTCCCCGCTGCTGCTGCAGCACCGGCAGGATGGACCACCACAACTGAGCCACGTTCTCCCAGGCCACCGGATGGTGACGCTGCATGTGTTTGACCCAGGGCCGTTGTGCCAACGTTAGCTCCCTGGCCAAAGCTTCATTTCTGCCCACAGAATTCTACATATACCCCCAATTCGGGTCTCCGGTGTCTTAGCAAAGAACTGCCACACCGCCGAGTAGCTGATTTACCGCCAACCTCCGCACTGATGACTACTGGGCCCCCGCGCCCCTTCGCTGAGCCCCTGTGCCGCTACTGTCTTGGACCTGCGAAGCGGGTTTTTTTAACCCGGGCCGCTTGGCTCCCACCTCACACTGCTGCTACCCTGCTGACTCACGGCCCACACAACCCACTTGCTGGCTGCGCCGCTGCCTGACGCGCAAGCTGACCCCCTCTCTCCTGACGATGATGAAGCCCTTTCTTCACCCGCTCCCAATGCGGTCGGCTACATCATCATCTATTTGTGTTTCAAAACCCTCACTACTGTCCCCCATCACCGGTCTTGGTAAGCCGAGGCTGACCCTCAAACCACATGACCTCCCATCCCACTCTCCACATCTATACTTTGCCGCCTACTGCAAGAACTGGGATATTGGCCCCATTTCTTCGCTGCCAAGTAGCTGCTGACTGCCCCTCCTCAAATTGTTCATCCTCGCTATATAGTGGCGCTGAGCCCAGACCACATAGTAAATCCCTGGCTGAGGAACTGGATGGGACAGAGGCGGCTGAGGACAGGTGAGGGCCGCTGACCCGCTCCCCCGGGGCCATGCCAACTAAGTGTTGTGTCTGAGGTTCCCACCGACTCTTGGCTGGGGTTGTCAGATTGTCATCTGGAGGAAGAGGGTGACCTAGTCCCAAACCCAATCAAGAACCCGTGGGTTGCTGAACAACTCACGCCGCTAGATGACAGCGGCAGTTGTGGCCTCACCGAGTGACCCCTGCTGCGACGTCCCCTTGCTGGGCTGCGACCTGGGCCCGTTTCAGAAATGTTTGTGCCACGCCACTCCCCAGTTGCAGAGCCTGCCACCTCTCTGTCTGACATACGTTTGTTCTAAAATGTACAGACACTGTTGATGAAGCTATCTTATAAAGATAAATATACACCCTGTTTTTGACTCCAAATGAACCCAGTAACAAGCTTTTGGGGTTTAAACCCTTTTGGGTATAAATTTGCGCTCCACAAATGGCCAGGAAAAATTTACTTGTATGTGTCGTTTACAAGCACTGTGTGTTTTACTAAATGTAAAAGCACAAACAGGCTTAATTAACCTTCGCTTGTGAATTATGCTACAAGAAAAATGTATATATTTCGGTGTTGAAAAAGACGGTTTATTTTTTGTCAGCACAGCAGCAAAACAACGCTTAATTAACCCCTGGATGTAAATTGCGCAATAGAATTGAGCCACCACAAACTAGTAGCTTTGTAGCGTGTTACAATGGTGTATTTTCTACGCCACACAACAAGAGATAAAATTGTAATTAACCTTTGCTTGTGAATTAGGCTACCAAAAAAAAATATATATTTGGCGTTGAAAAAGACGGTTATTTTTGTCAGCACACCAGCAAAACAACGCTTAATTAACCCCTGGATGTAAATTGCGCAATAGAATTGAGCACCAAAAATGAAGTGGTATTTGTATTGTAAAAACGCTGTTTCTTTAAATGAATACAACAGGAACTGGCTTAGATCCCACTTGGGTATTGAGTGTATATCAGCTGCAGTGGACGCACACTGGATTTCAAGATCCAAAAACCCCAAAAAATCAGAAATAGAACATTCAGAGAACAGTCTCTGAACAACTTGAGACACCCCACAAAAATCGCTGTGTAAAAATCAGTTCTTCAGAAAGCGCTATCACCCGCAGCACACCTCCCTGTCAGTACAGTGAGAGGGGTGTGAGCTCCCAGCGGGCGCCCCGGGCAATATAGTGCGGTGACGGGCACAGAATCCCGCCGGTCTCTGATTGGCTTCATCTCTGCACATGTCATGCAGGCTATGCCCTTCTTCCTCCCAAGTGCTTTTCCCCATGTAACGCCATGTGCTCGCAGCCATTTTTCAATCAAAAGCACACTTCGTTCACCCGAAGTACCCCAAAGTTCGACTTCGTTCCGAACCGAAGTTTTCCTGAAATTCTAAACGAATTCCACTTCGTTAGAATCGATTCGCCCATCTCTAATGGTGGTCAATGAAATTACATTTTTATTTTGTTTTTTTCCACAACTACCTATGTGTGAATTGCGGATGAACAGAAACAACCTATTATAAAAGTTTTTCATCAGATTAGTGGTCTAAAACTGTAGTAGCCAATGAAATGCCACATAAAGACAAGGAAGGCATCAGTATTTTAAAAAGATCTCCTAGTGTGTGACCCATTCTCATTACCACGGCTGCAGAGCATTTGTGCCGACCACAGGACCAACATACTGCTATATTCAACACTGATTTAATTTAGCCACATAGCTAAAATTGATTAAAATTAGACAAGGAAAGAAAAAATCATGTCATATGGAAGGATCTACTAACTGACATGAAATACATTTATGTCAGTTCAGGATGCAGACAGGGCTTACCGAGATAGAAATAGGTCGTACACGTTCACCACTAATCATATTTAAGCAATTTCGTTTGGATGATAACTTCTTTTCCAGTAATTCACCATGAAATTACAGATTGCATTAATGCAATTTGAATACGATTTGATTCCACCAGCTCGTCAGAAGAGTCCACTTTTCAGAGGGTGCAACAATACCTGGAGAGGCAATGTGGAATGATCTAGCAACACAAAATCAATAAAAAGGAACCTTAGTCCGGAGAAGCCGTTTTCAGCCAGTGTTTTCTTTATTAATGGTGAACGGAAATAAATCGACTTGAAGTCTGGGCAGAACAACTGACATTTACAATACTTATAAGCCGCTTATTGTATGAATGTCTAGGGGCTGGATCATCATTAATCACACTGTCAGCCTGAACAGGGGAGCCCTATATTTATCATACAGGCAAGAATTTTTACAAAGAAATTGAGAGTACGTCATCAATAGACATTGGACACCAATTCCTCCGCTAACATTAATCATTGTATCCCTTTTTTTTTTTATAACAGTAAACCTGAGAGTAGAGACTTTTAAATTAAATAAACTTTTGCTGGGTAATGCGGGTATATGCACCATCAAGGGCTCTGACAAGAGACTAGAATGGATTTTTCAGGCAGTTCATGAGCTCATCAATAAGAGCACAGTTAATGATCTATCTGGAACTTAGAGATAGCGCAGGCTGAGAGACACTTCTGGGACAGTTAATCAGAGCGTGATGGCTGCTTTTAACCTGAAAAACAAAGGGTCTGTCTCACAAAGGTGGGTGTTATTGTGTTTCGAAAAAGCAAAATCCAATTAGATATTATTTACATAGATAGTTTGTAAGATATAAGTCCATTCAATTCTGCAGTGTTGTTCTAGAAGAAGCCAAAACCCCTAAGAGGGAAAAGTCAATTTTCCTCATGTTATTGAACAAAAAAAATTCTTCTCAGTTACAAATCTGGCAATCAGAATAAATCCCTAGATCAATGACTCTTCTTCTATAATCTATTGACTACAACTTGTAATATTATTTCACCCAAGAAATGCATTCAGCCCCTCTGACAGTAAGAATCACCTTCTGTGTTCTTGTAGAAACCTTCTTTGCTCTAGAGATGTAGAGAATGCCTTGTTCTTAATGTGACAGTCCTCGGTTTAAATAGCTCCTGAGGAAGATCTCTATATGAATCCTTCATACATGTGTGCATATTTGTTAAGTCACTCCACAGCTGTCTTTTGTTTGAATTAAACAGCCATAATTTTGATTATATCATTTTCCACCCTCTCCATTTATTACTTCAATTACCCATTTTGGAAACTGTCCAAGCTCTACTATACCTTTTTTGTTCACTTGTGCATGTGTGTGTTCTGACCAGTGATGTGTATAGAGGTAGGGCTATGTTCTTGTCATGTGCATATATGCCGCGTTTGCTACATCTAATGATATTATTTGCTTTACCAACAGCTACCTGACACTGGCTGCTACAGTTACGTTTACTGTCAACTAAACTTCCTACAGACAGCCCTTTTCTAGGTCTGTTAACTGGTATTTTCTCTTTCGGTATTGTGTGTAGTAGCGACATATATTCCCTGTTAACAAAAACAAAAAGCCAACGACACTGCCCTAGTCTACCAACACAATAATACCCAATCAATGAATAATAATTTAAACAAACAGAAAATAGTCTGAGCCATAAACAATCTTTATGAAATAGCGTGGACACCCTTCTGAAAAACATTTAAAAATCCAATTTATGGACCCAAACAATGCCTAATAAGGTGCAACCATAATAAGGACCTTAAATCAATATATCTCCCTAACATATATGATAAATGTAAACCCAATGCCGAAACATTGGGATAAATATATGTAAAGGCTAACTAAACATGAGAAAAAATATTAAAATCTAGAGAAATTTAATATAATACAATGAATACCAAAACTGCAAGCAAATGGAGGAGACCAGTGAACTGCTTTTCGCTTCCTCAGGAGTTGTGCCAATAAACTTTCTGAAAGTTGATCAGTGATATGCGTGGGCTTTGCTGTCTCTCCTCCATTTGTTTGTTCTATTGGTATTTATTGTGTTATATTCCATTTCATTTCATTTTGCTATTTTTTGTAAAATTTTGCTTATCTTATCATATATTTTTGGTATTGAATTTACATTAACTGTGTCAAACAGTAAAACATTTATCATTTATGTAAGTGTGGATTCAAGGGTTTTTTTTCACTATAAAGATTAGCTTTGAACATAAATGAACAGTTACATCAAAACTTTTTCTTAATACATTTGTCAATAGATTTTACTTTAGTCATTAGATCAGAGTGTTTTTATGTGCTCTGACGTGCACAAAGGTTTCCATGGTTACCTGCATACCAGACGGACATTTGTTATCTGATTAGCTGAGCTCAGGGATGTCTCTGCTGAGAGCAGAAAGCAAGGAGTGATGTCATCCCACTGACAGACTGAGATCAAAGCCAATTAATTAGATCTAACAAGATTAGCTTTACTAAACAAAAGGTAAGTGTGCTGTGAGGACTGAAAAGCATGGCTTTATCTGTGATCGTGTTAGATATAACAATCTCCTGCACTGTCAGACTAGGAGCTCACTAGAAGATGCTAATCACTGCTGTAAAACCACCCACAGCCTGAGAAGACAGAGTTAGTGCAAAAGTGCTAAGACTCAGAGTTAGTGCAAAACACCATGAGGAGAAAATCGCTTTAAGGTCCTTATTTTGATTGCACCTTGATGAGTATTATGTGGGTCCCTAAGTGGGATTTTTAAAATGTTTTTATTATTGGTGTCCATGCTATTTAATAAACATTGTTTTTGTCTCAGACTATTTTTACAGCCAAATTCTCTTTTTTGTTGAGGTATTTTCCCTTTTCTTGTGCATAATTTAACGTTCTTCAGTATCAAACCTCATTTTCCTCTTCTCTGTCCAAGCCTACATCTTATCCAGACCCAATTTTAATGGTAAACTGTCATATTTTGTGTTAAGAACTTTACACAGATAAGTATGGTACCCAAACGTTTATATTTGACTGCAACCCCTCTATAAGGAAATTAATAAATATGAGAAAGAGAATAGGATTCAGGATGGATGCTTTTGGTACCTTACTTGTAATATTGACTCATTTTGACAAAGTTAGGATGAGTTCAAACTGGATTATTGCCATTATCCAGTTTGAAACCTGAAAAAAGTATCTTGATGGATCCTGTGACGGATGCGCAGGGAGTAATTGGGCTAATATAGTTACATATGAACTATGTTTGCTCTGTTTCCTTGATGTACAGTATATGCGTTCTATGGCAGATAAAACCACGTGGTCAACTGCACTATTTTGTCCAGTACAGAAAGCCTATATGAAATCTTCGTAGCAGCATACTTCCTACAAATTATTTTTAGTGGTGACAGTGTCAAATCCTTGCTGCCTGTCACGAGTCTAAGTAGGTCCCGGTTTTTACCAGAGACCGCCGCAAAGCGGGATGGACTTGCTGCAGCAGGAGTCTACCAGGTCGCTACCTGCGTGACTTCTTTTGGTGGCAGCCGAGGTATAGCGTGTAGTCGGGGACAGGCGGTAAGGTCAGGACAGGCGGCAAAGATTCGTGGTTGTGGGACGTAGGCGAGAAGGTTCAATACACAGTAATCAGGACAAGACTAGAATGAACGTTTTCTCAGTAGGGAACAGGCACTAAAAATCCAGCATGGAAAGTGCTGGAGGCGTTGCCAATATTTCGGGTCAGCGCCCGGCAATCAACCACTTACCGGCGTGCTGGCCCTTTAAATTCGAGAGAACTGGCGCGCGCGCCCTAAGGAGCAGGGACGCGCGCCCCCGCCGGCAGGAGACCGCGGGGAAGCAGGAGCGCAGCTGGGTAAGTGTATAGGCGTGGGAGAACGAGAGCACCCGTAGCCTGACCCACAGGCTGCGGAACCGCTCGTTACACTGCCCATTGTTTTAAAGCTTAAATGTAGACAATTTAAAGAGAGGCAGTACTCCAAAAGAAATTCAAAACTAACATACGGTATTAAGCTTATTGCGATAAATGTAAAGTCCACCTGTCATGTATATAACTCCGCATATGGTTAGTTGTAGTAAAGCAACATCTGCACATAATACATTTAGATATAGCAGCAATGTTTCACACTATAAAGGGGTGTCAAAGACGAACGCCATCTCTAACACCACTTTGCCATACACCTGGCTATTCCAGTGCCACCAGGGCATCTGTCACAGCAACTTAGCAACTACTATTCCTATCTCTTTTATGTTCATGATCTTAGCCTGGTAAAATATTTCAGCAGTTTATAGCCAGAAACAATGCTTTTATATCCTCAAGTATGGTGCAAAAAAGTGGTTGTATTACCAAAAATAAAATCCAGGAAGTCATACTGTAAAAATTATATACATTTATTTGCATTTTGCAGTGAGAAATTAGTATTTGATTAGTGTTGAGCGATTTTTATCGACAAAGTTGAAATCGGCAAGGTTTTTATGGTGATCGAAATTTCCAGATCATGCGATAATTAAGGTTAAAATCTGTGCATCATCTATTAAGATCGCGCCTTTTTCGGCGCTTCCTGTAATTTTGGGGGCCAGCAAATTTCAAATTACGAATGGGAGCGGGTGAGATGTGTGTGCGACGTCATGATTTGGGGGGGTGTAGGGGTTTTGCTTGGCGGAAAAAAAATTCCACACCCCCTCTTTTTTTAACATAAAAACACTTTTTCCGTTTCAGCCCCCAGTGTTCCCCAAAGCGTCTCTTTGGGGATAGGACCTGCGTTCTGCCTCGGGGCCCAAAAACAGCTCACAAAAATTACCCTATTTCTGCACAGAGAAACCTCTACTATTAGCTGTGATCCTTTAAAATTTTTAAGTTGATTGGGGTTTTTAAACCCATTTTTTTGTAGTTACCCAAAGAGAATTTTAAAGGGCCAAAAACTACCACGGGAATTTTCCCCGGGGCGTGGGAGCGGGGGGGGGGGGGGGGGGTCAAACCAAAAAACAACCCTCTATTTTTAAAGAACATGGATAAAGTTACCAAGTTTTAGTTAGACATTGTGGGGAATACCCCTTTTTTTTTTAACAGTTTGCAAATTGAAAATATTTTCCGGGAAATTTTGGGCACCCCCTAAACTTATTTTGGGATAAAAAATTTTTTTGTAATTTGAGGCCCTTCTTTTTTTGCTGCAAAACCCATTTTATTATAAGAAATACATTTCAGATAGGTGTTAAATTTTTAAAAACCCATTAAAACCTGTGATGTTGTTTTCCCCCCTTGCCCCTTAAATTACAAACCAGAAATTTTGTATTCCCCACAGGCTGTTTTTTTGCCAAAAATACCGTGTATCGTACGAAAACTTTCACAGTTCCCGTTTTTTTTGGACTTTTGCGCACCCAAGCATGTTCATTGACGAAAGAAATCTACGAAAATTTTAAAAAACCAGAAATTTCTATATTCCCCAACAGGTGAATTTGAAAGGTGCAAAAAAATACCGTTTTTATATCAAAAAAATAACATTTTACGTTTTTTTTGGGGACTTTTCCCGCACCCAGCACTGTTCATTAAACGCAAGCATCTACGTAAATTTTTTTAAAAAAACAATTTCTATTTTCCCACCACAGGTAAAATTAAAAGGGTTTGAAAAAAATTTTAACCGTTTTTTTTATATCAAAAAACATAACCAGTTACTGTTTTTTGACTTTTGGCACCCGGGAAAATTTTCCTTTAAACGAGCATCAAATTTAAATTTTTTAAAAAAGCAATTTTATATTCACCACAGGTGAAATTGAAAGGTGAAAAAAATTTACAGTTTATTATATCAAAACAAAAACAGTTACGTTTTTTTATTTTTTTGCGCTCCCCACTTTTCCCTTTGGGACGCAAGCATATACGTAAAATTTTAAAAACAGCAATTCTATATTCCCACGGGTAAAATTAAAAAGGTGCAAAAAAATCCTTTTTATTATATCAAAACTTAACATTTAGGGTTTTTTTTTGGATTTTTTGCGCACCCATCATGTTCATTGACCCCAAGAAATTACGAAAATCTTAAAACGCAATTTTTTATATTCCCACAGGTGAAATGAAAGGTGAAAAAAATACCGTTTATTAAAACAAAACATAACAGTTAGGTTTTTTTGCCCTTTTGCGAAACCCAGCACTTTTCTTGACGCAGCATCTACGAAATCAAAAAAAAGAAAATTTATTTTTCCCACCCCCGGTGAATTAAAAAGGTGCAAAAAATACAGTTTTTTATTTCAAAAAACATAAACATTTTACGTTTTTTTTTGATTTTTGCCCCTCCACACTTTTCCTTTTAAACCCCAGCTTTCTACGTAAATTTCTTTAAAACAGCAATTCATATTCCCCAAACAGGTAAATTTTAAAAGGGTTTGAAAAAAATTTACAGTTTATTATATCAAAAAAAAACTTTTTAGTGTTTTTTGACTTTTGCGCACCCAGAAATTGTTCTTTGACGAAACTTTACGAAAATTTTTAAAACGAAATTCTAAAATTCACCACAGGGTGAATTGAAAGGTGCAAAAAAATACAGTTTTTTTATATCAAAACAAAACAATACGTTTTTTTTTGGACTTTTGCCCAGTCCGTTTGTTGATAGACCCCTTGCATTTTAAATTTGAATCCGGGAAAATTTTTGTTTTGTTTAGGGGATTTGAGAATAGCTGTGATTTGCTGTCTTTTAATAAGAACTTTCCAAAACTATTCCATACCTTCTCAAATTTTTATATTTTTGAACATGGAGGCTAAATGCAGGTGCAAGCGAGCAAAGAGTGGGGTAGCACATGGAGGTAGTAGGTACGAGAGAAGAGTGCTCCTTCCAGTGCCTGGCTACAACACGCATGCCAGCGGATCGTCAGTTGGCAGGACCGTCAGCGCCTGTCATCGCTGGTCAGGGCCCTGTGAATCTAAGTAACTGAGAACATCTCGCCAATCAGTCCTTCCAGTGGTTAGTTGCAACCCTGCATCTAGCAGTCCTTACCTCCCTCGTCCTCGCAGTCAAACGGCCACAAATGCGTCATGCAGCATCATCATATCTTGTCCGAAACAGAAGCAGCCCAAATGTCAACTCGTGTACCCACCCACTGTGGATAATCCATTTTCTGAAGACATCTTTGAGGACAAAATGCGGTTGGGGTCAGTATAGGCATTTAAAAGATCAAGAGGCCTAAAAAGGAGATTTTCTCTGCTCTGACGCCGCAGTTACTGATGCCATCATAGGAGGTAAGGAAGCCGTCCCCCCCCCCCCCCCCCCCCCCCCCCCCCCCCCCAAACGGAAAAATCCCCGGCGGTCGGCAACGCCTTGAGTGCCCCTTTTGCTTGTAGCCGCAGCTTCCTGGATGCAGAAAGTCAGGATCGAACCAAGTCACCTGTGTTGATGAGAGGATGATGACGACATATGGCGGATCCCATCCTGGTACCTTTCCCGCAGAATATGCTTGCCGAGCGCTTCATCAGTGGACGAGGATGAAGACGATGTGGTAGAGTCAATACGGGACCCGCAACAATAAGGGGGAGGCGGTTGCAGAAGTCCCGATGATATGATTCCGCCACCACGGGTTCAGCCGCAAACCCCGCTCCTCGCTTATCGGCCGTCAAAAAAGTCCATGACCTCTCAAGCCTGGGCCTTCTTTGAGCAAGCCTCTGATTCACCCAGCGATGTCCATATTGCCCATGGGCCGTTTGCCGTAAACCATAAGTAGAGCGCCAAGAACCATAAGTGGTTAACCACCACCAACATGTCTAGTCACATGCAGCGAATGCATGAGTTTTGAAATAAGAGGGAACACTTGGCCAAAAAAGGCCAGACCGATGCCGGGCCTCCAACCACTGTCCACACCCTCTGTCTCCGCCTCCTCCTCCTCCCCAACACCAACGTTTCCTCAGCTGCCCTATGTACTCAGAGTCATGATCAGGAATCATCCTCCGCTTCAAAGCCTCCACCCCCGTCGCCCGATTACCACCAGCACCACCAGAGACCCATCTACCAACCCCTTCTCCTTGCCGCCAGTTTGAAACGACACTGCACGGCCGTACAGCGGCCAGTCTAGCAGCCATCCGTCTTCTTCCAGGTTTGGTAGCAGAAGAAAACCCTTTACCCAAACCACCCAAAGCCAAAAGCCTGAAATGTCGGGCATTGCCAGGCTTTTGGCCTTGGGAAATGTTGCCTTATTCTCCGTCATGTGGACACAGATGGTTTCGCCACGTCATGGCCCTCAATCCCCCACAGCCCCTTCCCGCTTGCCCCCAATACCATTATGCCGAGCAGCATTTCTTTGCCCAGAAAAGAGCGTCCCCTGCCCTGGCCAGCCACGTTGTCATCTAAAATTTCAAGCGCGTTGTCTGCATCTGTGTCCGGAAAGTCCATCTCACCACCGACACATGGACTAGTATAAAGCACGGCCAAGGCCGCTATATCTCTGTGACAAGCTCAATGGGTGAGCTGGGTGGATTCTCTGCTGGGGGTGACGTAGGCTACTTCCAGGTGCTCGGCGCCAACGCCTCTTCATAACCGCAGGGATGGTGCAGGGGTCGCTTTCCCCCAAGGTCCTCGGTGGCATCACGTGCCCAAGAGACACCAGGCCGTGTTGAAATTAATCTGGCCTTGGAGACCGTCCACACACATGTTTTCAGGAGCTGTGGACAGGCTCTAAGCAACGAGACCGAGCGCTGGCTGGTGAACAAGAACCTTGTGCCAGCAAGGTGTGGTAGTGGCGATAACGGGCGAATCTGCTGGCCGCCCTTAAGATCGGTAAGGCTGGAGCACATCCCTTTCCTGGCACAGTGTCATGAACCTTGTCTCCAGAATTTCTAAAGAGCTAACCCGGTCTGGATTCTGCCTGCTGAAGAAGGCTCGAGGTCTGAGGTTCGCACTTCCGCCGTTCGCAACCCTGCTTCGTTCCCGCCTGGCTGCGTTGCCAAGCGTCCAGCTCGGCCTCCCCGTCAACCGTCTCGATTGGTTTGACTGTGGCAACAACGCTGGAATTCCACCCTCCACATGCTCCAGCGATTGTGGCAGCAGCGCAATGCCATTACGCAGTACGAAGTGACACATGGCCTGACAGCAAGCGGTACGTGACCTTCGGGGTGTTGAGCCACCGAGGAGTGGAGGCAGGTGAAAGAGCTCTGCAACCCATCCTTGCCAGTTTTGAAGAAGCCACCAAAATGTGTCAGTGCTCGGAGACAATGCCCATGTCAGCATTGAGCATTTGTTGATCTTAAGATCTGGAACACGTTTGGACACTCTGAAACAACAGTCCCCGGCCAGCGACGGAAGGAGGAGACGACACAATGCGGGACACGGAGGCCCTTTTTTTCTCCCTCCGTCAAATCCATCAAGCCCGACAGGTTTTCACAATTTTCCATCATCGGTCTTCATTAGGCAGTGGATTGGTGTCCAAGCTAGTGCAAGGTGGCGCATCAGCTCACAGGTTGCATCAACTCAGCAAGTCAGGGCTTGTGTTGAAGCTGTGCCGGAGGCATCGGAGGAGGAGGAGGAGGAGGGAGGGAGGAGGAGGTATTCCTAGACACCGATGTTACCGACGTCCCTGCCATAGGAAAGAGGTTGGCGCGAATTTGAGGCTGAGGAGGAAATGAGAAGATAGTTTGCTAGTGCCCCTCGACCCAGAGGGCTTGGGAAATCAAGGCTCCATCTTCTCACATGAGTGCTTGGATGCTCCATTTCCCTCCACATGATCCTCGCATTAAGGCCATCAAAATGAACAACAGTATACTGGGTCGGCCACCCTCCTGACCCCCCGCGGGAACAAAACAAAAAATCAGCAATTTCTTTCCACCCACCCAAATAGAGAGTAAAATGCAGGAAATGAAGAACCTTGCTGAATATGATCACTGGAGACATCGTGTTGCGTACCTGCCTTTCACTTTCCCCAAAAGTCACGTGGAACAACATCCAGCGACGTGACCGCAGTATAGATGCCAAGTAGGCGTACGGCAGCAGCAGGCAAGGGGTAGAAGCCTAATGGGTGACCTCCTGGCTAATCCTTTGTTTAACCACCTCACCGACGCAATCAATGCAGGGCAAACACATCCAACACACTAGAGATCAGTCTTAAGGATCATGGTGCACGACTATCTGCGTCTCAACACCGATGTTTGCATGTGTTTCCCGGAACCCAATAGACTTCTGGTTAATCCAAAATTGACCGAATGGTCCCAGCTGCTCGTCACGCCATAGAGGTTGTTGTCCTGCCCATCAGCCAGCGTCATATCTGAGCTGCAACCTTCACACAGCTGGAGGAGTCATTACAGACAAACGCATCCGCTTTTCCACAGATAAATGGGATCGTTTGACTTTTCATCAAGATGAATCAGGCAATGGACTCTGATGAAGTTGTGGCCCCAATTGCCGAGGTCACCGATTAATTGCCACTCTTTTCACCTTCCTTTTCAAACAGGAAAAAATGGTCCCTCTTGAAAACTTTCTTCTGATATAAAAAATGATCATTTCTTACTGTCAATTTTTATTCCTCTTTCCCAACAGTTCATTTTCTGGTTTTGCTGTGAGTGAGACTGTTAAAAGACAGCAAGGTTTCATGATCAACACCGTATTCCCATTTTACCTCACTTATCTTAAAAGTTTCGCATTTGTCAATGGTTTTGAGGTCATGTTGCTGTGGAGATACAGCAATAATCATGGTCCTTTGGAACAGAAATGTGCTTTCTAAGTGGCATATCTCCCTCACAACTTTTAATAGTTGCTGATAATTCATATTTATAAATTTTTTGGGGTCATGTTGCTGTGAATACAGCCTATAATTATGGTCCTTTGTAACAGAAATGTGGCTTCTAAGTGGCATTTCTCCTCACAATTTTAAATAGTGGCTGGGAAGTCATATTTATAATTTTTTAGGGGTCATGTTGTGTTGTGGAGATACAGCTATAATTAGGTCCTTTGGAACAGAAATGTGGCTTCTAATGGCATTTCCTCTCCCACAATTTTTTAATCGTGCGAGAAGTCATATTTATAATTTTTTGGGGTCATTAGCTTGTGAGATACAATGCAATAATCATGGTCCTTTGTAACAGTAATGGTGGGCTTCTAAGTGGCATTTCTCCCTCACAATTTTTTAGACATGGCTGAGAGTCATTGTTTTATAATTTAGTTTGGGGTCATGCAGCTATTGAAATGCAGCAAATACTAACAGTGTCCTATTATAAAAAATGTTTCCTAACAGACATTTGTTTTCTTCACATTGACCAAAGTGGCTCAAGGGGTCATGCTTTGAATTTTTTAGGGCATTTTGCTGTGAAATGCAGCTATACTACTGGTCCAATTCTAAAAAATGTTGTTTCTAACAGAAATTTTTTCTTCACAATTGTCAAGAGTGGCTCAAGGGTGATGGTGCTGTCATAACATGAAATAGGTATGACACTGTTAATGGGACACTATTGCAAAATGACTTGTTTTGCAGATCTTTAACATACTATCAATCCCTGTATTGATACAAACCCAATATACAATTAAAAAAAGAGAACAAAGAACATGGGTGGGATTCCAACCTATTTTAAAAATGGTGTTTTTTCTAGAATAGCGCAAGTACTTAAAAAACTTGCATGTACAAATAGCTGTTAAAAAAAATGTCCTCAGTAATTTTACAAGGAGGTACATGGAAAACTTGACCAGATGTAGGTTATTCAGAGGACATGGATATGGAGCACGACATGAAACAAAGTACAAGACCAAATTCCTCCAGCACGTTGAGTAAAATGAGAAAAAGAATGCCAAGATAAAGGGCACCTGGGTGGTAACAGTAAAACGTTAACCACCAGTACTTTCCAAGTTAAGCTCAATTGGGTCAACAGTCATACGGAGGGGCAAGCGCTACCCAGGTATTGACTGTGTACAGAGGGAAGGCGAGTTCTCAACACGTCCGCTTCCGCACTCGCTCAGGCACGACATTTTTCGTGCTGCGTTCATCGGGCATTTTTAACCTGCGTGTTAATATAATGACGGAACTCCAGCCGTGGGCTTTCAACCGGCACCCACTGTAACTCCGGCCCTCGGTCATGCTGTGGGCCCAGGACTGGTATAGTCAAAGTCCCAGTTTCAACTAAAATGGTGGTTGAAATACTCCCTTTTTTTATCCGGCACATTTTAAATGTTGGGGTCATGCAGGTTTGGGGGCTCATGCTGTGGCTCAGGACAGGTATAGTGTCAATGTCCATTGAAACTAAAATGGTGGTGAAAGACTCCTTTTTTCCGGCACTTATTTAGAAATGTGGGGGTCATGCAGGTTTGGGGCTCATGCTGTGGCCCAGGACAGTATAATTCAATGTCAGTAAACTAAAATGTTGGTTGAGAATACTCCTTTTTCCGGCACTTTTTTAATAATGTGGGGGTCATGCAGGTTTTGGGGCCTCATGCTGCTTCCGGACATGGGATTATTCCAATGTCCAGTTCAAGTAACTGAGGGTTCCAAATCATACTTACTGCCTTCCTGTCACTTTTTTAATTTGTGGGTGATGCATGTTTAAAGGTCATGCTGTGGGTAGCAAGACAGGGATATTACATGGTCTGTGACATTTTTATTCTGTGACTTTATAACCTAAGTTTGTTGCCTAAGATGGTAGCAACGTATCAAATTCCAATTCAAATATTGAAATTTTGACTGTTTGGGATGTTAATTTCAGCTTCTTTCCACTTCTCCAGCTCTTGTATTGGGTGTAATAATAAGGTGTTTTTGCTCTCCCATAGACTTTAATGTATGCGGCCTTATCGATGCTCACTATCGAAAAAACCTTAATCGCTAGCGGCCTACTACGACAATCGATCGATCTCGAAAGCCAACGCAATCGCTCACACACTAATAGTTGATCCCTCGTCAAATAAGACTTATTCCTGATGGCAAAACCTTTGTTTGGCAAGCCATAGCAATCAGACGTTTTTTGTAGTTGATGATGAGGTTTTTTTCGCCACATGTTCCAGGAGGAATTTTTGGTCCACTCTGATTGCAGCACAATCTGTAAATCATTAAGAATTTTGAGGCTGTCGCTTGGCAACTCGGAGCTTAAAACTCCCTCCATAAATTTTCTATGGAATTAAGGTCTGAGACTGCTAGCCACCTCCATGACCTTAATGTGCTTCTTTCTGAGCCACTCCTTTGTTGTCTTTAAGTTTTGAGTCACTGTTTTGCTTGAAGACCGAGCCACGACCAATTTTTAATGTCCTGGTGGAGGGAAGGAGGTTGTCACTCAGGATTTTACGATACATGGTTTCATCCATTCTCCCACAGATGCGGTGAAGAAGTGCTGTGCTCTAAGCCAGCGAAGAACACCCACCCCCAAAACATAATGTTTTCCCTCCTCCAATGCTTAAGCCAGTGGGGATTGTGTATCTTTGGGTCATAGGCCAGCAATCTCTTCATCCAAACACAGCAAGTTGAGTTAATGTCAAAGGGCTCAATTTTTGTCTCATCTGACCACAGCACCATCTCCCAGTCACTCACAGAATCATCCGGGTGTTCATTGGCAAACTTCAGATGGGCCTGCACACGTGTTTTCTTGAGCAGGGGGACCTTGCAGGCACAGCAGGATTTTAAACTATTATGGCGTAAGTTTACCAATTTTTTTTCTTGGTGGACGTGGTCCCAGCTGGCTTGAGATCACTAGCAAGCCCCCCAGAGTATTTTTAGGCTGATTCTCCTTTCCTCTGATCAAGAATCCCCCATGAGGTAAATTTTTTGCATGGTGCCCCAGTCGACGTCTTTTTTGTTTTTCTTCCATTTTTTGCTATTGCATCGACAGTTGTTCCCTCACCCGGTTTTAGGGTTTTTGTAGCCCTTTCCCGTTTTGCAGGTCTATAATGTTGCCCCTGAATCCTTAGAAAGCTCTTTGGTCTTTTCCATGTTGTAGAGCATAGAGTCTGTTTAAATTTGAGTTGTGGACAGAGGTTTTTTTTAAAAGGTGACTTTTTTAAAAACAGCTGTTTTTAATGCGGGAAAATGAGTTGTTTAGGACACTAATAGTCTGTGGGACCCTTAATTTTAATGCTTATTTGGGTCAAATACTTTTTTTCTCAGCAAAATGAAAAAATTTACTAATTTTATAAAATTTATTTCTGGATCTTTTTTTGGTACTTATCTTCAATTTTAAAATTAACCTACCTTAAAATTACAGACGTTCATGTTTTGTCAGGGGGAAAAAATTTTTAACCAATCAGCAAGGGATAAAAAAAATTATTTCCTTCCTGATATAAAATTTTATATAATAATATATATTGATATATAGTTATATATATATTTATATATTTTTTTATATTTTTATACAGTTAAAACCAGAACTTAATACACTATGTAAAAGACACTTATGTAAACCTTACCTGTTTTAGGTAAATTTGGGGGATTCCCAAAAATTTTTTATATTTCCCAAAAAATCCCCGAAATTGAGAGAGTTTTTCTTAAGGCTTTTATTACTTTCTCCCAAAGTCAAAAGTTTACTACTTTTTCATTAGTATATCGTAGCATTCCCCTTAAAATGTATATTTGGGTAAAAAATGTTTTGGAAAACATTCCAAAAGTTCTCACAATGGGGTAGGAATTTTTGGGCCCATTTCTCCTGACAAAACTGGTGAACTGAGCCATATTTGTAGGTGTTTGCTCGCCCCTCCTTTTTTGCTTTGCCCAAAAATTTTAAAAAGGGATTAAGATCAGGGCTTTGTGAGGCCACCCCCAAAACATTGATTTGGGTTTTACCCCTAAGCCACTTTGTACCATTTTGGCAGTAGTTTTTGAGTCAGGTTCCTTTGGAAACCCAATTTTACCCGTTTTAATTTCAGGTGATGTCTTGAATGTTGCTTCAGTATTGCCCATAATTTAAACTTTCCTCATAATCCCAATCTTTTTTTGTGAAGTGCACCAGCCCCTTTGCAGCAAAACAACCCCAAAATATATTGCCACCCCCATGCTTCACATTTTTGGATGGTGTTTTTACCTTTCAAGCTCTCCCTTTTTTCCCCCAAATGTAACGATGGAAATTGGCCAAACATTCACTTTAGTTTTGTCAGAACCGGGACATGCCCTAAAAATGGAGGCTTTTTTCCCTGTGTGCTTTTTAAAAACAAAAATCTGGCTTTGATATGTTTTTTTGGAGTAATGGTTTTTCCTGGCAAGTAGCCTTGCACCCCAAGTTTATACTGTGTCGTCTCATGTGGATAGTGACACAATCTTCCCAATTTCCACCAGCATCTTCGCAGTCTTATCCTTTTGTTCTTGGGTTGATATCACATGTGGGCCCCAAAGCATGTTTACTTGTTACACAGAACCCTGTCTTTTTCCCGAGGGGTATGATGGCTGGACTTTTTCCATCTTGTTTGTACTTACATTTTAAATTGTTTGTACAGAAAAGGGCACCTCCAAAATTGTCCCCAAGGATGTTCCGACTTTGCAAGTCCCAGTTCTCTTCCTGTATCTTGGTGATTTCTTTAGACTTTCCCATGATGTTAAAAAAGAAGCGTTGTTTCTGGTGTGTTTAAAATTTACATCCACAGGTGTGTATCTAATTAACTCAGATTTTACCTATAACATGTGCTATATGCGGCACATCAAATACTTTTTAAAAAATCAAGAAACATTTTAAATATTAAAATATTTAAAAATGACACTATGATGTCTTAAAGACATAACGGGGATTGGTAATATGGGACCCTAACAGCTTTCTAAAATGAGCTGTCACTCTACAGTGAAATAAATAGATGTTACATTACATTTTTCTCCCTTTGCGGTTTACATAACTTTCATTCATTTTAATGATGGAGACTGAAACTGTTTCATTTCTAGGGTTGCTGGGATGCTAGAATATTATTAAAGGTGTATTCCCATCACGGCAAGTTCTGCCAGAAGGGCCAATTTCTTTAAAGTAACCAATTTTCAAAATGCATGTTATAAAAATATGTATGCTTTACCTGATACAGGCCTTTTTTGCACCTTAAACTTGCTCAATTGTCTACATGGATAACAACCCCCACGGTGTGCTTTCAACGGTGTCTGGTAAAGCACCGTCACCTCACATTTTGGCCCCAGCCTTGCTATACTTTTCTTAAAAAAATGGACAATACAGACAACTGGCATCAGCACGCAGCTTCCCTGTACATGCTCATTCCTGAGACTGCTATCTGAACTTTTTCACCCCAACAGTGGTTGGTAACCAGGAGACAAGAGAGAAAGTTAGGGTGCAAAAAAAGCCTGTATTAGGTAAAGCATACATGTTTTTTTAATAACATGGATTTTGGAAATTGCCTGTTTTACAGTAATCAGCCCTTCCAGCAGCACTTGCCATGTCGGGAATACCTCTTTAAGTTCTGAAAAAAAGTATCCCATCTATATACCTTTTCACCATCATTAAGATAGATCATTGTGATGTAAAGTGACCCAGAGATATAAGTTGAGAAAAGTATGTGGCACCTAAACTGCAGTTCAGGTTCATGCAGTATCTTCTAATTTAATCATCTTCTGATTTCCACACAACCCATAATTAAAATTCAAATAAAGTCATAATAAGACCCCTTAAATGACAATAATCCTACTTGTTGCTTTTTCAAAAGGAATACTTTTTTGGGCACTCGAGTAAAAAAGCTGGAAAAATAATTTTAAAAAAGTCAGTGTTAATCACGGTGATCTTTTTAAACCCAAATTTTTTTGTTAAAAAAAGCTTGTTAATTAAATATCAAGAAATATCAACTAAAGAGTATTTAGAGTGTAGGCATTTGGGAAGCAAAGATTTGGATAAAAATGTACGCAGATTATTCAGCCTCAGATTTACTATGTTTCGAAAATAGTGTTGTGTGTTTTTGCAGATCTCTGCTGGAATCTGAAGGCAGCCTGGAACCATTTCTTTCCCACTCTCTTTGTTCAAATTGCCTACTTTTGTAATATTGTGCAGGGCTCCAATTATACCAGTAGGTAAAATAGGTTGACAAGTCAATTGCTTAACATGTGACAATAACATCAATAGATTTTGCATGAAGATTCGGCATTGTGCACAAACTGATGACTGTGATTTTTGTTAAAGAACACCATCAACATTTAATTAAGGTCTTTGACCTCTGCTGCCCTGCAGTGCACATTACTCAGCTCTCACGTATGCTGCTGTGGGATTTCACAAGTGACCTATTATAGACTTTATGATAGTAGGGTAAACATTTAAGGATTTTTCTTTTAAAGATAAAAGCAATTTGAACTCCATTTTAAATATATAAGAGATGGTTTGCTTGCCCCAGGACTTGAGTACTAGGTGGTCACTGATTGGAGGTGGCATAGCTAGAGAAGAGGGCTTTCAGGGCAATTGCCCTGGGTTTTGACTGCCAGGTTGGGTTTCAAGAAACCATGTTGCCTTGGTCAAGGTATTTATTTAGAAACAGGTCTAGGACAATTAAATGAACCTTTGCTCCCACTGAAGGAAATACAAGCTACAGCTCTGCTGACCAGAACAAGGGGCAAGGACAGACAGGAGAGCAGCTATGGAAAAAATCATACCCAAAGTTATAACTTGAAGCTTCTGTGTCCCAAAGCAAAGGCAATAGCAGTGTCTCAAATAACTATTTGGTAATTATAATACTGTTGACTTATCATGGGGAAAATGGGCCTTTCCACCCCTTTAGGCATTAGTGCCTAGGAGGAACTGGTACCTCTGCTCCCCCCATACCTATGTCTTGTACGAAGTAATTGGGTAGAGCATGACCAAAGCTTGGATGAAAAGCCAGCTGCACTTAATTGTTTCAAACACTGAAGGACATCTTATAGTCATATAAAACACTAAAAGACAAAAAGCACACAAGATAAAAGTTTGGAAAACAAAACTAAAGCACACGGACAAAAAGTTAACTACTAAGTACTATGACTGCCATCATCTTAGTGTCATTATCCCCATAT
This sequence comes from Phyllomedusa bahiana, assembly GCA_025379985.1. Lineage (NCBI taxonomy): Eukaryota > Metazoa > Chordata > Amphibia > Anura > Hylidae > Phyllomedusa > Phyllomedusa bahiana. The sequence goes on along the minus strand of JAODAL010001704.1, from coordinate 71,852 downwards.
GGATAATCTATCATGTCCTATGGGTATAAAACCCAGAGCAGCTGCTTGGACTGGGCCTTTTTTGTAGCAAAGTTGGCCCAAGAAAAGGTAGGCATGTATTACACATTTGTAAATGTACAAGTTTTAGAGGAGGACAACCCTCTTCTTAGGGCACATCTTGGTATGAAAACAATTTAACAGGGAAAGAAAAAATGATACCATGCTGGAAGCTGATTCTCTGAAATAAAAACTCGAAATTTTAGTAAAACAGTATATGAATGTTCTTACATTAGGGCCCCATGTATAAGCTGTTTTGGTCTAAATACTCTTTTGCCATGTAATTATGGGGAAAAAAGAGAGTTTTATACCAAAAACGTTTCATACAGGTGGCCCTTAGTATAGCTGTCAGCAAAGTGTGCATATATTGACAGTGGGGGAGGAGGACTTTGGGAATGGCTTATCTCCTGTTGAAATCCAACATACCTGATCCTTATTTCCCCTCAACACCGACTGCTAGGGGTGATGTGTTATAAATCTATACAAATTAGATAGTTGGCCAATCCCACCATAATCTGCAGGTTTGGCCGACTTTCATCTAATGTGCATCAGAATCTTAAGTGTTCTGGAGTGGTAGACTCTAGTAATTGACTTTAGAACAATTCTCAGTCACTGTTATCGACCTGTCTCCCAGATTAACTGTAATTCTATTAAACAGAGCTGTTTGCAAGGATTGATGTAAATTTTAAATTCTTCATTTCCAAATTATTTAACAGATAAAAAATAGCTGTTAATAAGATTCAATGCTAGCATTACATTGCATTATGTCACCTGTTTCTTCATCATAAATGTAAAACCCTATTTTTGAAAAATTTTGGGGAAAGGGAGACATTAGGGGCCTTTTGATGAAAACGTCTATGTGTAAAATTTCTTTGTTGCCCTAGCAACAAACAGAGCTCACTTCAATTTTTATTTAGTGCTCTGGAAAAAATTAAAGCTAGCTAGGTTTGGTTGCTAGGGGGAACAAAGACAGTCTTACTGCTTGACAGTTTTCATACATAAGGCCCATTGTTTTAAATCTTAAGGGTGTTCTCCCCCATTGTTTATAAAACCCCGTCTTTTACAACAACTTCAGGCTCACATTTCTTAGACGTCGGGCTCATGGCAGCTCCTTATGTCCGCCCACCTGCTGCTTGATGAAGGCTCAGGATGACCCAAAATGTTGCATACCTTCACAAAGCATTAATGGTTTACTTTATTGCCCGCAAAAAAAACATTTTGGAGCAAGGAACCTAGACTACATCGGCATTCAGCAGGACATCAATGCCATTGCTATATCAGCATTCCATGGTCTCTTACTATTGGACAGAAGAACATTCAGAATTAACTTCCACATCGGGGGGGGGTAATTCTTAATTGAGCCCCCCGTTCCAGACTTGGAAATGGATCAGAGGACAACCCCAAGGGGCTAATATCTCAATTTTGTCTTGACTGTATTCCAGTAACTTTAAATGTTTAGGCTATGTCCCCCGGCATTTTTCAAACTTTTTAATCTGAAAAACATATTTAAAAAGGGTGCGTAAAAGTATCCAAAAAACATATAAAGCGTGGTACGTGCTTGGATACATTTTCGTGCACAGAACGCACCCCAAAAATTTTAAATAGGTGCCGTGGTAAAACGGGTCAAGAATTGACTGTAATTCTTGATCTGTTTTACGCATCCGAAAGACTCATGTAAAACACATATTGTCTAATTGACGATACGTGTTTTACATTGGTTTCAATGTAAAATCACCCTGATCATTGTTGAATTTGGGGTCTGTTTTTCGGTACATAAAACGTACCCGAAAACGTATTAAAAAACGCCATGTGAACTTACCCTTACAGTTACCAACTGTATTTCTACTACAACTTTTTCTTGACATTGTCCTGAGAATTACAGCCTTCTATTATCACACTAATTTGCCAAGACCCTATAGCTCTGCCATGTTGTAGGCACTTCCCAGCCAAATGATTGATCTCACAGTCACTGGGTACAATGGCAACCATAAGGATAAATGGTCATAAAGCGGACAAGTATAACACCAGCATGAAGTTTTAACACAAATTAGCCTTGTTTTCAAATTAATTGCTGATGGCTACAGGATTTTGCAGGTAAAAAATGCTGATTATCTGTAAAACCACGCTGCCATCAACAATCAATTTGAAAACTGTGCTGTGTTTTAGTGAAAGCAAGTCAGTGCACTTATGACTTGCTGTGGCCTCTGCGTGGAAACTTACCCTTAGGCAAGGTCTACACAGCATAGTTAAAATACCGTTGTAAATCAGATGGTACTTTAACTTTCGCCACACCATGTTTTCTGGTGTGGGTTTACACTAAAAACCACTGTCAGTTGCCAGTACACTGGGGCTTCTTGAATCCATCGTGAATTCGGCAGAAGATAATACATGTTCTCCGCCGAACAGCCAGTGGTTTAGAAAACCCACAGTACAAAATCCGTGCTATATAGACTACAGCACTGATTTTCTATTGTGTTCTTCACAGCACTGGTTGCAGTTGCATTTTCCGCGGATTCTAAATACTGAATCCGCCAAAAATCCGACCATCAACCAGTGCTGTGTAGACTTAGCCTTAGACCTTCTGTGCCAAGGCAAAAATAGATTATGTGAGTTTATTTCCTGTTGCTTACATATCACCAACATAAAACGCAGTGCTGCACACTAATCACTCACAGCAGCCCATGACTGAATTCTCTATTTCAATTAATTATTTTTTTTTGGCCTGTTAGAGAAAAGTGATGCAAACAGGTGTAGAACATACAGATTCTATGTACACATTGCCCTTTGTAAAATTTTATCCCAGGACTCCAGTGCTACAAGACAAAAAATGCTAACTATTGAGCCATTGTGCTGCCCCTGGTGGATGGATGATTCCCGGCCAAAAATACTAAGAAATCACTTGATTCCTGTGTAGGACTGCTCTTCAGGGCGAAAATACACAAGGATCCAGTTTCATATGGCCAAAACCACACTCCTACACGGCCACTGTTCATACGGCCATTGGGGGTGTGGTTTCAGCCGCAAGTGGCCAAACTGTCATGTATTTATGTCCTTTAGGCATCACATTTTATTATCTATATATGTGTGATAAATATTATACAAATTAATATGCACTTTATAGATTTGCACATAAAATGAGAAAATATAATACTAGCTGTAATAAAAGAAAAAATAAAACCCCCAAAAAGTGATAATCAACATCAAACAATATGAAATAAATAGCGCAGGTGCACACTGCGATGGTTGTAACACAAATGCAGACACACAAAATACAGCAAAACACAGTATACGAAGATAAGAATGCAAATAACCAATCATGGCATTATAATATTCACTGCCTTACTAGAACTGGTACATTGATGTCTACAACTATGAATTTCCAGCAGTGTTCACTGATTTCATTTTGATGGTAATTGACTATTATTGAGTTAATAAGTAATTTTTTACCTGCACACAAAATCAATACGGTAATGATTAGACAATCCAAAGCCATGGCTTAGCTAGAAATGCCAATACATATTATCCTTAAGTTGTCTTTGTGTTAAATTGTTGCTTAGATGGGTGCACGCATGGATGGCAAAATACATAGATTTATGTTCAATGTGCATCTAGATTGCAACTTATTTATCTCCGCTGTACCAGACTGAATGTTATTGGACTTCTATAAAGGCAAAAGTTTTCGTTTTGTCCAGGGTATCCTGGTCTGACCTTAGCTGTCAGATGACTCTTATCACAAGTCTCTGCAATCATCTGTCCTGAGAAGTTGAAGAACACCTCCTCTGCAGATATTCATTGTTACTAGTTGAGAGCTTGCCTGTGAAATATGGTACTGCATTATTACCAGCATTATAAAATCATTTCCACAGTGACACTGTGCTGCCAGGTTGCTGTATGAAAGCTGTTCAAATCTTAGAGAAGGAAGCAGCATTACCGTACCTTACCAGAAAAGTTACTGAAATCTATTACGAAGTATAGTTGTGCATTTTAAATAGTCCTCTTCTAGTTTAATGCAAATTGCTGTGATTTCATGACAAGCACTAGTGAAGCACATACAAACTCCTTCTTTACTTATAATTGACACTAAACTGACTACAGCCTGCGGCCACAATGGGGTGGCTTTGAGCACACTAGAACTATTATGGTGCAAAACTTGAGGTGAAGACTGTGATTCTGAGATTTGAACCTCCAGACCTTATGGCATATTACACAGAAATAATTGACATCTAATTTGATGTAGACAAATTGCTTCACAAATGATTAATACCTGGTAAAGCTGACATTAGAAATACATTGTTTGCATATCACTAGGAAATCTATGCCTTCTGCCTTTTATACACAGTAGTTTTGATGAAATAGGTCCCTGTTGGGTTCCCCACTGCTTCAACTAAACTTGTGAAGAATTTTTGATTCTGGACAACCAGAACCCAAATTTTTTACCCTAACCCTTACTCTAAGACTATCCAGTGACGCGCCGGACTGGGGCCCCGCCCTCTCGGGGGGGGGTGGGAATGACCCGGTTTGATGGGCTTTTTGGTCCCGGAGGCGCTTGATGCATTCGGGGGGTGGCTAAAAACCCCCAGGGGGGGGTCTTGGTTTAATTTTGTTCGGGGGTGGGGGTAAACTTTTTGGCCGGGCTTTGGGGCGGACAAAAGGTTTAAATTTTTAACCCCCCCCCGCCCGTGGCCCTGGAGGAGCAGCCCCACCCAGGGTTTGTGGGAGGTGAATAGTAGGACCCCCCCCCCCCTGCTTTTGCCCCCAAGTTTGGGCCCCCGCCCCACAGGTGGAAAAAAATTTGAGGCGATTGGTGGAATTTTGGGAGAGGGGGCTGCGTGGCTACAGGGGGGGAAAAATTTCCAGTGGGGGTAGTTGGTGGTGCAAGGCCTGTGGGGGCGCTTCAGGTAGAGACAGAAGCGCGGCCCCCAGGAAGGCGGGGCCAAAGGCCTCCCCCAGAGGTGCCCCCAATTGAATGACCCCGTGGGCTGCCGGGGGACGGGGGGACCCCTGGGGGGGCCCCTCGGGTCGGGGGGATCCCCAAGGGCCCCCGGGGGTGGTCCCTCTGGGTTTCGGGAGGAACCCAAAAGTGGGCCCGGCGAGCTCTGCGGGGGGGGCAGCGGACCCAAAAAAACCAGCTGGGGAGGGTCCGCTGTCGCCCCATTGCCAGGTTTTCCGGGGGTTCGGGGGTTTTTAACGGGGGGGTTTCCCTTCTGGCGAGGGGGTTTTTGGGTGGGGGGGAAACCCCCCCAAGGCACGGAGGCGGTTGATCGGGACAGCGGACGGATCGGGGGGAGGCGTGGACCCGAGGGGGTCCCAGGGGGGGAAAAAACCGGTTTTCCGGCCCCTGAGGGGGGAGCCCGTCTGCAGCGACGGGTTTTTTGCTTCCGGCAGGGGATGGAGAGCGCCCGTTCCCCCCACGGGCCTGGGCCCCGGTCGGCCCCCCCCCGGATGGGATTAAAGGGCCTTGTCCCGGGTGTCGGGCAACGGAAGACGGGTTTGGAGCACGAGGGAACGGGCAAAAAAGGGGGCCGGGGTTTAGGTGGTGGGTTTACAGGGGCCCCCCGCGGGCCTGGTGGGAAACAAAATCTTTTGTTGGTTTTTTTCCCCCTGCTTTTTTTGCGATCCCGGGGGGGGACAGTTTTTAGGGAAAAGGGGGGTCCCCGCGCAAAGGCCCGAGGGGCTGTTTGGGGGGAGGGGCGGCCCCGGGGGGGTTGGGGGGGTGGTTTTTGGAAGCAGGTTGGCTTGGCGGTTTTGCGGTGCAAAGCATTGCGGGCCCGGGTTTATGGGGGATTTGGGGGGTTGCAGTGGGGGGTTCCCGGGGTTCCGTTGGGGGGGTGGGGTTTCCCCCCCAGCGGGCGGGGGCAAGCGGAAACCCCGGCGGGTAGGTGGGGGGGGCTTTTCTGAAGTGGATTCTGGGTGTCTAGGCATAGAAAGTGGTGTTAGGGTTTATCCTTTGAAAAACTGACAAGGAGAAAAAAGGACAGAGTGCGGTTGGTTGACAGGGCCCGGGGCGAGGTGTATGTTTTCCCTTTTGGGGCCCCCCGGGGCGCATTTTAAAGTAGGGGGGTGAGCAAAAAGTTTTGGAATTTGGGGGGGAAGGGGAATTTTGAATTTTTGGGGTGGAAATTTTTTTCCCCCCTTTCCCCCCTTTGGGGAAAAATTTAATTTGGGCCCAAGGGGGGGAAAAAAAAAGGGAAGAAAGCAAAAAGGGAAAACAGGAGGAGAAGAGGGGGAGGTGGGTTTGGGATTCCCCAGTTTCCCCTTTGGGCCCTGAAGCGTTTCCCAATATTGGCAAGGGTGATTGGGGGAAAAAGGCGCCAGAAAAAGTTGGCGTTTTTTTTTTTTGGTTATAGGGGCTCGATTGGTGAGGCGAAACCCGGGGGTTTGGGGGCAGGGGTTGGTTGCGTTACAAAATGGGGGGTTTTTAGGCAGGGGAAACGGTAAGGCCGTCGATTCGTTGGGACCAAATGCATTTTGGGGTCTGTTTTTAAAAAGGGTTTGGGCCCCCCCAAGAATTTTGGCCCCACCCTTTCATGGGGGGGGGCCGGTTTTTGCCGCGGGCCCATGGAGGTTCCACTGGGGGGGGGGGGCCGGGGGTCAAGTGGGGGCCTGCTGGGGCATTTTAAAACGGCGGGCAATGTAATTTGGGGACAGGATGCAAATTTAAGAAATATCGGGTTCGTTTCTGCGGGGGCCTCCCCCCTTGCGGGGGTTCCAAAATGCTTCAAAAAGGGAAAGGGAAAAAGGGGGGGAGCCCCAAAAAGTTTATGGGCGTGACGCAGGTGAGGGCTGCGCGAGAGGGAAACCCTTTTTCTGGCCGGGGTTTAGGGATTGGGGCGTTTGGGGGGGCGTTTTTTTTGCGGGAAAGGGTTTTGCGTCTTGGGGGTTTCAGGTTTCCTTCTCGGGGGGTTCATAAAGGTTCCTTTTTCAGTTGGGAACCTGAAGTCGGCTTTTTGGGGCACCATCATTTGGTGTCGGGAAAAAATTAAAAAAAGGGAAAGGTGTTGTTTAGGGAGAATGGGGGGGCCTTTTTAAAAGGCCACCTTGCCCGGATTTAGGGGTTTATCATGCTAGGGGGGGGGGTACCAAAAAAAAAAAGCGAAAAAAGGGTTTTCGGCTCATACATCCCCCTTTCGTTCCCAAAAGGGGGGGGCTCCGTTAATAGGGAATTAGACCGGATTTTGTGTTTCCGTAGTTTACACATTCTTTGATGAGATGTAGGTTTGGTTGGGACTTTTTGGGGGTGGGGTCGTTTTTGGGAAAAAGGGGCAGATATCAAAGTGGTTTTCGATTATTGCCTTGTGCATCCCTAGGAGTGTGTTTTTGTTGGGGTTTTTTTTTGGGAGGGGAATTTTTTTTGGGGGTTTAGGGGGTCTCCTTTTGGGGTGTTCGTTGTCCGGGCCCCTTTACTTTGAGGCTTTTTATTTCCCTTTTTTGGTGTGGGTTGTGGGGATGTGTGGGGTCTAAATTCCATCACCCAATTACTAGCGATTCTTTGTTTTGTGGGCCCGGGGGGGTTTCTCCAGTTTGGGGGTCTTTGGTTGCAATCGTGATTTGGGTGGGGATGGGTTTTGGGGTTTCCCTTTTGGGCGGGGGGGGGGGGGAAGGGGGAACTGGGGCCCTTTTCTTGTTTAAAATTTCTGGGTATTTCCCATGATAGGGTTTTCCCCATGGGTGTGGGGTTCCCGGTGGAGAAGCTGGGGGCCCTTACGGAGGAAGTTCGGGAGGGAAGGGCTTTTTGAGGAAGGTGCGCTGGGGAGTGCAGTCATTGTGGGCAAAACTAAATTTTGCCTGCGGTTTTAAATCCCAAAGGGGCCGGGTTGTTTGTCGGCGCTTGGTTTGGGTGGGACCGTGGGGGGAAAAAAAGCCCCCACCCACTTTGTGGGGCCTTAAATTAAGGAGAATGGGGAAAGGATTTGGGGGTTGGGGATCCTTTTTAGTGAAGTTTTAATTGGTCGGTCCATTATAAGGGGGAAAGGAAGTGAAAAAATCAGGAGGGGGGACTTTTTCCCGATGCGACGGGCAGCTGGGCTTTGGGGTCATCTGCGGCACAAGCTGGTGCCCCGGCCCCGGGGCCCTGACTATTGGGTAAAATCCCGTTGGCCCAGGAACTTGGCTTTTCTGGAATTTTTCCCCCTTTTGTGGGGGCCCGTGGAGGGTGTGGGGGGCCCCAGTTCAGAGCGGGGAAAAGGGTCAGTTTTTTCATTGCGACAATTTGGGGGTGGTGCAAGCCATCCAACCAAACCCCCTGTACCCTTAAATCCCCTCGGGGTTTCCCCTGCTTCGGTTATTGGTGCTCCGTTGTTTGGGTGAACTTTGGGTGGTGGCGGAGCATGTTTCAGTGGTATTGAATGGGGTTGTGCTCTCTGTTCGTTTTGCAGTGGGAGCGGTTCGGGGCTCTGGCCCCATCAGCGGAGGGGTCATGGGAAAAGAGTGCCCTTTAATCTCTGGAACGGGGGCCCCCGGGTGCTGCCATTTGATTGGGTGCTTCGCTGGCGGGGGGGGCCCTGGGTTTTTGAAGGGTTGGGGTTTTTGGGGACAGGGTGGTTGGGGGGTTTTTGGGTTTTCGTTTCCCCCAGAGGAGGTTTGAGCTGGGGGGGGGCTGCGGGCCCTTGGTGGCGCAACGTACATCGCAGCGGGGGGAATCGGCGGAAAAAATTTGCCTTTTTTATGTCGGGGTGGCTTTCGGTTTTATTTGGCGGGGGGGAGGAGGGACCTCCAAAGGTTTTTGTGATTTTTCGGGCGTTGGGGGGTTTTTTAGACCGGGGGTGGCTAGGGATTCACGGGCCGGGGGGTCTTTGCCCTTTTAGAGCGGTTTTGGGGGGGATTTTTTGGGTGGACGGGGCCCGAGCCCTCTTTCGAGTTTCCCTATTTAGGTTGGCTTTCTCCTTGCATTTTTCGGGTTTGGGGAGGGGGGGAGCTGATGTTTCGTTTGGGCGGGGAGGGGTGGGGTTTTTGAAAGGCGGTGGTGTCTGGGGGGGGGGGGAAGCCTTGGTTTTTTTGGGTCGGGAAGTAAAGGGAACGCCAAAATTTTGGGGGGGGGGAAAAAAGGGTGGTTTTGGGGTGGGGTTCAAGGGGCAGTGATGTCCCCCTTTTGAAATGTTTCCCAGGATTTTGTAGTTTTCCAGGCGGGGGGAAAAAGGGGGGGGGACCAGCCTGGTGCACGAAGAGGGTTTATCGTCCAGTTTCCCAAATTTTCAGGGGGCTTCCGTAAAAAAGCCCGGGAGCGGTGGGTCTTGAAGGTTCGGATTTTGCACCCCCACTTTTTTAAAATTGGGGCGGGATGAGGCCGCTGGCGGGGGTTTTTAAGTGGGATTTGGGTTTGGGGGAAAATTTGGGGGGAAATGGGGAAGTCGAAGGTTTAGGATTTATGTTCGCCCACCACTTGGGGGCCCGGGGGTCTAGATTTAAAAAAAAATAGGGGGGGGGGTTGGGAGAGGCGTGGGGGGGGGTTTTTTTTATGTATTTTTCTTTTCTTCCGTTCGGCCCGGGGGTTTTGGGTTTTGGGGAATTTCGGGGGCCCTTATAGTGTTTTGGGGGCGCGGAAGGGGGGGGCTTGTTGGGACCGGGGGACGGGCGGACAACTGGGTTTTTCCGGGGCCGTGGCGACGTTTTCTTTTGGTTTTGGAGGGGCGTTGGTATGGGGTGGTTGGGGGTTGTCCCAGAGTTTATGCGGTATGCAGGGGGGGACGGGCCCTCCGGAGCCCTGGTGCTGCTGCTGGGGGGAAATTAAATTGGGATCCTATTTCCCGGGGAAAATTAGTTGGGAAATGTGAAGCAGGGATCTTTTGCAGTTATGGAGGGTTCCTATCCGAATTTGGTGATAGTTTGGTCGGTATTGAAATTCCGGCACCAGTGGGGGGGGGGCTGCTCGGGGCAAGCATTTAAAACCAATCGGGGGGGAAAAATTAAAGGGCGATAGGAAAATTTTTTTGGGGGGGAACGGGGGGTATTTGGGTTGGTAAACCCGAGCTGGAGTGGGTGGGAAAGGCCCAAATTTTTTGGAGATGGGGTTCAAATGCGGGTGCTGGCTTTGAATTGTGGGGCCCCCGGGTTTCAAGGGAAAGGGATTGAGAGAGCCCTAGGTGTGGTGGGGGTGTCGGTTCATGAGGTGGTCATGTACCTCCCGGTGGAGCTTTAGGTTCCCTTGGGGTGGAAGGGTTTTTTGGGGGGGGAAATCCCTTTGGGGGCTTGGGGGCCCCCCCCCCCCTCGGTGGGGGGCGTGACATGAACCGGCTCGATGGGCATGGGCCCCGGGCGCATGAGCTTCGGGGGCGGGGATTTTTGTTTTTCGTGGGGTGGCTAAAAGGTGCGGACGTGGGGCGAGGGTTATTTAAGCCCCGCCCGTCGGACCGAGGAGCAGGGCAGCGCGCCCTGGGAGGGGGAATAGTCCTCCCCCAACCCCCCCTAAAAGGGGGGTTATAGTGGTTTGGGGGGGTCAGAAAGGGGGAAAATGCATATGTCATGGTGGCCCTTGGCGGCTGAGGGGTTTTTTGGGGGGGTTTTAAAAGAATAATTGGGGGGGGAGGGCCTTGGGGTAAAGGGTTCCCCCGCTTTTGGTTTTGGGGCGGCCCGGGGGGAAGGGGGGCCCCCTTCGGGTTTTATCCCGGGAGGAGGGAAAAAAGGGGGAGCCATAAAGGGATGGCTTTTTGGGGGGCCCCCCAGCCCGGGGGGTAAGGCCCGGGGGGAACGGTGGTTGTTCCCTTCGGGAAATTTTTGGGGGCCGGGGGCCCTTTTTTTAGTCCAAAAGGGCCTTGGGGCCCCTTGGGGCGGGGGTTTTGGGCTTTGGTTTTTGGGGGGTAGGGGGTTTTGGGGAGGTATATTTTTACCATATTTAATATATAAATATTATATATATATATATTAGATACATTTTGGGTTTAAAAAGGAGCTTTAGGTTTTGGGGTAAGGGGGATTTTTTTAGGTACTATTAAAATATTTATATATTTTAATATAAAATTTTTATTTTATATATATATAGATATTATTTATATATAATATATATATAAAATAAATTTTTTTATAATATATATATATATATATATATATAATTTTATTTTTTAATATATAAAATTATATTTACGGGGGGTTGTTATATATGTTTTTAACTGGTTGTTATTTTTTTTATGTTTTATTATTAAAAAAAACGGCTGCTTTGGCCAATTAAATTTCCCAAATCGGTAGTCAGGGTCATCATTGGTGGGGCCCCGGGAAACAAAAGGGGCTAAAAGGAAGGGGGGAAAAAAGGGGGGGGGTGGTCTGGCTTGTGTGTGATTGACAGGTAAGTAGGGCAAAGCTACCTCAGCGATGCCTTGGGGTCATGAGTATACTATGCATTTTACGGATGCACTTACAACTCTGTGGGGCATTTACCCCTCCTGGTTTCCCAGCTTTAAATTTATTTTTGGTTTTTAAAAAATTACAGGGGGGTTAAGGTTTTAAAGGGTTCCAAAACCGAATTTAGGGCCCCACTGGGGAAAACCCCCAAAGGAACCATAAGTTGATGCAAATATTAGGCTCGGAATAAAGGTTAGGGTTCTGAATGATCCATTGCTAAAATCAGATTTGTACCAACTAAAATAAAAATGCTTAGATTAAATTTGACATCAAAAAGAATCTGAAGCACAACACTACTTTTGAGTCACAGGTCACAGTAAGCAAAAATTCAGCATTAAGTTTAGTGTTCTGCCATGACAGTTCACTAGTCTTAAAAGTCTCTGAAATCCAGCCACTGGTAACCAGAAAAGCCCTTCTCTGGAGGGGCTTGGAAATTTGGGGGTGTAGGTGAGTTTTAAGGGCATTTCAAATCCACTTCAAGTAGGAAGTCTAGTTTCCTAAAACAATTTTATATACAGTTTTCTTGAAGGACATTCTCTGCTCAGGATCATTATTAGCTAGAGTGGAGAATGGTCCCATTGGACTACCTGTGCTGTTCTACTAAAAATCTATGGAGGTGGAGCTGCAGTGAAATTGAACCCTTGCTGCCAGTTTTTACCACATATACAGATGACAGGGGTTTGGTGGGGCATTTTATAATCAATTTATTGTAAAATACTTTCTAACAAGGAGGAATATTCCACAGAAGACTACCCCTTAAAGTACAGAAATGAAGAACAATTGACACTTCTGCTATCAAATATTTATTAATCAGGACTCAACATGCTACCTACCAGTGCATCTAAAAAAATTGGAATATCATTGAAAAGTAAAAGGGTTCTCCAGGACTATCTTTTTATTTGTTATAGGACTCACAAATGTATTACATTAAACCTTGTAATTCATGCTGTAATGAGTCTATACAATATATGGGTTTCTCTATTTGACTTAAATTGTTGATCTCAATTATCTTTTCAGTGATATTCTAATTTTTTGAGATGCACTAGTATTTACATTCTTAGTTACCTTAAAGCATATGTTTATCTTTATTACTTTATCATTTATTTGTAGATGAATGATGCATAAAAAGTGTACTTACTACAGAATGTAAATATATGGCTTTGCTTATATTACACTGTATTACACTAATACCTAGTTACAACCTGTATTCACTTTCTGCTGGTTGTCAGCAACTCTGGAGTATAATGAAAAGCTATAACCGGGCCCTCACTATAAAGGGAAAATGCAATTGATTTCCAATTTTTCCCAACATCATTTGAAAATTTTTTACTGAAAAAAATATTAAACACCTTTCAGTAACTAAAATTTAAATTTAAAACCCAAAACTGTTGTCTAGTTCCATAGGAAGTTTCGAGATTTTAGAGTGTTATTAAGACATCGGGTAATCTAAATTTGAATGTTTTCCTAGTCACTGATTATTTTTAAAATTTTGAAAGGCAAAAGGAAAAAAGATTAAACCAAATACGCTGTTTTTTCTGCTTTTGTCTCAGTTCAAGTTCCACTTGTGGTTTGGGCTAGTGACATCTTTTCCCTAAGCTTTCCTTATCAGCGGGATTGAGCTTGTGCCAGTCTATAAATTTTATTTTTCTCTGGGGAAAATTTTAAAACCTTAGAGGGAGACCCCCTTGAGTAGAGTTTGGGCGAATTGATTCAAAAAAAAAAAAAAAAGTGGAATTCGTTTAGAATTTCAGGAAAATTTGGGTTTTTTCTGAACAAGCCCGAATTTTTGGGGGGTATTTTTCGGGGGGAAAGAAGTGTGCTTTTGATTGAAAAAAGGGCGCGACACATGGCGTTACAGGGGGCAAAAAACCCTCTGGGGGGAAAGAAGGGCATACCCCCTACATACTTTTTCAAGGGAAGCCAATCAGAAAACCGCGGGATTTTTGTGACGTCACCGCACTATATAAGCCGGGGAGCGCGCTGGAAGTTTCAACCGCTCCACTGTACAAATTGGGGAAAAGGTGCTCCGCGGCTGCTTGTGAAAAGATACTAAAGGAACTCATTTTTTTTACACGATTTTTGGGGGGGTGTCACAGCTTGTCTCAGAGACTGCTTCTCTTAACGTTCCCAATTTTTGAATTTTTTTGGGGTATTGGATCTGAAGTCCAGTGTGTGTCCAGTGCAGCTGCATATACATTTTAATGCTAACTGCTCACAGCACATTGAATATCCAAGGGGGATCTAAGCCTGTTCCTGTTTATTCATTTAAAGAAACGCGTTTTTTTTCAATACAAATACCACTTCATTTTTGGCTGCTCAAATTTTTTTGCGCAATTTACATCCCAAGGGGGAATTAGCTTGTTCTGCTGCTGTGGGGGAAATAAAAGAAAATGTTTATTTTTACCGCCAAAAAAGAAAATTTTTTCCCGAACAAAATTCAAAGCGAAGGTAAAAAAAAAAGTTTTACTCTTGTTGTGTAGCGTAAAAAACCCCGCCATTAAAAACACCTACAAAGCTTTGTAGTTTTTGGTTGCTCAATTCTTTTTCGCATTTACATCCAGGGGGGTTTAAAAAAAACGTTGTTTTTGCTGCTGTGGGACTAAAAAAAAGCTTATTTCACCGCCCCAAAAAAAACATTTTTTCCTGTACATAATTTACAAGCGAAGGTTTTAAATTTCAAGTTTTTCCCCTTATTGTGGGGCGTAGAAAACAAGCCCCTTGTAACACGCTACAAAGCTCGCAGTTTTTTGGTTGCTCAAACTTTTTTCACAATTTACCCTCCAGGGGGTTTAAATTTAAACGTTGTTTCCCGCTGCTGTGGTTGCTAAAAGAAAACGTTTATTTCACCGCCAAAAAAGACATTTTTCCTGTAGCATAATTCACAAGCGAAGGTTAATTACAAGTTTTCCTCTTGTTGTGTAGCGTAAAATACACGCCATTGTAACATGCTACAAAGCTGGTAGTTTTTGGCTGCTCAATTCTTTTGCGCAATTTACATCAAAGGGTTAACTAAGTATTTTTCTGCAGTTGTACTCAATAAAAGAAACTTTGTTTTTCACCGCCACAGAATAAATTCTGTAGCATAATTCATATCCGAAGGTTAATTAAGCCTGTTTGTGCTTTTATATTCAGTAAAAGACACTGAGTTTTTAAACGGCACATACAAGTCAATTTTTCCTGCCCATTTGGGGAGCACAATTTATATCCAAGCGTTACCCAAGCTTCTTAGTGGGTTCTTTTGGAGTCAAATACAGGGTGTGTATTTATCATATACAGATATCTTCATCAAACAGTGTCTGTACATTTTAGAACAAACAGTATGTCAGACAGAGAGGTGGCAGGCTCTTCACCTGCGAATGGCAGAGGCACAAACATTCCAGGCCCAGGTCGCACCACAGCAAGGGGACGTCGCAGCAGGGGTCACTCGGTGAGGCCACAACTGCCGCTGTCATCTAGCGGCCGTGTGCTAACTAGCAACCCAAGGGTTCTTGATTGGTTGACTAGGTCATCAACTTCCTCCCAGATGACATCTGACAACCCCAGCCAAGAGTCGGTGGGAACATCAGACACAACCCTTAGTTGGCATGGCCCGGGAGCGGGTCAGCGGCCCTCACCTGTCCTCAACCAGCCTCTGTCCCATCCGGTTCCCTCAGCCAGAGATCTACTATGTGGTCTGGGCTCAGCGCCACTATATAGCGAGGATGAACAATTTGAGGAGGGAAGTCAGTAGCTACTTAGAAGCGAAGAAATGGGGCCAATATCCCCTGCTTCTTGCAGTAGGCGGCAAAGTATAGATGTGGAGAGTGGCATAGGAGGTCATGTTGTGAGGGGTCAGCCTCTGCATACCAAGACCGGTGATGAGGACAGCAGTGACGATGAAACACAAATAGATGATGATGTAGCCGACCGCACTTGGGAGCCGGGTGAGGCAAGGGATTCATCATCGTCAGGAGAAGAGGGCATCAGCTTGCGCGTCAGGCAGCGGCGCAGCCAGCAAGTGGGTTGTGTGGCTGTGAGTCAGCAGGGTAGCAGCAGTGTGAGGTCAGGAGCCAAGCGGCCACGGGGTAAAAAACCCGCTTCGCAGGTCCAAGAAAGTATCGGCACAGGGGCTCAGCGAGGCAGCGGCGGCAGTAGTCACTCGGAGCGTTGGCGGTAAAATCCGATACTCGGCGGTGTGGCAGTTCTTTGCTAAGACACCGGAGGAGCCAAATATGGGTATATGTAGAATCTGTGGGCAGAAAGTGAAGCGTGGACAGGGAGCTAACGTTGGCACCACGGCCCAGCGTCAACACATGCAGCGTCACCATCCGGTGGCCTGGGAGAAAGGTGGCTCAGATGTGATGGTCCATCCTGCCACCGCAGCAACAGCAGCAGCAGCGCCCAGTGGCACTCATGCCATTGCAGGCAGTCAAAGCTCCACCACCTCTGCAGAAGGGAGCTGTTTCTCTTTGACATCATCTCCCGGTCCAAATGCTCCTGCTCCTCGCTACTCATGGCGCCAGCAGTCGTTCAGCGAGGCGATTGCAAAGAGAATCTAGCATATAGAATAAACACAGGGATTTTTACCTATACTATCACTGCAAATTATATATACCCCTTTAAAATGTAACTTTTATTTAATACCTTTTAAAATATAATAATGTGCCCCTATACTAATACTAACCAAACACCTAGATATACTGTACACTGAGTCCTGTCAGTCAGTGGGGTCATCGCCCTGATAAGAGCGGCTCCACTCTATATGAATGACTGGAACTCTAATGCATGCAATCAGTACTATGACCTATCGCTTGCAAATAAAGACTGTAAACCTTATCAGCCTTATATTGTAAAATTGTAGTCACCTTCAGATATAAAGCTACACACCTTAACAGCCTTATTAATGTTTGTTATGAGTTATAATCAGCACTCCCGACGCGTTTCCCCCTAAAAAATAGGGTTCATCAGGGGATATCTCATTGCTGTAATATTGTTGTGTAAATCACAATATCTCATAACGATAATCTAATAAGTGAATACTTAGCTGAATCCTGTGCAGGTTCTATGATACTACCAGATCGCAAGAATATTCAAATCCTGTGAGGATGCCACGATAGTTCCTATACACAGGAGTAGTAAGATGTACTGGTATCCATGATGTATTGGAGACGAATTGATGTTAGTCCGTCCTCCTTTTATACACAGTGCAACCCCTCAGATGAATTGGATAATATACTGGGACTTAGCTTACCAGTCATTCACTTACACCCGCTCGATCCCGGCTTGCATCCTGCCTATTCCACAAAACCGGCGTTCCGGATGTGCGGTGCGCATGTGCGGAAGTGACGTATCGGGACAAATGACGTGTTAGCCCGCATTCAAAAAACCCGGGAAAAAACTCCTGATAATGCGCTCATACTTCGCGAGCGCTTCATATATCACTCATTAATGGCATATATCTATATTTACAATGCCATATAACTAGTGTCTGTATAATTTATTGTTAATATTTAACTAGCCTTTTGTGATTGTTTTTAAGTCCCATGGTAAGTTGCATTGTTATTGCGGAGCTTAATTAGATCTCCTGTCTCAAACTGAAATATGTTAATCCAGTGAGAGCATTCAGGAGATATAGTGTTTTTCATGATAAAGATGATAGTACATCAAAAAATAGCCAATTATTTCTAATAAAACATCACTTCCCATATGACATTATTAAGATGTTACATTTATAAAGAATGTTATTAAAAAGTTACTAACAGATGCTGAATGTGTTACTCAGTAAATTAAATAAAACACCCAAAATATAGTGTCTCATTGAGGCCTCTGGGGTGGATAGATTCCATCCTATAGATCCACTGCGTCTCCTTACATAATATTCTGTTGTTCCAGTCACCACCTCTTGGTGGACATCTGACTACCTCCATAACCATAAATCGTAGGATTTTATGGTCCCCTCCATGATGTTCCCATATATGCCTAGCTATGGGGGTGTCTCTTCTGTTACGTATGTCCCCTATATGTTCTCCTACCCTTCTTCTAAAGGGTCTCTTGGTTTTACCTATATAATTCAGGGGGCAAGGACAGGTACAGACATACACGACTCCTTCTGTTTTGCAATTTGCAAAATCACGGATGTAATATTGTTTTTTATTTGAGGCACTTGTAAACATCTTGCCTTGCTGAATAAGTGGGCATGCGACACAATTCCGTCCACATCTAAACATACCAATCGGTTTTCTTTCTAGCCATGTGCCTGCCTGATTATTGGGTTGTATATAATGGCTGTGGACCAGTCTGTCCCTGATCGATCTTCCTTTTCTGTATGTTATGTGTGGACGGGAGGGTAGATATCCTATGAGATCTTGATCTAGGCAGAGTATACCCCAATATTTTTGGAGAATTTGGACAACCTCCCTGTTCCTATCATCGAAGGTTGCCACAATACGTGCCTCTTTCTCAGCAGCCTTGTCCCGAGATTTAGTTTGGAGTAATGATGCTCTATTTTGTTTTACTGCATGCCGATATGCAGAATCTAGAACTTCAGGAGGATATCCTCTATTGAGGAATCTATCACGCAAAATGTTCGATTGTCTACCAAAATCTTCTTCTCTCGAACAGTTTCTTTTCACTCGAAGAAACTGACCTTTTGGTATACCTCTTTTACATGTTAAAGGGTGATGGCTATCCCAATGCAGCAAGCTGTTAGTTGCTGTAGGTTTTCTATACATATCCGTTTGTATATTACCATTGATGTCCTTTGTGATTAGTATATCCAAAAAAGGTAAACATTTTTCTTGGATTTCAGATGTAAAATGCATGCCGATGTTATTAGCATTAAGATGAGTCAAAAAACTATCAAAGGTGCATTTGGTGCCCTCCCAGAGGATCAGGATGTCATCTATATACCTCCCCCAGAATAAAATCTGGGGGGGCCACTGATCATCTCCAGGTTCAGACACCAATGTGGCCTCCCACCAGCCCAGGAACAGATTTGCATATGTGGGAGCACACGGGCTCCCCATTGCGGTGCCCCTGAGCTGGTGGAAGGTTTTGGTCCCAAATACAAAATAATTATGCCTTAGCACAAAATCTAATAACCTGATCACAAAGTCATTATGTGCCTGGTATTCTATGCTCCTGGTTGAGAGAAAATACTGCACTGCTTGGATACCAAGTTCATGTGGAATGTTGCTGTACAGACTCTCAACATCAATGGATGCCAATAGAACCTGCTTATTAACTGAGATGCCATCTAATCTACGAAGGAGGTCTGAGGTGTCCTGAATATACGATGGTAATGTGGTGACAAAACTTTGCAAGATGTTATCTATATAGATCCCTACATTCTGCGTGATAGATTCTACCCCAGAAACTATCGGTCTACCTTTTAACGGGGAATATCCCTTATGGATTTTTGGTACCGAATAAAATGTTGGTATTTGGGGATTTACTGGCATCATGAATTTGAATTCCGTATGTGTAATGAGGCCGGAATCCAACCCTTCTACCAGTAACTGTTCCAGTTCAGCTGAGAACATGGCTGTAGGATCTTTAGGTAAGATGTTATAACATTTCCTATCTTTTAGAAGGTCATTACACATCTGCTGATATGTATCATGATTAAGGATGACTATATTGCCACCCTTATCAGATGGTTTTATAACCACTGACTTATCTCGTTCAAGCGATGACAACGCATATAGTTCATCCTTGGAGAGATTATTATGGAAAGGTAATCTTTGTTCACTTAGAACATGTAGTTCCTGAGAGACCACCCTTACAAAAAGATCAATCTCCTGTGCTTCAAGTTGATGAGGGGGCATCCTTCTACTTTTCAATCTAAGATCTGTTTGTCCTCCTCTAATTTCTCCCTCCTCTAATAGTGATTTCCAGAGTGTGAACTCCTTCAAGATCTTGCGGTGTCACTCCTAATTGTTCACCTTCTAATTGATCCCTAATCTTGAAATATTTGTGCCATTTAAGTTTCCGGGCGAACAAATGTAGATCTTTAACCCATGTAAAATCCCTTAAACTTCGTTGTGGGCACAAAAGTTTTAAACCCCTCTGAAGAACCATTAGCTCTCTATTAGTCAATTCCCTATTTGATAAATTATTTTTCTGTTGATGGTCAGGGATTTTGGCCTCTGTTTTCTGGCGTAGACCATAAGGTTGTCCTCCTCTTCCCCTCTAAAAAAGAGGGTGCCTGGGAATTGGCTGAAAGAGGAAAGAGGGTGTATAGTAATCTAAATACATGCCCCTTCCTCCACGATTTTGCCTCGGACCCCATTTTCTGGACCTACTTCCTACCGGTCTACCTCTTCTACGTGTTTGTGATGTATTTGACACTTGTGAATTTGTATCAGATGATTCCGCTTCTGATAAAGGGGTTTCTTTTGGTACGTGCTCTTGGTTTTAAGGAAGCTATATGCTTTAAACCCCCTTTAAACTCTTTTGGGGGTCCCTCAAGTATTGTTTACGCTTACGTGCTTTCAATCCTGTCTGATAATTTTTTCAATTGAAGATTGCAGACTCTGTTCTCGCCTATTATAATCTAGATCACTTTTGAGTTTTAGAGCCTGTTCTATTAGATTGTTTAAAGGGTTTTCTGAGGTCGTTTCAAGTGTTTTTTTCTCTTCTTTCAAAAGTATCTGCATTTTAATGCAATGAGCTATCTATTAATTCTGTTTCCCATTCAGCCCAAAAATGATTCTGACTTAGATCTTAGGGCTGGTTTCACAAATATTCTCAGACCACCGGTGACAATACGGGACTCTATATAATGTTCCAGTGTTTCCAATTCCCCCAAGATTTTATATTGGCACGGTATGCCGTGTACAAATTGTTTTGAAAAACTACCCTTAGGTCTGACAAATCACTCTGACTGGAAAACCCCTCTGTATCTGAAAACACAGCTCTAGCCTCAGTTCGCCATTTCTCTTTATCTATGGGACCACTGAGAAAATTGGCCATAATATATTCAAAATCAAATCTAGCATATAGAATAAACACAGGGATTTTTACCTATACTATCACTGCAAATTATATATACCCCTTTAAAATGTAACTTTTATTTAATACCTTTTAAAATATAATAATGTGCCCCTATACTAATACTAACCAAACACCTAGTTTTACTGTAAAACTGAGTCCTCAGTCAGTGGGGTCATCGCCCTGATAAGAGCGGCTCCACCTATATTGAATGACTGGAACTCTAATGCATGCAATCAGTTTCTATGACCTATCGCTTGCAAATAAAGACTGTAAACCTTATCAGCCTTATATTGTAAGTGTGTCACCTTCAAATATAAAGCTACACACCTTAACAGCCTTATTAATGTTTGTTATGAGTTTAATCAGCACTCCGACGCGTTTTCCCCCTAAAAAATAGGGTTCATCAGGGGATAATCTCAAATTTCTGTAATATTGTTGTGTAAATCACAATATCTCATAACGGTTTAAACTAATAAGTGAATACTTAGCTGAATCCCCGTGCAAAGGTTCTATGATACTACCAGGTCACAAGAATATTCAAATCCTGTGAGGATGCCACGATAGTTCCTATACACAGGAGTAGTAAGATTGTACTGGTATCCATTTATGTATTTTGGGGACGAATTGATGTTAGTCCGTCCTCCTTTTATACACAGTGCAACCCCTCAGATGAATTAGATAATATACTGGGACTTAGCTTACCTGTCATTCACTTCCACCGGCTCGATCCCGGGCTTGCATGCTGCCTATTCCACATACCGGCGTTCCGGATGTGCGAGTGCGCATGTGCGGAAGTGACGTATCGGGACTAAATGACGTGTTAGCTCCGGCGTTCAAACAACCGGAAAAAATCCTGATAATCGCTCATTTCATCCGAGTTCCAGTCATTCATATAGAGTGGAGCCGCTCTTATCAGGGCGATGACCCCACTGACTGACAGGACTCAGTGTACAGTATATCTAGGTGTTTGGTTAGTATTAGTATAGGGGCACATTATTATATTTTAAAAGGTATTAAATAAAAGCGATTGCAAAGAGACAACAATATGCGTCCAACCATCCTAAGGTGCCGAATCTGACCGTGCTCCTGTCCAAGTTGTTGGTACTGCAGTCCCTCCCTTTCCAAATGGTGGACTCTACACCGTTCAGAGAACTAATGGCTTGTGCCGAGCCGAGATGGAGAGTTCCAAGCCGTAATTTCTTTTCCAAATAGGCAGTACCAGCACTTCATAAATATGTAGAACAGAAGGTGGGCCAGTCCTTGAGCTTATCGGTAGTGTTGAGCGATTTTTATCGACAAAGTTGAAATCGGCAAGGTTTTTATGGTGATTCATGACGTCGGTTTACATAGAACAGCGTTTCCTGTTTCAGCCTCAGTGTCTCTCAGTGTCTCATAGGGATAGGACCTGCGCTCTGCCTGTGGCCAAACAGCTCAGCGAAATTAGTCTATTTCTGCACAGAGAAACCTCTACTATTAGCTGTGATCCTTCCAATTTAGTTATATTAGAGATTTGAAGATTTTATGTAGTTAGCTAGAGAATTTTAAAGCAGCATCTACCGCTGTAAATTCACGGCGGGGGGAGCAAGGGGGGGCCCCCGCGGGCGAACACAGACAAGCACTATCTATAAAGAACACTGGATAAAGTTCACCAAGACTTAGTGTAGACATTGTAGTGGAATATCTTTATTATTAACAGTTTGCTATTGAAATATTTCCTGGATATTGGGCAGCCTGAACTTATATTGGATACACATCATTTCTAGTAACTGCAGGTCTCTTTGTTAGGTGCAAAACTCCACTTTTATACTCCACAGTATACATTTCAGATATGTGTTCATTTTAATTTTACCCATTACACCTGTGACTGTTGATATATCCACCTTGCAGTTAAATTACAATCCAGCAATCTTGTAGTCAGCACAGGTTGTTTGTTGCCAAAAATACCGTGTATCATATGAAAACATAACAGTTACGTGTTTTTTGACTTTTGCACACCCAGCATTGTTCATTGACGCAGCATCACCGTAAATCTTAAATCACCAATTCTATATTCACCACAGGTGAATTGAAAGGTGCAAAAAATACCGTGTATCATACGAAAACATAACAGTTACGTGTTTTTTGACTTTTGCACACCCAGCATTGTTCATTGACGCAGCATCCACGGAAATCTTAAAACAGCAATTATATATTCACCAAAGGTGAATTGAAAGGTGCAAAAATACGTGTATCATACGAAAACATAACAGTTACTTGTTTTTTTGACTTTTGCACACCCAGCTTTGTTCATTGACGCAGCATCCACGTAAATCTTAAAACAGCAATTCTATAGTCACCACAGGTGAATTGAAAGGTGCAAAAAATACCGTGTATTATACGAAAACATAACAGATACGTGTTTTTTTACTTTTGCGCACCCAGCTTTGTTCATTGACGCAGCATCCACATAAATCTTAAAACAGCAATTCTATATTCACCACAGGTGAATTGAAAGGTTCTGTGACTTTTATAACCTAAGTGTGTTGCCTAAGATGTAGCACGTATCCATTTGACTGTTGTGGATGTTAATTTCAGCTTCTCCAGCCTTGTTTGGGTGTAATAATGAAGGTGTTGTTGCTCTCCCATAGACTTTAATGGTAATCGCTCATAATCGATGCTCACTATCGAAAACCTTATCGATAGCGGCCGACTATCGACTATCGATCGATCTCGATAGCCAACGCAATCACTCAACACTACTTATCGGTGCCAAGGTGCACGGCAGCGTGGACGTCTGGAGCTGTAACTACGGTCAGGGCCAGTACATGTCCTTTACGGCCCACTGGGTGAATGTGCTTCCTGCCCAGGCACACCAAAAACTTGGACAGGAGACGCTGCTTTCTCCTCCACGTTGTCAAACTGCTGCTCCTGCGCCAAGGTCCGCCTCCTCCTCCTCCACCACCACCACCATCTCCGCCTCCACAAGTACTGTCCATCATACCACATGTGTAGGGCACAGCGGTGTCACGCAGTTCTACACCTGGCTTGCCTCGACGAACGAAGTCACACAGGGGAGGAACTGCTCCGCGTCATGCAGCAAGAAATTGATGTGTGGCTTTCTCCGCGCCAACTGCAAATCGGAACCATGGTGCTGGACAATCAGAGGAACATGATGTCTGCGCTGCAACGAGGAGGGATGGTCCATGCGCCCTGCATGGCGCACGTGTTCAATCTGGTTGTGAAAAGGTTCCTGAAGTCTTCCACCGATCTTCAGAAGATTCGGAAAATGGCCAGGAAACTGTGCATGCACTTCATCCATTCCTACAAAACCAGGAACA
Source organism: Phyllomedusa bahiana (assembly GCA_025379985.1). Taxonomy (NCBI): domain Eukaryota; kingdom Metazoa; phylum Chordata; class Amphibia; order Anura; family Hylidae; genus Phyllomedusa; species Phyllomedusa bahiana. Next base: position 48,195 of record JAODAL010001704.1, on the reverse strand, counting down.
CCCTCCTCGAGTTGCAGCAGCAGAACGACCTCCCTCAACACACGCTGATATGCGATGTTTCCACCCGTTGGAATTCCAGCCTGCACATGTTGGACCAACTGTATGAATAGAGAAAGGCCATTAACGATTTTGTGATGATCCAGGCAGACAGGAGTACTCCCCTGTGTAACTTTGATGTCAGCCAGTGGCAGCTTATGCGTGACACCTGCCGTTTGTTGAGGCCATTCGAGGAGGCCACGTTATTTGTCAGTCGCCAGGACTACGGGATAAATAACGTCATTCCACTGCTTCATGTCCTGAAACAGATGCGGAAAAATCTGTCTGGGCAGGGGACGGGGAGACGTGGCGATACATCTCGCGGTCACATGAGTCCTTTGGGGACTGAAATGGAGGAGGAGGATGAGGACATTGGAGCAGATGCATGGTCTGGTGAAATGAGTGGATGTTCTACCCAGGTGACAAGAGAGGAGGAGCAGGAGAAGCTGGAGGATTTAGATGGATATGAGGAAGACGAGGCAGATGACCCTCAAGCACCGTGGCCGTATACAATGGAGATGGAAGCAGGGAGCCCCTCGGAGTCACTTGTGCAGATGGCCCGCAGCATGCTGATTTGCCTGGCTAGTGACAGCCGAATAGTCAGCATCCGGCAGAGGGATGACTTCTGGCTCTCCACCCTATTTTACCCTTGCTACCGGTCCAAAATGGGATCATTTTTCACAGCTATTGAGAGGGAGGATAAACTCAAATACTATAGGGAAATCCTCCGTAGTCAGTTGGCCGCTGCCTTTGTGTGGCATTGTCCCTCCTCTGACAGGTCTGACCGGGGGGTTCTTCAGCGCTCACGTACTACTGTCGCGGCTGCTAGGGAAAAGTGGGGGGGTAGGAGCAGTACCAGCTCCATTAGCAGCAACCTAAGTCTGGAGTCACTGATGAGCAGCTTCCTTCACCCGCCTAGTGAGGAGGGCAGTCGCCAGCAGCAGCAGGACCTGGAGCAGACCCTGAAACAACAGGTGGTGGCCTACTTGGACAGCACTCTGCCATCCCAGTTAGAAGATCCGCTGGACTACTGGGCAGTCAAACTGGATGTGTGGCCGCAACTTGCCTAGTTTGCAGTGGAGAAGCTGTCCTGCCCGGCCAGTAGTGTGGCATCAGAGCGGGTGTTCAGTGTGGCGGGGGCCATCGTTACCCCAAGGAGAACCCGCTTGTCCACTTGAAATGTGGAACGACTGACCTTTGTCAAGATGAATCAGGCGTGGATCGGCCAGGATTTCCACACACCAATGCCTTAGGCGTCACACTACATCAGCCATGACGCCTCACCCAAACTGTGAGAAATGAGTCTGGGTTCAAACTACCTGCCTTAGCCACTATTCTGATGCCGCCACCCACCTGATGCCACTCATCTGCTGACAGTTTCTCCATCTGCCACCAACGATCTTTACCAGGGACTGGTATTGCCACCCACCTCCACACTGTGTCATTGTGCCACTCTCTGACCCATGCTGTTGCTCCTGCCGCCGTCACCTCCACTCTCTGTCATTGTGCGACTCTGTGGCCTACTCCAGTTTTTGCCACCTCCAGAATGTCATTGTGCCACTGTCTGACCTCATGCTGCTGCCGCCGTCACCTCCACTCTGTCATTGTGCCACTCTGTGGCCTACTACTGTTTTGCCACCTCCAGAATTTCATTGTGCCACTGTCTGACCTCATGCTGCTGCTGTGGCTGCTGCTGTGACCTACACACTGTGTCATTGTGCCACTCTGTGGCCTACTCCTGTTTTTGCCACCTCCAGAATGTCATTGTGCCACTGTCTGACCTCATGCTGCTGCTGTGGCTGCTGCCGTGACCTACACACAGTGTCATTGTGCCACTCTGTGGCCTCTTCCTGTTTTTGCCACCTCCAGAATGAAATTGTGCCACTGTCTGACCTCATGCTGCAGCTGTGGCTGCTGCCGTAACCTCCACTCTCTGTCATTGTGCCACTCTGTGTCCTACTATGTTTTGCCACCACCCGAATGTCATTTTGCCACAGCATGCCCTCATGCTGGTGCTGTGGTGCTGCCGTGCCCTCCACACTGTGTCATTGTGCCACTCTCTGACCTCATGCTGCTGCTGCCGTCACCTCCACTCTCTGTCATTGTGCCTCTCTGTGGCCTACTCCAGTTTTTTCCACCTCCAGAATATCATTGTGCCACTATCTGACCTCATGCTGCTGCCTCCGTCACCTCCACTCTCTGTCATAGTGCCAGTCTGTGGCCTACTACTGTTTTTGCCACCTCTAGTTTGTCATTGTGCCACTCTCTGACCTCATGCTGCTGCTGCCGTCACCTCCACTCTCTGTCATTGTGCCACTCTGTGTCCTACTACTGTTTTTGCCACCTCCACAATGTCATTGTGCCACTCTCTGACCTCATGCTGTTGCTCCTGCCACCGTCAACCTCCACTCTCTGTCATTGTGCCACTCTGTGGCCTACTACTGTTTTGCCACCTCCAGAATGTCATTGTGCCACTGTCTGACCTCATGCTGCTGCTGCTGTTGATGCCGTCAACTCCACACTGTGTCATTGTGCCACTCTTTGGCATACTCCTGTTTTTGCCACCTCCAGAATGTCATTGTGCCACTGTCTGACCTCATGCTGCTGTGGCTGCCGCCGTCACCTCCCCACTCTTTCACTGATGGTACCACCTGAGCCCTCAGCTTGTTTTTTTCCAGCTGTCGCTGCCATGACTTTATCAGGCTACATTCCCGCTTGAGTTTTTTGGTCAGTTTTGCCCTCTTAAGTGTCCAGGGAATTTTATAGTGAAGCGATTCTAAGAGCGGCGGCAGTCATGTGCGTATCATACTAAACACAACATTGTATGAAGACCAAACCAAGCTCCCTCTGCATATTTAAGCATGGCACAACGTTCTACAGCACCCTGCATGCTCTGTGCAGCCTGGAAAGAGCTGTTTTTTAACGTGATTCGTCCCGAAGTAATTCGGACCGAAGTTATTTTTGTCGGCATATTCGGCTAAGTGAGCGAACCGAATTTTTGAGAAATTCGCCCATCTCTAGCCTTGAGGCATCCTGTCAGATTTGCAGAGCACATAGCTGTGTATTCATGTGAAAGATAACAGAGTCACTCAGCAGCTAACAATGTGTTTTGGCAGCATGTAAGTTCTTTTCTCCCATAGGAAGCTTCTTCTAATGAAAAATAGAGGTATGCTAGCTCATGTTTATAGCCAGACCACCTACTTGGATAGTGTCAATGTTATCCATAACCCTGTATCACCAATGTCCCTCTATCTGGTACATCTTTGGAATATGAACTAGTACAGCTTAAATGTCAGCTACTGCTGTAGAACTGCCCACAGCCTGGACAGAATATGGGAGACTAAAGTGTGTGTGTGTGTCTGGTGGGGAGTGTAGGTTCTGTGGAAACAGCCACATGAGAAATCTGCTTTAAAAAAAAGTGTCACAGCCCGAGTTTGTCCCATCCCCTTTGTAATTGGGTGACAAGAACATGTTCAAATGTAGAAGAATTACATTGTTAGCACACAACAAAGGGGAAAATTGACCCAATGGTCATGGAATTAGCGTGGGGGTGGGGGGAAACAAATAACATCTTTTTCTACTGAGTCACAAAACAGAATAGACTGATTTCAGTGCTTGCAATATGGTTCCTACTTCTTTTATCTAGGCAACTACCTTCAAATATATTAGATGTGTTAGAAACTATGAACTTTAAAAAGAGCTGGAGGGATTCTGTTTTTTTTAATGCCCCTAATGGCAAACTACAATTGTGATGCACCATATAAAAGATATAAGAATAAACTATGTAAAAACCACATATTAGGAAGTGGCGGAGATTATTTAGTAAACCTTGCTATAATCCTATAAATGTCTAACAAAATTACCGAAGGATGTCATTGTACACAGGGACCATGATAACTTCTGCAGAAGTCTATTATCCTCTTTGTAATTTTGAGACTTCATCTCTACCCTAATGGCTCCTCCGTAATTGTATTTTTGAAAAGGCTGATTTCTTTTTTCATAACTGATTTACATTTTCTGCCTGACAGCGCTAACATGTTACAGTAAATTGTGTCCCACCCAGAGATCTCTGATAACATTGAGAGTGAAAGATGATGTGAGATTAAGATAAGAAAAGCTTGTCTTTTCGTTATAAGATCTGTAATTTGCAAAATGCCAGTCACACATAAAAAGGTAAAAGTTTTAGGTCCTCTATTTGGACATCCAGAACACAAACTGTACATTTTCAGGATATTATCACTTAATTCATGAAAACATCATAAATGACCATTTTTTTTTATAACTCTATGATTTTTAAGTGACTGTCTACTTTTCCTTTTGATAAGCTTAAAACATGGTGTCCAACTGCTGTAGACTCTTGGGTCCAGTTATAAATAAATAGAACCATACATGTTTAATATCCCTGCACAGCTACTACAGGGGTAAATAAAACATTAGATGGTACCTATAGAATTTGTGCCCCATCTGTTCACTACTTTTTACGCGCACATTTTGCATCGAGAAATACGATCATAAAATCGTCGTCTGAATGATGACAATGATTTTACACAGCACTTTCTGAGTGCTGGACTTGTCAAATGATTTTACCGTATTTTCGGGGCATACTTCAGCGCAAGTACACCCTGCAAATACGTCAACTGAACATATCCTACCTCTCTTGGGCATGCAGTTCACTAGAGCTTCACAGGTTGCAGCCGCTAGAATCCTCTTCCACTCCTCCATGACCACATCACGGAGCTGTTGGATGTTAGAGACCTTGTGTTCCTCCATCTTCCATTTGAGGATGCCCCATAGATGCTCAATAGGGTATAGGTCTGGAGACATGCTTGGCCAGTCCAGCACCTCTACGCTCATTTTTTTAACAACGCAGTGGTCATCTTAGAGTTTGTGTTTGGGAACGTTTCCCAGTTTCCGAAGGGAGGGAATCATTTTCTACTTCAGTATGTCACAGTACATGTTGACATTCATGGTTTCATCAATGAACTGTGGCTTCCCACAGCCCGCAGCACTCATGCAGCCACAAACTATGACACTCCCAACACCATGCTTGGCTGTAGGCAAGACACACTTGTCTTTGTACTCCTCACCTGGTTGCCACCACACATGCTTAACACCATCTGAACCAAATGAGTTTATCTTAGTCTCATCTAACCACAGAACATGCTTCCTGTAATCCATGTCCTTAGTTTGATTGTCTTCAGCATACTGTTTGCAGACTTTCTTGTGCATCATCTTTAGAAGAGATTTCCTTCTCAGTTGACAGCCATGCAGACCAATTTGATGCAGTGTGCAACATATGGTTTGAGAGTTGACAGGCTGATCCCCCCCCTAACCTTTGCAGCAATACTGACAGAATTCATGTGTCTATTTTGAAAAAACAATCTTTGGATATGATGCTGAGCAGATGCACTCAACTTCTTTGGTTGACCATGGCCTCGGTCTGAGTCTAACCTGTCTTGTTAAACCGCTATATGGTCTTGCCCACCATGCTGCAGCTCAGTTTCAGGGTCTTGCCAAGCTTCTCATAGCCTAAGTCATCTATATGTAGTGTAACAATTCTTTTTTTCAGATCCTCATCCAGTTCTTTGCCATGAGGTGCCATGTTGAACTTCCAGTGACCAGTATAAGAGAGTGTGAGAGAGTGATAACACCAAATTTAACACACCTGCTCCCATCCACACCTGAGACCTTGTAATACTAACAAGTCACATGACAGTGAAGGGAAAATGGCAAATTGGCCACATTTAATCAAAGTGTCATATCTGCAGTGTTGTTCCATGAAAAGATATAATACAATGTTTACAAAAATGTGAAGGGTGTACTCACTTTTATGGGATACTGTAATTAAATTTATACTATTGGGCAACCTATAAACCAGCTCCTTCATGTGAAAGAATTGTGTGGTCTACATTTATAAAGTGATCACAGGTAATGTCTTCTCTGTAGTCTTCTCTTTTCTTCTCCATTTCGTCAAGACTCTTTCTTTTTGCTGCAGAGTATAATATAGTAGGATAGTTAGTGTAAGGGTTATGTTCACACAGCATGTTAGATGTGTGTTTGGATCCGTCTTTTGGACCAAAACACACATCTATCAAACAGCAGTGATCACCGATGCTTGTTTACTTGCGTCTTTCCGATCTGTCTTTTGAATCCGTTCAAAGAATTGACATGTCAATTCTTGATCCAAAAGACGTAGCAGACGCCCAATTTAAAACCATAGTTTGCGATCCTGCTGCAGCCAAAATGCATCCTGTGTGTTGGATGTGTTTCGGATCCGATTGACGCAACATTTTTGGACATACCTCCCAAGTGTCCCTATTTTGGAGGAACAGTCCCTATTTTGAACCCTTGTCCCTCTGTCTCTTTTAGCTCTATAAATGTCCCTCTTTTTCATTTGGGAAATAGACTTGCATCAATAAACTAACTATCTTGCTGTAGAAAGTATCTGATTGCCTCCTGCTGTGTATTACATAACAACTTACTTAATATTTCATCACTGGAAACAATGTAATCCTGAAAATGTGTCCCTTTTTGGCTGTCTAAAAAGTTGGCATGTATGTGTATGGGTGTGGTTAGAGGCGTGTCTTGGTGTGTGATGTCATGTGTTTGGACATGGTTAGAGGCGTGTCTTGGTGTGATGTCATGTGTTTGGGCGTGGTTAGAGGTGTGGCCCGATGTGTTCCTCTTTGCAATCTCTAAAAGTTGGGAGGTATGTTTTTGGATGCGATTTTCTGATCCAATACGGATCCAAAATCGGATCCAAAAATGCCATGTGAATAGCCCCTATGAGTGATGTTTTCTAGAATTTAAATAAATAGAGGAAGACACATACAGACAATGAACCAGCAAGCAATGCTAGGAGATATGTCCATAGATATGTGGATTACAATAGTCCACAATACAGACTGTGATTCAAAACTGTGTAAGATAAATAATGTATTTGCAAAGTTGGCATGTAAGAAAAATATTTTTCCTTACAATCAATGCAGCCCAAGTCATTCTCATTTTCCATTGTCTCATTGTCTCCGCATTTCAAAGACTAACAATATCAGTTTTATAATCTTCCCCCTCGCCGCAGCTGCCACTCCACACGCTGCACACACACAACTGTAAAGCTAAAATATTACAAGTTATTCATTCCTATAAACTACAATGGAAAATGTGAAAGTGAGAATAAATGTCCCTGTTTTATTACATTCTCCACCATGTGTGCATTATAATAATGCAAAATAGCAGGTGGCAAACTCCCGATAAATAGCTTCCTAGTAAATGGTTGTATTTTACATTATGTTTACTCAGCATGTCAGCCATTAATTGCCTTACTTCTCCATTACCGCTTAAATGATACCCCGTTTTGTAAATACACACATTATGTGAGCCATAATATATATGAAGGTATACATTAAGAGGCTTCACTGGGTGACTGAGGAGACACCATGGTAAACATTGCACGAGGTTACTACATTTTCTCTACTACTATACTGAGTTCCATTTAACAACTTCTTAAGTTTTATAAAGCTTAAGTTTTAACCACTGCGTTGAATTTGTTTTACAATTTCATATTTAAATAGATTCCGATCACCCATTAACTATAAGGGTGCGTCCACACGGCAAAGACTAAATACTGGTCAGATTTTCCAACCAATATTTTGTCTTTTATTGGCACACAGGGGGACGGCTTTTGACCGCAGTTTGAGGATTCAAGCTGCCCCCCTTCACATTGACATGTTCTTGTTCTGCCTGAAAAACGGGCGGAAGCATGAACATGTTCTAAGTCTTTCGTTACGCCGGCGGTGTCAAAAACCGTCTGGCGGAAAATCTGTGCAGTGGGGACTGCTGCATGGATTTTCTATTAAAATCAATGTAAAAGGTTGACAGTCGGTTTAAAGATGGTTTTCAAATCCAAAAACCGTCTGAAAAAAACCAAATTGAAAACCTCCCGTGGGGAAAAACCCCCAAAAATTTTCCCTGGGGGGTTTGGGACATCTCACCAACAAAGGCGTTCCGGAAGGGTTAGAAAAGTGGGGGCAGCGGAATCACTGAGAAAGCGGGAAATTTGGTTTTTTTATGCCCTCCCCTGCCCATTTGGGTTTGGTTCTGGGGAGCTGTTTGGTTCTTATAAGACCTAGATCAGTGCTACAGGACTTCAGCGGGGTGTAATTGCCATGGAATTCCCCCAATATTTTTTTTATTGGGCCTTTTTTCGGGAAAATTTACGGAATATATAAAAAATAAATGCCCCCAAGGGTCTTTTTCTGACTTTAGGGAGGAGGAGACAAGATATCAAATTCAATGATAGAAGAAAACAGTAAAAAGCCCTACCCAACCTTCAACCCCGGGCCCCAAGGAGCAAAAAACTTTATGTCCCCTATATAAAAAAGGTCCTTTGGAAAGTGACAACAATAGAAACTCATTTTAGCGCTACATATAATTAGTAGAATAACTGTTATAGTGTTCAAACCTGCAGGTACCAAGAGAAAGGAAAACGGGTGTGGTGAGAAAGGGGGTAAATAGCCTGTTCAGGAACTGGTTAAACGAGTTGTCTAGAATTAGAAAAATATGCCTGCTCCTTCCTAGAAGCACTTGACCACCTGTGTGTGGAATTTAAAGGTAACCCTGTATTAAATTTTAAAATCAAGGTATTTTGCAAACACTAGTTTCCCTTGGTGGGCAGGATTTGCACTCTTTTGTGAGAACAAAAATGTTTTTTTTTATTCCTTTTACAATCTAAACCCTGAGTTTCTTTTTTAAATGGATGTAAAAATTCCTTGAGTTTGGAATGGGATTTTGTTACCCTTTCATCGTTTGCTTACAAAAAAAATGTGGGTGCTGTGAGGCTGGGAGCCCCAGGGTTTGTTTGGACACTAAATCATGATGGGGGAAAACAGCACAAAAATTTTTGTGCGCAAAAAGGGCCCTTTCCCCTAAATATTTTTGTCTGGCTGTGGCATAGCCCTTCGAAAGAAATTTAGGGGGTGGGGCCCAGTGCTTCTGGGTTAAAATTACCCTGAACCCCCCTGATTTATCAGTAGGTGCTGGAGACTCACCAACTCTTTCAGGAGTCCAGGAGGGCTCCCCTTTCTCTAGGAGTCTCCTGGAGGGGTTTGGGGGAAATTTGGGAAAGTTTTTTAAATTCCCCTTTTTTTATGGGTTTGGGTGAAAAAATGTTTCCCAATTCGGGAATATCCCCTTCCCGGGAAATAAATAACAATGTTTTTTATAAAACTGGTTGTTTAAGTGCAACCTATTTTTATGTGCCTGTTTTTTTTTTTTTTTTTAATGTTTGAACTTTTCTTAGCTGTGTTTTTGAAGGGGGGTTTGTGTTTTTACCATTTTATTATTGTCCCACTATTGGAGAAAACAATTTTAATTTGATCACTTTTTAATTTTTTTTTATAGTGTATAGAAATACACTTCTGTATTGCTATGTATTATGTCTGTGACATACAGCCTACTAGACCCTGTCTGTGGCAGGCTTCTGTACATGGCAGAACTGTAAATTATGGGAAATCTGCACACTTTTTCAGAACCCAAAGTTTGATCGGTGAGCCCCCCCCCCTTTTTAACCCCCTAGATCCCTGACCTGATTAGGGGGTTAAAAAATGATGATCACACTAGCCCCCAAACCCTTTGTGGCGAGGGAGCTGGATTATAGCTTGCTCCTGCTATGGATGCTGTGTGCACAACTGCCTGGGAGATTTGCTAACTCTTACTCTGACTCCCATTTCAGGAGAGTTGAAAAGTATGGTGTAGCATTACTGTTTCCATGTCACCTCCTCTTTTAGAGTCCATCCAAAAGAAATACTATCTTGAGCTTTGATATTCTCTGGTTTCCAGAATCTCTCTTTTGGGCTAAAATTTTTCCAGGGATAAAAAACTTTTACCCTACATCTGATATCCAGGATTTTTTTAACCTCAAATTTAGCATCAGGACCACCCAAATTAGCTGCATTTCTGCATTTCTTTTAAATCAAGGAATGACTCAAAAATAATTATTTGTGTTTTTCAAGTTGAAGAGAAGGAATGAAGAAGTGGAAACCCTGATGCTGCATGTACATGATAAAAAAATAAACTTTACTAGAATTTCCTGTGTGTTTTTTTTGGGTGGAGAAGTCAGCCTTTAGGGGTTAATTCACTTAGTTGACCTACTGAGAAGAAACAAAATTCTAGGGGGAATTTTCCAAAATTTGATGAATATGTTCTACTTAAAGGTTGGATTGTGCATAAAAGGCTATTGAGAAATCCAGCTTGCCCTCTAATACAGTAGGTAATCCATAGAGATAAAAGATATACTTGATAAATAAAGAGGATACACAGAGTGCTGAAAGGACATACGGTCTTCTTCTGAACGGAATGTCATTTTGAAACCCCCTTATAATATTTTAAGTCCCGACACTCATAATGCTTTTAAAAGGTGTATTACTTGAAAAAAAAAAGTTTTTTATGTGGGGATTAAATCTTTTTTTTTTTCAGGAAAATTTTAGGATAGGGTAAATAGGAAATAGGGAATATTACTTTTTCCTTGACGTTTTCCTAGACCTTATTCATAAGGGATCACATTGTATGGTAAGATAGAAAGATAATATAGAGTAGGGTATTAGGAAAGTCATATTTGTATCAGATATTTTGTTTCTGACGGAAACTGTCAAAGAAAGATCACATTACCATATGTATATCTATTTTGTAGGAATGTATCCATACAATATACACTTACCAATTCCTGACACAACACTGTATTGTATATACACATTATAAATAATAATTCTCATAGATAAATACTCACCTTTTGAAGAGTTCATTGAGTGCTGTGGATTTTGGTAATTCTTTATGTTTGGGGTTGCAGCCCATAGCAAACACATCTTACCCACGGGGTGGACCACTCTTACATTTGCAAGCCACTGACTGAGATCACCGTATGGAAATAAGCACTCTACATGGTGATTTCAGCCTATGACATGTGACAGCTGAAAGTGGGGATGGCATAGTGCTGGATCCATGGTGAAAGGAGAGGTGAGTAAAAGGGCAGCAGTCTGATTAAAATAAAAAAAATAACTGGACAATCACTTCAATATTTAGATAAGCATTATTCCATATTAGTATAAAAAAGATGTTCCCATCTTGTACTTTGGGGGCATATCAGTGTGACATGGGAATATCCCTTTAAATACTTCACATTTTTTTAACCTTATCATGCTGAATCTAGTGATACCTGCTGCAGGATCACATAGCCTCATCTATAAAATGTCATCACTTATTTTCAAATATTGCAGAAATCAAGGCTTGTGTTTTAAGAAAATGATGACAAAATCGTTTGCAAACAACATTAAACATTACATTGTCATGTTTCTCAAGTTTTCTCCATTAACAACAATTTATACCAATTTATTTTGCCTAAAGAAAAAAACTTTAAGTAACTTTCCAAATTACCACCTCTCCCGACTCCATTTAGGTATACAGTGTACAGGCAATGAATGAATGCATTGATAAGAGTCAGTCTGTACTGGGCAGATAAGAGCCCGTTACCAGTTATTTGTTACCGCCAGATTGAAGCATGGGGTTTTATTTTTTTCTTCTTGGATTAACAATATGCGGTCTAGGCTCTATGGCAGATTTTGTGAAATGTTGTTTGCTTAGCCACCAGACATGGCTTAGTAATTGCCTAAAATAATACAATATCAGCATTAAATGATAGAAAATGTATGTTGGCTTGTTTTAAGGGGCATAATGTCACGACACCAAGCCACACACAGGAAAATGGGCTAAACAGCACATGCTATGCTGTAATTTCAGCCTGTGGGGTAGCGCCTTTTGCTTCTCTGTAATGTTAGTGTAATAAAGGCACAAGGAAATTACATTTCAATTTTCTATTCTGCCTCTTAGCCAGCTGCTTTTTCAGTCTTTCTGATGCTTTTATACAAGAGAAATAGGTGACTTAATGATAATGAAGGCTGCCATTTTATAACACACTTCATGTCCAAGAAGCACTACTTACAAAAGCATCAATGGGTCATTTGTTCCTTCAGTTCCTTATCCTGAATGGTGCCATTTCCTAGGATAAGGAGAGTGGGTACACTAATTTAATAATTTAGGAACAAAGGAAAGAGATTGGAATGAACCTCACTACTTTGTCTTTTATATTTTTCCATGTTCCATTCTGAAAAGATATTTTAAGTCCTTCTTCTGTTTAATATGTTGTTAGATTCCACCTCCACTGTGCAACCCATTTCCACTGTCTCCTTAGTAATGTGCCAGCAATACTAGTACAAGTGCTAATGTCCAGTATTAAGGTGGTGTTGGTTAAAAGAGCATAAACTGGACATTCTACCATTAGTATGGATGTGATAGGAATAGTTGCCATAATCATACTGCACTATTATGTTAGCTGTTAGAAGTGTACATTGTAGCCTTTGGTCATTTATATCAAGGGTCTGTAACAGGGCTCCAGTGTACATTTTATAAGACTGATATGGAGGTACCTTTGGACCAAAATGCAACTGCTACCTCTAATAAGATGGAAAGGAGGAGAATGCTACTAATGATGCTGCAAGAAATTTTTAGCCACTTTCTACATTCATAGTTGTGCTGAATAAAGATTTTAGTGCCACATGTTATTGTTAGCTTTGTGTTGGGGAGCCCCAACACTGTAGACTCAAGACATTTAAGTTGCGGCCTTCATAATGAAATCTCAAATGGCCATAGAAACCTGCAACCCCCATCTGAAAGACACATGTTGTAAATCCTGTTTGTTAAATGAACAACGGACACTGCCATAAGCCCAGAGACATCTTGCCAAAGGGACAATACCATTATCTCCTGGCAGGAAGTTAGGACACCTGGATGGCTCACCCCCACCCTTCAGGAACATGTGGTTGATGATTCAACCAAGCCTTGGGGGAACCACAGACAATGTGACCTGTCCAGCAAGACTGTTGGTCTTTGGAACAAGAATGATACCTACTGGAAGAAGTGACCTCTATAATGCTTTTTGTGGACAGTATAAAACTGTGCTGTTTGGTTAAAAGAGCTCTTGCAGGTGTTCCAGGGATGGGCAATGCATGGGCCATGTGTGTGGGTGTGACTAGTATATCAGATGGCACACAAGGCTAGGTAGGTCCCTTTCCCACCATCTTTTCTGCTATCCTCTCCTTTTCCCCTGTCCCTTCGCTAGGTATCCTATTTGTATATATATTTTATATTATCTATTTAAATATATATTGTTTATATAAGCCTTTTAAAGAGCCAGTTGTTCTTGAAAAGTTATTAAGGCACCCAAAACCCAACAGATTCTACATTTTGTGATTCCGATGGTTGATCTGACCACTTTGGGCCACCTTGAGAAATTATAATCAGCATGTGTATCCCGCTCTTCAACAGGGAACAAGGATTTGAGACTGTTCATTCTCTGGAGTGGTGGTGGTCACAGATTTTGAGCAAGCTCCCTTTTTGTCCAGTATTGTTGAAGGAAGTGTCCAGCAGAAAAAAATGTTTTTTTTAAATAACATCTCTTCTAAGGTTAGGTATTTTTGTAATGTCCTTTCAATACATTTGTGTGAGCTTACTGCAGTTCTACATTAGCTGTTTGATGACAGGAAGCTAAGTAATTCTATGTGTCTGAACACACAGGAAACAGCTCTGGGACAAGCCCAGGAGTTCAGGTGACCAAAGAGGTGTGACTTTTTAAGGTTCTGTCTCCTCATGAGAGACAAAACAGGGAGTGTGCACTGAGACTGCAGGAGGGAAGGAGATAGATAAAGCACAGCAAAGGATCCTGGGGCTCGAAGTTTTACAGGGCAAATGAAAACTGTTTTCAAACAGGAAATGCTGCTGCTCAGCTGAAGAGAACAGAGGCTACATACAGCACAGGAAAAGCACAAATTAACCATGAAACATTATGGATTAAGACTCATGCAAGTAATCGGAGGATTCTCTAGACCCTTTATGGTCTTGCGCATGCAACAACAGAACTGGCATGAAAAACCCCTTTAAGTAAAACACTAAATAAGTTAAATAACAAACTATCATGTACTGATATAAAGTAATTAAGAGCAAATTATAAATATTGTCCATCAATATTTACAGTAATGAATGTTACATTCAAGTAATGTGTTTTTCATCATGTTAATACAAGAGTTTATTCTCAGTGGCAACAACCCTTTAATGTTACATTTTGTAATTATGTCAATGCATCACATTTTCCAAGCCGTGCACTAGAGGGTTCTGGATTGCAATCCAAAGCTGAATTGTTCTTTCTAGGGAGAAATATGTTTTAATGGCTGTCACGGAGCTGTTCCCAGCCCTGTAGTTCAGAATCATTTGGGAAATAATCAATTTCAGTGAAGCATGGTGATCTACTGATTCGCATCATAGAGTCAGTTTATTGCTGCCAAGTCAAGGGTCTTTTCAGTATACAAAACGGCATAAAAACATCTTCTATTGGGATATACTCAATTCAGGCATAAAACAAAACTCCATCGAAAATACCTTGTACATTGACTCATCTTTTGTGTATTTCTATGGCTGGACGCATTCACTGTGTTGGATAGTTTATTTCTTTGAGACTGTACATACAAACATTTTATGTGAAGTTTTGGAAGCTTTCAAAACACACAAATAATATGGTATAGCTTGAAAATAAATAATGGCAGAAAATTAGTTAAAAAAAAATCAACTACATTTATAACCATTAACAGTGATACATTAAACTGACCTGTCTCAACATAGTTTATGAATATGTATAGAAAATAAGTGTAAAATAATTGAGAAAAATATAAAAAAAAAATAACATGTTCACAATATATAGATTATCTCACATTTTTTACCATTAGATTTAATTTGGTGAAAAATTGGTTATCCTTTGTAAACTGAAGTTGTTTACAGACAAAGTAATGCTGCTACTCAAAGGCAAATAGCATTTAGGAAAACAATCAGTCCATTAATGATTAACTTTTTAAAATATATTTTATACAGGTCACAGCTCCATTTTTCTAATACAGAGCTACATATCTACTGTTTAGCTATAGCCATAGCCATAAAAATAAATGATGACATTCTGGCTGCTCATAGCCATCATTAGGAGGGTTTAGGAGCACACAATTTATAAATATTATTCAGTAATACAATAGTATGCTCCATGTTGTGGTCCCTGTATGCAGTTTAAGATGATTATTTTTATTTTATTTTTCTATATATAGTGAAATGAAAAAGAAAAAATGCCAACAAATCCAGTATATTTTAGATTTCTGTTTCTTATAAGGGCTTGTTTAAAACATTAGATCTGTAGGGGGTGCCTGTGCTGTCCTTATGTTGTGTTTTTACTAGGTTCGACATAATGTAGGATCATAACCTTGTGTTTATATTAAAGGGTTTTATTACGAAGGCATTTCATGCCTGGGATGTCATGCTTCAGCTTTCAGTGTGTTCAAATGGGGCGTATATGATTTGGTTGAACTGCAGATCATGTGATCCCGCAGGCTTGACATCACCATGTCTTTCCCCACAGTGTGCTCATGCTAATCAAACAAAAGTCTGTTTATGTAAATAGCTGTGAATTGCTAAAAAAAATATATATTAAAAAAAAAAGAGTGGTTAGCACTTCTGCCTTTCAGCATTTTGATCCTAGATTCAAATAGCGGGTGCATTTGGAGGTTTGTAAACCATTGTGCTACACCACAAGTGCGTCCTTGACATACATGTCCACACTATTGTTCCAGTTACATAAGGTTTTAATGAGGTAAGTAGTGGTCAGATTTTCTAAATCCGTTGATAGGTAAAACATCGGTGAGTCTAGAGGATATAGTAAGATGGCACGCTGAGTAGCACAAGGGTCTCGGTTTATGTCTATGTGTATGTGTTCTGAGAAAGTAGGCAACCAAAGTTGTTGATGAAGTATAACCAGGGGCGACTTTGACAAATATGTTTAAATGCTGCACAGAACTCGCTCTGGCTCTATTGGTCTCTGAGTTATCCATACAACTAAAACCTTTTGTACTTATTTTATTGTTCTATTAAGTTAACAGGAGGAATTTCATGGTGAAATGGGTAATTTTTTTTTTTTTATGTCATGGACTTGCATCAATGGTAAGGAGTTGGCAATCACCATAGTTAGGCTCAGTCTCCCAAGTAGAAAAAGATTGAAAAGCTCTGTTCTAGATTAGTCGGATGTGGTGTGAATAGCAATGGGAACTTTTAAGTGCAATTATTCATTGCTGGTTACCTTGTTATTATATAGCAGCATGTATTGTTTTTTTTACAGTAGTGGGAATCACTAACAAACATCATCCACTCCATCAGATGAAATGAGTTACTCAATTAACTTAGTTCTAATGCACTGAACAATTAAATTAATTTCAAATGACTCTTAAAGTAAAGTATGTCAACATCCCTTTGCTTTCTAGTGACGACAACTAAATGATTGATGACCACCAATATTATCTGAGTCTAAGGGATTTTTTATTGTATCAAGGTCGTTTCAGCTCTTTGTTGGTGACAAGGCTATTAAAGTTACAATATGTATGTAAGATGATCTTTTGATTTGTGTGACAAAAAATTTATATTACAGTCCTATGAAGAAGGAAAGACCTTTAATGAAAAGTCTGGGACACACTATTCTATTGTACAGAGCTTATGTGTAGTACTAACTATATTACATGATTGAATTAATTTAAATTGATTAAAATTGAGCTGATCAAAATTTGAAATGACGTCATAGAAAAAATCATGAAGGAAAATATAAGGTTCCCTTCTGGATTCCATTGTCCAGGTCTAAAAGGGCATCATTTAAAATATAAAAGAAAAAGTGTCCACAGTACAGTGCTGTGTAACAAGGACTGGAGATCCCTCTGTCATGTCTTAGTCTGTGACACCAGTCCTTTTTCTGCAGCTAGCCCTTGCTCTGGGACTGTTGAAGCCCCTTGGTAAAACATGTGGCGTCCACCCTCTATTTTTGAAATGGAGAAATTGAGAAAAACACTGTTATAATACAAACTAAATAATAGTTATGCCATTGTGGAAACCAAATAAATGGTCCCAGTGGATTTAGTCTCCTTGGACAGTACAATTTTCCCCATCCAGATAACCTCAGTTACGGATTTTGCCTTCCATGGCACAACTCTCTGGTGGCCTTTATGGCTTATTAGCAATGTGTTGGCAATCTGACTTATTTGAAGCCATTACTCCACCTGTTCCTCAATGCGCAGTACAAACCTCTCAGCTTATACAAGTGGGTGGTATCAATCTTTACATCAAATGATACCAATTTTTTTGCCAGATTTTTATTATTTTTTTGTCCATTCTGTTCATGTGTAATCTTTAGCTTAATTTTGAAACTTGTATTGTTATTTACATGTGATGCTATATGGGTAAGATTCTGCTATAGTTATATCTTCTTTTCAACAAAAGGGTATTTTTGCAAATGAAAAAAATGATAATAATGCCGCCATATAGTGGTAAATAAAAGTACAATTCCATTGACTTTGATAAGTATATATGGCGGTGTTATTTGCCACCTGCAGCCTCTTGTGCCTGACAGGGGTCCAAACATATTCAGGGCATTTATTATCAATTACAGTACTTAAAAAATTATTGACACAAAAAACATGTAATAATTACAAAATAATACTTTTAATGAAGATTCCTTTTGAATTTTAAGATTTTTGGGATTTCACTAGCACTGAAGATGTTCATTAGTTGATACTTTATAAATAAAAGGCATAATTTCATTAATCAAGGTATTAATGACATATTATACCTATATGTATTAAGGGTAAAAATGGCAGGAATTGCAGCTGGGGGAGGTACTTTAAAAGACCCCTGAACCAGAGGCGCAACTTGAAGCTCTTGGGCTCTAGTGCAAAAAGTGAAATGGGCCCCCTTGATACCATGTGGGACTTATAATGTTGGTATCTCCATATGTGGCAGAAGGCCTTTGGGCCCCCCTCAGGCTTCAGGGCCCAGTAGTGACTGCTATCTCTGCACCCCCTATAGCTACGCCCCTGCCCTGAACTAATAGGAAAGTGATGACTGGGCTTGTGGTTTCTTTCTGGATCGATAGAAGTTAAAGGAGTCGTTTTATTAGAAACAAACCCTTTCAAAATGCAGCCGTCAGGTCTAGCTCCAGGGACTCCCTCTATGACGTCATTTTGGGTAGGGGCTGTCTTCAAGAGTCAACATTCCCTCTGAGGAAATGTATAAATGCTGTCAGTGCTTAACCCCTTTCAGTGAAAATACCTTAGTCAGGCTGACATGTTATCAAAGTCTCTAAATAGAAATCCCCCTAGAGGTCTTGCCTGTATTTTTGTGAACAAACTAATTATAATTTCCAAAGCATTATTATTATTATTGGACATTATTTCTTAGACATTTGAATCACACTTAGTTTTGTCAAAAAGTTGTTGAGCATTGGGAAGCAGTAGAAAATAATAAGCATCTCCTTATTAATGAAACATATTTATTATGGAAAGGTTTGGGGCCACTGAATAGCTCATTAAGACGCAAATCTACAGATGGAGTAGCTGTAACGATTACAGGACGTCAAAGAAACATTTTAAGACTATCACAATCAATCTCGCTTTATTCCAACTTGCTTTGAGTACAATAATCACCTGACATAATAATTGCCAAAGCCAGTTAAGAAGACACTTTGCTTCTTTGCTATAATCAGGAGCGAGAATCTGCATAAACGTTTCTTGCTCAGACATAAATGGTCTGAATATTAATTATATTATGCAATTCTAAGGAAAATTGCTGCAAAAAAAAAATAAATGGGTTAAAAAATCATCTTAAAGGTACAGAGGACAGAACCTGGGATGGACACGTGCTGAATCTTATTATCTGGACCTGTAAAGTTGATTAGACCCATTATTCGCATTTGTCATCGAGTTCAAAAGTTCATATCATTAAAATTCCACCCACTTTTATTGGCTAATGACCCGAAAGCAGAATGGGAGAGAGGGAGATTGATTAGAATGTGCCCCAAATCAGAGAGTAGAAATAAAATAATTGCATCTGATTAACAGGAACAAATGAAATAATTACATAAATGAGTACTATATGATTTGTGTAAATCAGTCTATTCATTTGTGAAGTGCTTATTTAGCACCCCATTTAACTGGTATCTTCCCTTTAATTGGAACTGCTGGATGAAGAACTCACAAGCTGCCAAGGTCAGCAGCTACAGAGCTTTAGGGTATGTTCACACAGAGTATTTTTAGGATGAAATCTGTGGGACTTCCACATCCCATTGCATTCAATGGGAATCCAAGATGTAGCTCACACTAATTTTTCTGCCATGGATTTGACATCCATGTTACATAAAGAAAGTCATATTGAATGGTGCTAATCTGCAGGCAAATTTGAGTACCTCAAGCTGCATATCCATGGTAGATATGTGAAGACCAGTAGATTCTCAGGAAAGCCACAACAGATTTTTCCATACTTTTAATCTCTATAGAAAAGAGCAGATGCTCATAAACATCAATCATCCTTTTAACTGTTTCTCTTTCTACTTCGTCACAATGCTCTCCCTGCATCAATCTTAATTCTGCGATTAAAATGTTGCAAAAGAAAAGTAGCTATTCCTATAAATCCTAGTTAAGAACTGTTACATTGGTATTCTGTTATTTCTCTATACAGACTAGTGCAATTCATTGTGTTAATTTTCTAATGAAAAATTAATTGTTAATAATAAAAATTTCATTCAGAATCTTACAAAACATATCTTTTTATACTTTTAATTTGTAATTACATTTTTCTTCATCCAAATGGAGGTCAGTAGGTCAGGATATTGCATGCTGTATACAATTTTTAGGAATTTTTTTTCATTTCAATTTTCTGATTTCTCATTTTCACTAAGTTAAAAAAAAATTATTTTAATCAGATGTTGATCACTGTTGAAATGAAGTAGCCGACACCAGAGGTCTCCCGAGACTGTAGGTGTTCCAAGCAATATCACTGCGATAGTTTCTATTCACTGACATGCTATTCTAATAGCTTTATCTAGCCTGCTGTGATGTGTTTGTAATCACTGCTAATACTACGATAACTCCGTAACTACCTGGCTGAGAACGGGAGTTATCGTAGATGCTGTATTGCTTTGAGAAATTTATATTATATAATTTTATATTAACTTTAGATTAATTATTTTTATCTTAATTTTATATTGTATAATTTTAGATTTATTTTATCTTGTATAATTTTATATAAATTGTATATTATTTATTTTTATATTCATTTTATATTATTTCATTTGCTATACTTTTATAGTTAGTTAGTTTAGATCACTTTAGTGGTGTTATTTGGGAAAGAATTTATATTTTTTGCCTATTGGCAAAAAGTTTGTTTCGCATGGCTCCAGCTGTCAGTCAGGAATTTTGTCGAGTCTATACACATTTGCGGCGCATGACTTCCGCCACTGACAATGTACCACATTAATGCTGTGCACCACTTACAATGCGGCACATTTATGAACCGCTGTACGACAGGTTCATACATACTGTCGTATTCTTCGCTCATCTATATTGCTTTAGAACTGGCCAGTCAGCAACAGTTTTCATACATGTCACCCGAAGTGTAATTAACTAATATCAAATAACATTGATCAAATGTGAGTTTACAATGGATCATCTGGGACACAAGGATAGATTTAATCTGTGTGGACAAAGCTAGTGATCTGAAGATGTTCATAGAAGAGAATATTCTGTGGTTTACAGCATTATTCATTGTTCCACAAGGTCTTATATCGATCTTTTAATCTCATCTTGTTTACAAAGTAGTAAACAAATAGAATTTTCCTAATATGGAAATAAACAGTAAAATGATGCATGACCCCTTACATTATTCGTCCATCCAAAATATTCTTTATTTTGCAAATAATCTTGAAATCATCTTCATATTATTAGAGAAATGTCCACACTTTATCTTTTAAATCCAACTTAAAAATTTAAATGTCAATAGTTTATCCCAACCTTCCATCTGATGCTCATAGAAATCCAGGAAGTTAAGATACGAGGATTTATTTGGCATGTTTCCCACACTTACTTTTGTATTGTCATCTGAAAAAGCATCTCATTGGAAAAAATATTTTGGAATTCCAAGTGACTTATTTTTCCTAAAAGTTACTTGGAGAAAGATAATTACTGGTAACCAGCAGCACTACAGTGTGAGGAACCTGAAGAAACTCTTCATATCTCAGTACTGTAATTTCCTAAGTCATTTCATAAGGGGTCTGTAATGTGTGCCTCTTTAATATAATATCTTATCTTGTTTATAGAAAGTGTTTTAAAGTATTGGTGCATATGCAATAGTTTTGGGGTACTGAAACCTTCCACATTTAGGCTGCACCAATGATAAACACAACAATAATTCTATAACTTTTTAGGAGCCATAAGCTTGGGGACACACCACACCACTCCAGGGAAAATTTTGGCATGAACTTTGGTTCATTGTACTTCTTACATAAATCAGTCCAATGATTTGCATACAATAAAGACATACACATAAAAGAGTTAATTGGCCAGATGGTAGTTTGGATTACAGTTATCCCCCTAGCCTCCCCATTAACATGCACACTTGGAAGAGGGAGATAAGTCAGGGCCCTCTTTCAAAAGCAGTCAGTAACCTGTGCAGCTAATAAGAGGCCCAATAGCATATTAAAGCTATCTGCCTATTGTCTATTGTATTGCATGTAAGGGACTCAACTAATTTAATTGCTCATGATTACTGGATTATAAGGCTATGTCTCCACAGCATAGAAAAACTATCATATTTTCGGCGGTTTTAGGATTCTAAAACTGCCAAAAATACAGTCGTTGAGCCAGTCCATAGACTTTAATAGAAAAAACAATCTGTAGTTTATACAGGTTGTTTTTTCTCTGCTCGTTTTCTGGCGCCGGCATACTTAGCAAGTTGTTGTATAATACACTGCCGTCGGTTTCTCACACAATCAATTGTATGGGCCGACGGCAAAAAAACAAGAACCGACCGCTTTGGTGCAAAACGTGGCAATAACCGCGGTCGTGCACCAGACAAAAACGGTCAACTTTCGGATGCTTTTTGTCCGATGTCGTGTAGACATAGCTTAAGGGAAAGATAAGATGGGATGAGCTATTATTGAGCAAGTGGCCCATAACGTTCTTTCACTGGACACCTTACTATCCATGCTGTTATGATAGTGTCTTATCTCCTGTAAAAAAATAAAGACTCAAGCATGTTGGATTTGATCCAACTTGCCCAATTGCTATTTTTCAAACATCTTTGGTAGGTGACAGACCGACTGCACCCCTGCATATTATATTTTCAGATAATCCCTTTAATCTAATTGCCAGATTTACAATTTCATAGCTGTAATTCAATTGAAGGAATTATTGAAAGATAATATAAAGATACACTAACATAAAGGAAGATACCAAGTTCACATACTGTATATAGCATCTGTCATTGAAGCAACTTCTGTATACACTTGATTCTACACGTTTACATTACATATAACAGTTTTTGGAAACTAATCTGAAAATTAATTTTACAAGTAGTCGTGGATATGACTGGGATTTTTGTTTTAAAAAATAAGCGACATCTAATTATTTACCTTGACACGACTGTATGACATTTAAATTGTACGGACAGCCGTACCACTTAGCAATTAACAATCGTTGCATAACATTCTGAAGTTCACTCCTTCTTCAAGTGGAAAGTGAATGTTGATTGATGACTGTGTGACAGTAAGTGCTACTCTGCCTCGGACCGGCTTATTAGACATCAATCAACGGCCAATGCGCACAACAGCCATCTCGCTTTGCCTATTGTAGTATTTCTCATCAGTTTCTCGTTACACGTGTATGATCGACAAACATGCTTGGGTCACTGTTGGGTTATCTACTTTCTCAAGTTTTTCTAGCTCTTACATTCCCTAAAAAATATTATGGAACCACCATAGTGGTCACCCAGTTTTTTTTACTTTGTAGCGAATGCACAAATCACAGATATGAAACGACACAAGGTTGGTTCAAAAGCTGAACATTCTGGGTTTACAAAACACATTACCAATTAATAGAATTTTTTTGTTTTCATTAATGGTATATTTTTTTCATATCAAGTAGAGGAAAAAACAATATGATCAGCTTGTAATTTGCATTTCTAAAACCAATGCTGGCACAAAGTCTATAATTCCAAATTAGTTTGAAGTTATAATGAAAAGTATTTATAGACCTTACTCGGCTGTTGGACATGAGTAATAGAAAGTAAACATAACCCAAACATGAAGTTGTAAATTGAAATAATGGAAAGTATTACAAAACTCTTTCAAGATGGAAATCTTGCATATAGTGTGGCTATATATATAGTGGTTGTTCCCAGTCAACAACTGTGCGTAAAATAACAGTGAGCAGATAAAGGAAGATGTTAAAGAGAATATGTCACTGATACATATTCTTTTCTTCTTAGTCATTTTTATTTTCTGATTTCTCTATTTGGTTGTCTGTATATGATTGTGGGGACAGAATTATTGCCTGCACTGTTTTAACAGCATTTAGAGAGATGCTTTACAGCAGCTTTGTTCACATAGGATCTATGAACTGGATCAGTCCCATTGACTTCTATAGAAGAGTTTTCTAGTCATGCTCTGTGACCTGGGGGAAAAATTCAGTGTGCAGGGAAGGGGAAAGGGGGGACTTGACTATCTCCTATTGTGACTTAGACCTGTGTTATTATAACATTGGTGTAAACTTTCAGTGTAACCATTATGCTGATAATGAGAAAACTACTGAAAATCTATCTCTACAAAACAGGAAGTATCAGATTTTAAATAGGCCTAGGGGCCCAAAAGGGAAAAGCTGCAGTTTTTAAGAATTTTAAAAAAAATTGAAAGTGAAAAGGAAAATTTTAAAAAAAAAAAAAAACCCAAAATGTTTTAAAAAAAATGTGTTTAATAAAAAAATGGTTAAATAATAATCATTTTTTGATGACACTTGTGGGCGGCATGAAGAACGGGGTTGACAGATTTTGGGTGTTTTTTTCCCCAACATCAGGCAAACCCCCGTTCGCTACATTTTAAACACCCCACACCCATTATCGGGCGCATTACATAGTGTCCGGGGGCACTTTGTAATGCTTTCCATCTCAGGGGGCGTGCGGGAGGCGGGGGGACTAAAACTGTAGAATATGATTTTAGCTTCCTATGGCATTTTGGCGCATTTGCGGGAACAGGTAGAGACTTTCAAAGTAGTGTCTACTAGGGTTTTAAATGGGCTGATTTATGACCGCTGAAAGGCATTAAAAATCAGGTGCATTTAGCCTATTATTATGCGCACGAAGTTCGCCGTGCAAACACCAAATTTCATACATGCCGCCCATTGTCTTTAAAGTGTCATAATTGAAAACTCAGAACCATATGTCTTATAGATTAAAAATACATAAACAAACTAATTAAATAACAAATGCAGGGAAACAAGTGTCAATGTTTGTGATATAATTGTTAGAAATCAGCTTAAAGAAAAAAGATTTAAGGTATGTTCTCATGGCGTATTTGCACCGAAGTATACCCCGCAAATATGGTAAAAACATTGTACAAGTACAGCACTCATTGAGTGCCATGTAAAATCATCATTGTCATTCAGAAAATGCATTTCTCAGCACGGTGTCATTTCTTTTAGGTGTGTATGCTCTGAGAAATAGAAAAGTATACAAAGCAGAAAGCTGCCTCGGGTTTAAAGTATATGCTTGTAAGTGCGTATTTTCTACTGCGCTAACAACCGCGTATTGCAGCGTGTACCTGTGCGCACTGCAGTACGCTGAGTGAACATACCCTTACATACTCTTACGTATAAAAAGGCCAAAACAAAGCAGCACTAACACCTAAACTGAAAAAAACAAACAAAAACAAAGTTGCAATGGGCTAAAGAGAAGCAAGCACATAGTGTGCAGGATTAGATAAAAGTGATGAATGGATGATGCAGGAACTTTTGTCTTGTGTCTTTCTGACAAAACATTTAAAGATGATGCCTGAAGAGAACAATCAAACTTCCCCAATCATTTGTGATATTGGGCTGCATGTCAGATTAATAATAGAGGAAATAGCAATCTTTACCTCAACAGTTAGTGTACAGATGTACAAGTAAAGTTTGGACACTATCAGGTGAGTAATGCTTCTGATGACAATGTTTCACCTTTCCTTGTTGTGCTCGATGTTTTTTTTACATGTCAGAAGTAAAAAATGTTTCCATTTTCCCCCCCAAGATACTTTCACAAACAGTTTTTGCAGCATAACTTTAAATTTCGTCTGGGCAACAGGTACAATTTTTCCTTGGTTCACATCTGTGTTAGAGGTTCTGTTTGAAACTTCTGTTGCAGAGGTGAAAACAGACTAGTTTTTTAATGGACACCAATGGCCGCACTATTTTTTGTTGTCATTCCCAACGGTTCCAAACTGAATTTTTGACTGAAGTGTAAGGCCGTGTTCACACGGCTTATTCCCGACGGATTTGTGCGCCGTATTGGAGCGCACAAATCCGCCGTGAATAAGGGGCGGGAGGGGGCGGGGCCGGAGCGCGGCGGGGCGCCGCTCCCGGCCCCATAGGACAATGCATTGTTTACGGCCGTCCCCCCCGTAAATAATGGCATGTCACTTTCTCCCCCCGCGGCGGATTCGCCGAGGGGGGAGGAGCGACGGTTTCCCATGTTCTAAATGAGAGCAGTGGATTACAAAATTGCTGCCGGGATTGGCGCCGTACTGAAGGCAAACCCGGGGAAGGAGTCGGGCCAATACGCGGCAGAATAAGCCGTGTGAACGAGGCCTAAAGGTAACCTAAATAATAATAATAATAATAATAATTGGTCTTGCATAAGGTGCAAGGGAACATTTCTTTTTCTCTGTGATCAGTCACAATACAGCTATAACTTTGATACAGAGCACAGGATGAGGTCTTGGTCTTTTGGCTGTACTCTCTTTTTCTGACTTCTGATCAGGTCATGTTGCCAAATAGACATTTTATTTTGATTTTAAGCGCCATTGATTCCAGGGAGGGTTTGTACATCGGGGGGGTTTACATACATAATTTTAGTCAAAGAGTACAATGATAAGTGATTAATGACAATTGGCACAACAAAGGGATAGAGGACCTACCCCAAAAGGGCTTAAATTCTACAAAGGGGGAAAGAGACGGAGGTGGGGGCAGAATGTTTGGGGAGGAAAATCTTTTTGTTCCAGTAAAGCTATAAGTTTGCTCCTTTTTGCTTATTCTGCCCCCCTA
This sequence comes from Phyllomedusa bahiana, assembly GCA_025379985.1. Classification (NCBI taxonomy): domain Eukaryota; kingdom Metazoa; phylum Chordata; class Amphibia; order Anura; family Hylidae; genus Phyllomedusa; species Phyllomedusa bahiana. Next base: position 21,922 of record JAODAL010001704.1, on the reverse strand, counting down.
CCCATCACGAGCTCCTTTGTGGGCACCTCTGACCCTGCCCTGCAGCTTCTTCTCAGTACTTTTTCTCTGACAACTTTCACTTGGACCACACCACTGCATCAATTACTCATAGAATTGGGCTTTTAATATTCCAAACTGGCAGCCCATTAAAGACTGAGTGATCTTGAACCTGCTCTTCAGGGTCTAAAACCCAAGGCTGTGCTTTGCAGGTTTCTCTTTCACACCCAATGGATTACAAACCCAAAAACCATTCACATTATTCTTTTAGCTCCATAAAAATTTTCACTAAAAATGTATAATTTTCCCACAGTCAAAAAACACAATTATGGTAAATTGAAAAGAGAGGCCATAAAAAAAACTGATATTTTTTTTTTCCCCTGGGAGAAAACTTTTTTAAAGACAGGGTCCCCCTTCTCTTGTTTCCCTTGGTGTGCGATAAAAATACAAAAAGATAGCTGAGCATGTGTGGCTCTCTCTGTTCAGTTAAATTGGAGTTTCTAGTACTGCTGAGCATTGTTAATGGCTGCCCTTGCAACTCTCATTGAAATAGTGATGCATTATACCATTGCATCTCCAAAAATTAGAATATCACGAAAAATAAATTTAAACAATAATTAATCAAAAAGAGAAACCCCTTATGTATAGACTCATTACAGTATGAATTACAAGGTGTAATAGAATACATTTGTGAACCGTATAACAAATATAAAGATAGTCCTGGAGAACCCCTTTAATTTTCTATGATATTCTAATTTTTTGAGATTCACTAGTATACATGCAATAAAATAAAGCATTAACATCATCAATATAAACAAAGCACATTAAACACTGCCATCCACTCTGCTCTTGTACAACTTCACTGCATCATAATTGCCTGATACAGTCTCCTGCAAAAGAACAAGTAACGCACAGTCCTCAGTTCACAATGCAGAACAATGCCACATGCAATTCAAAGGCACAGCCTCAGATAACGGCACATCTCTAAACAGTACTGTCAACAGTCACAATTACCCCAGGCACACCGTACATGCCCCCAATTCTGTCAAGGCATCTGGTCCTGGGAACTAAAGAGTGAATGTTGACCGTCCTGCAATGAGGAAAGCAATGAATGTATATAGCAATCCCTGCTGTGTCTTCTGCAGCTCTGATCATATAAAGAAAAGCGAACCCTGCTTATTTCACAGTGGTGCAATTTCTCTGCTCATTTGAGAGAGAAAAATACATTTGGATCCCCTGAGTGCTGGTAGTTGTAAAACCAGCGGGTTGCTCACCCCTACAGAATTCTGAGGGCATGTCAGGCTTATCTTGCAATACCTAACTGTGAACGTATGGCAGCATATCTGATACAGGTCACAAGTTACATCACGAATGAAACATGAAAAAATCCTGACATGTGTTATATGTAACAGTGCAGAATATGAAATGTTATCCAGTGCATACCTCACCTCCATGACTGTATACTTTTTTTTCTTAAAGATTGATTTCTTTGGATTCACATAACAGCACATTTAATCTTCATTTTTTTCCCTTGAAAATAAACTCCTTGATGAAGGTAAAAGGAGAAAAATAGGAATGAATGTAACATTACTACATCATTTTACCTATTAAAAATAATACAAGTGATGATCAAAAACACAGTAATAGTAGTAATATATACAGTAAAACACTGTAGTGTTTCATTCCCATTTTCCCTCCTTGACCTTTAATGCACAGTTAATATTCTATAATTGTTGGCAGAAAACATAGGCCAGAAACCCCGAATCCTGCATCTACCCATTTGTTTTGCTGAGCATTTTCTATTTTCAGTATTACTGGACCTTTTCTATTCTGGTACTTTGTCATCTTCATTGGTTACACACAGTAGTTACATAGTTACATAGTTTGTAAGGCCAAAAAAGGCAGATGTCCATCCAGTTCAGCCTATTGTGCTACAGTGTTGATCCAGAGGAAGGCAAAAAACCCTATGAGGTAGAAGCCAATTGTCCTCATTTTAGGGAAAAAATTCCTTCTCGACTCCTATTTGGCAATCAGAATAAATCCCTGGATCATCGACCCTTCTACCCATGTTCTCCTTTTATATTTCCATTTTTTTATACATACTGTCACCAAATTGTACACATTGCTGACCGGAATCACCAACATCGTTTCCCTGTTAGATTCTCTCTTGAAGGACTTTCATAATCCTTTCCATTAATACAGTTGAAAGCCCTCTTGGTGAGATCATTTCTTTACATTAGCTGCATCCCACAGCTTGGTAAGTTTTCTCTCTTAAAAATGCAGACTAACTTTTAACGTTAGGGCATGTTCACAATTCCAGCAAGTAGCGGCGCGTACCGTGTGCAGCGCTATATGGCAGTTGTTTTAGAACTACGTGTTAGCTGGCCCCTATTCAGTCTCGGGAAGAAGTGACATGTGACTTCTTTCTCATGTCATGTATTGTGTGCCGTATTACATGTATTGTGCAAATTACAAGGTGATCCCTTTTCTTCTCCATTAACCCCCTAAGCACCAGGCCTGAAATTTTTTTAAGTTTTTACTTCCCTGTGTTTCAACAGTCATAACTTTTTTATTTTTTATGACACCGTTGTTTTATGCAGAAGTTGTTTGTTTACATTTTAACTACCATGTATTTTTTTATTTATTTTTTTTCCACGCTTTTTTATGTTTTACTTTTTTTTTTACTACATAGTCATATAGTTAGTACGAATGAAAAAAATACATATGTCCATCAACTTTTACCAAGGGTAGGGAAAAGATGTGAGTAAAAGAGAGAGATATAGATAATTTTCTAAATTTGTGACCCATAAAGTCACAAAGAAAAGAGAAGAAGCCAGCTCACCATAAATAAGTCAGTACCTGTCATCCTTGCACGTATCTTGTTTGGAAGGATGTATAGCACAGCAGGAAGAAAGTAGAAAGCGATAAAGCAATTGGACGGCAGGTTCCAATGAATAAAACTTGCGGCTTTAATGAAGACACCTTTAAAAAGCCAACATCCCACAAAGAATACCAAGTCATGGCTGATGCATTTTGGGCATTGATGTGTCCTAACTCATAGCAAGAGTAATGAAGCATTGGTGCCTGAAACGCGTCAGCCATGACTTGGTTTTCTTTGTGGGATGCTGGCTTTTTAAAGGTGTCTTCATTAAAGCCGGAAGCTTTATTCATTGAAACCTGCCGTCCGATTGCTGTATCGCTTTCTACTTTCTTGCTCCATGAAGCCCATGAAGCACAAACTAATTTGCCCTAAAAGGAAATACTTCCCTCCTGATCCCTAGTGGCGATCAGACTGGATCAATGTTTTTCATGTAAAATATATTTCACTAAACTCCTGATGCGATGTTTCAAATCATACAGTGTACATGCCTGTGATCAAGTGATACATCATAACAGCTCCCCAGGGTTGATGCTTTGATATGGCAAAGGCGAACCTTGTGAGCAGACGTTGCAATCCTCAGAGTGACATATTGCAAGCACATTTCACACTAATGCCTTAATTCATTCCCATTGTTTACCGTAATAACCATAATGCATAATGCTGTGTCTGTCACAAAATACTGTAAGATCAGCCACTGTAAAATGAGTTGTCTCCACCAGGCATGCATCTTATCACCCAGAAGCAATGTAATACAAAATATAATTACATTCTCTGATTAGCAAAATGTGGGGGCATTATTTACATTTCCTGAGAATTCTGCTGATGCAGATAATGTATTTTTTTTTAATAAACTTGCACAAGGTCCCCTCTTTTCATTTATCCAGCAACCCGCTCTTCACGCCAATAATTGTGGTATAGATGCAAAGCACTGAAGCAGAACCCTGGAGTCAATGAGTAATTATGAGGAGCTCTGCACAATGTGAGCTGTTTTAAATGCTGCAGATGTCGGTGATGGAATAGTCCATAATGTCCATTAGACTTTACTGCTTCTTACAACTCTTTAGGACGGATTCTGAACTCAAACCTTCAGCCATTTAGATCAATATTGTAATTACTCTTATTGATGGATTGTTTTATAATGGAAATCATCATCACATTGTGTCAGGTCACGTGGCCCCAGACTGGCCGTTCTGTGCAGCAGCGTGCCACAAATATCTGATTCAAATCAACTTTCTACTGAGGTGGTGATGACAAGCGCGAAATTAATTGTTCCACTTCATGTAAGACCTGCATTCTCTTCTGGAGAGTGCAATTTGCTTCTGTGTTGTGCAGCAACTGTAGGGAGAGGTAGCATCCTATTCATTTATCAACTTTGTGTTTAGGTCTTCACAAGGAGGTGTTAAGTGCGAGGGAATCTGTTTCTCTAGTTGTAAAGAATGGGTTACTCCAATCATCAGAAGTTGCAAGTTATACCACTGCAAATATAGTAACTATTCAAAATTTTGTGTTGTTGACCTACATGATTGAGCCATGGGAACTGCAAATAGGTAAATTGTTATCTTAAAATCTAGCATTTCTAGCTAATGAAAAACATCGGAAATGAAAGTGAATTTTTGTCCTTGAACCACTTTATAATTTAAATAAGTCCAAAAATAATGCATTTTTTTTCTCTTCAGCAGATGGGCACTGTTTTTTTTTTTTAATTTTGCTCCAGATCTCTAAATATAACACAAAAAAAACATACAGGTAAATGATAAAATCAAAAGTGATCAAAATTAAGCTCTAGAATGAACTAATGTTTATACAATAATAGTTTAAAGGGGTATTCCTATCTAATTGATTGCCTTTAAACATTTAGGCACATATAAAGATTATTACCAAATACATTGCTGTTCTGATTTTGCTTCAATCCAGAGTTAAAAAAGATCTAATTTTATTTTTTGTTTGCACAAGCTTTTCTAGTTTCTGGCCACAAGCTTTTGACTTCACTGTGTCTTACCAGCAGGGTGAAACTTGCTTTTCAGTCTCTGACCATATCTTTCTGCTGAAAACAACAGTAACGCTTAGAGTTACTGACCTGGGGCAACCTTGTACCACCCTGTCATGTCCTAACAATGGATCTTGGCAGCATGTTAGTTTTTTCTTTTCCATTAGAAGCTTCCTTACATGACACATACAACTGAGCTAGCTCATATCTGTAGCCAGACATCCTACTGGGACAGTGCCTTTGTTTTTTTAACAACCACTACTTCAGTAATATCCTTATAGCAGTCTTTTCTAGGACTGGTAGCAAGCAGAGCTGAAATGTCAGTAACTGCTGTAGACCCACCCATAACCTGCACAGGAAGTGTGAGCCAGAAGAGGCTGTGAAGAGCTGACAGCTCACTCTGGTTGTGCACAGCAGTAAAAACACCCCAATGACAGATTCAACTGACCAATGCCAGTCCTGTCTTGTAAATGAAGTTTATATCCTCTATTTTGTCAGTGTTACAAGCAGCAATCCACACATAGACAGACACAAATTCAAGAAATCACATCAGCAAAGAAGGAAAACATCCACCATATTTAAAACTAGTTTTTAATTCGATCAAGAACTGAATCAGATCGAAAAGCGCTGGATGTTTTAATGGGGTTTACCCATCTCACAAGTTTTGGTCTAGGGGTGCTTTCACACAGCGCAGTTTTGGTGCAGTTTTAACTACGCTCCAATTAAACTGCCTGTATTACCTGCAAGCTTCTTTCACTTATCTAAACTGTTTGGAAAGGGAGTAATCAATGAGTGTGCTCATAATCCCCAAGACTTCAGACACAGTCATTGATTATTTACTTTAAACACCTTTCTGACCAATTTAGACAACTGAAAGAAGCTTGCTGTTAATAAAGGCAGTTTAATTGGAGCGTAGTTAAAACTGCACCAAAACTGCGCTGTGTTAAAGCACTCTAAAGCCAGGTCTTAGCTCGTTAGGAGCCTGCCTCAAAGAACAGGGAGATGACACCACTTGTACAGTTCATTTCTAGCATGCTTGGCTCCATTTGGAACTTGCAATATTAACAACTGCACACCAACTTAGGATGGTAGGTGGAACAAGTCTGTAGAAACATCTTTCGATGTCACTTCAGTGGAGAGGAGCAGAGGGTGACTCCCTGTTCTCCGTTGTTGTAAGAATTGAAGCTGTTAGTAACAGCTTTTGTTTTTAGAACAGCTTGTAGAATTCTTTCACAGCAATGGTCCATGGTGTCACATGACCACTTACCGCCACAGCTACTTTTGCCCTCTATGACAGAGCCTTTTTCAAATCTGATGTGACTTTTTAATGCTACTAACTATCCATGTCATTTAGAGAAAGTTTTCTCATGACACATTGGGCGACATTTCCCAACATGCCAACGCCAGTTTTTTGGTCTATTTTGCGCAAAACCACTTTTGACACCATATTCTTGTTGTAAATGAACTATCGTACACCAAAACTAGGCGCATTATGTGCTGGGCACGACACTTTGTAATGCGCTTAAATATGGTGCACTGTGCGCCCCAGTCGCGCAATGCTCCTATTGAGGCACATTACATATGTTATGCGCCTCTGTCGGACAAGGCGCCTCGATTACATATACTACCAATGATATACTATGCGCTGCGAGTTGCGCAATGTGCCTTTTTAGGTACAATGCGCCTTTTAAGGCGCATTAAGTTTTCTATGCAAGGTATAACTGACGCCACATTTTTGAAGGATCGGACTTTCGGCCGCACTTTACACTGATTTAATTTGTGTCCTTGTTTATTTGTGAAAATATGAAAATGTCGTGAAATTTGTGAAAAATTTGCCATTTTCACAGTTAGAAAGTTCTGTGTTTAAGACAGTTATACCACACAAAATAGATTATAACTTGCATCTATCATCTGTCAACTTTCGATTGCCATTTTTTAAAAATCTTTTTATTTTTAAAGGACACTAGGGAGCTTATTAATTTTGGAGCAATTTTTCACATTTTCAAGAAAATTTGCGGCACAGATTCTTTTAGGGACCAGCCGAGTTCTGACATGGCTTTGAGAGGCCTGCAGGACTGCTTTAACACATTGGGGGGCACAGTGCAATGGTGTCTTAGTTGGGCCTTCCTCCTCCAAAAAGAAAATAATAAAAACATTATGAGAGCGACATATATGTAAACCATCTAGATCTAAGACTTTCAGACTTTCTTTGTTGCTATGGACCTACACAGTTTTCATACTGAGGCCAATTGTTCTTTAACCAATGTCTACACTTTTTTTAATACTTTGCATCCATAGCCTTTAAAGGCAGACCTACACAACTTGGCAGGCGGTGGAGGATAAAACTGCCCAAGATCGCCCAAGGCTGCCCTTTTAAGGTGGGGTTACCACAAGCTCCCTGCCCTTGTGATATAGTTTGCAGGCCATTAGAAAACCTTTGACAGGCCGCACCTGGCCAGTTTATTGTGCTGGCCTGTTGTTAAAGGGGTTTTCTCACTACATGGATTTAGCTGTTCAGTCCTGTTTTTTCGGTTTGAATTCAGTAGTGTGTGTACTGGCTACTACTGGCCTGCAGTGACGAGTCTGTAGCTATAGCAACCACCACTGGCAGCCTATCAGAAGAGATCAAACAGGTCTGTAATTATAGTGACCTGAGGGGCTGATGTAGCCCATACAAGAGGGGATATCTAGGAATAGTCAGGACACTGTTAATGGACACAAATTGCAGTGACTTGTTTTTGAAAGATATTTAATAAAAAAAAAACACAATCCTTGCAGTGAGACTTCTCCATACATATATACACACACACAGTTGGAAAAGTAAGTATTTGATTTTGCAAGTTTTCCCTCCTACAAAGAATGGAGGGGTTTGTAATTTTTATCGTCGGTACACTTCAATTGTGAGAGACAGAATCTAAAAAAAATCCAGAAAATCATATTGTATGATTTATAAATAATTGATTTGCATTTAATTGCATGAAATAAGTATTTGATCACCTAACAACAGACAAGAATTCTGGCCCTCATAGACCTGTTGGTTTTTCTTTAGGAAGTCTTCCTACTCTGCACTCATAACCTGTACTAATTGCACCTGTTTGAACTTGTTACCTGTCGTGGCAGAGCCACCGCAGGTGGTCATGTGTTTCTACCACTAAGTGACGTTCCCACATTCCAGGCAAGGCCTTAAATGCCTCTTGATCCAGGAAATCAGGGGATATGGTTGGTTACCTTGAGCTGGGAAAGACAGCAGAGCTGAGGCAGAGGCTATGATTACCCATAGGCTGTAGGCTAGCCTGAACAGGAGAGTCTGGTGAGGACTCTGGTTTGGTGGGTCCGTGAGGTAGGTACAGACCACTGGTAGTAGAGGGTAGTGGCTTGACGACCAGGGTTTATTTTTGTGCATTTGTTTTATGTTCTGTTTAAAGAGAATCCAGGTCTCAGGAGTTTTCGTGTGCCTATATCATTTACTCACAGGATGGCAGCCAAACATGAGTGAAGCCTTACAAGGTTTAAAAAACAGCTGTCCACACACTGACACTCCAACCTCTCCACCAAGACCAAAGAGCTGTCTAAGGACACCAGGGACAAAACTGTAGACTGGCACAAGGCTGGGATGGGCTTCAGGACAAAAGGCAAGCAGCTTGGTGAGAAGGTAACAACTATTTGCGTAATTATTAGAAAATGGAAGAAACACAAGATGACTGTCAATCTTCCTCGATCTGGGGCTCCATGCAAGATCTCGCCTCCTGGGGTAAGGAGGATGCTTAGAAAGGTCACGAGTCGGCACAGAACTACACAGAGGACCTGATCAATTACCTGAATAGAGTCTCAAACATTACCAATAGTAACAAACTCCACCGTTGTGGATTAAAATCCTGCAGGGCATGCAAGGTCCCCCTGCTCACGCCAGCACATGTACAGGCCCGTTTGAAGTTTGCTAATGACCATCTGGATGATCCAGAGGAGGCATGGGAGAAGGTCATGTGGTCAGATAGAACTTTTTGGTATCAACTCCACTCGCCGTGTTTGGAGGAAGGAGAAGAATGAGTACAACCCCAAGAACACTGTCCCAACCGTGAAACATTGGGGTGGAAACATCATACTTTGGGGTTCTTTTCTGCAAGGAGACAGGGCGACTGCACTGTATTGATAGGGCCATGTATCGCAAGATTTTGGCCAACAACCTCCTTCCCTCTGTTCCCTCTGTAACAGCATTGAAGATGGGTCATGGTTGGGTCTTCCAGCCTGACAATGACACAAAACAAACAGCCAGGGCAACTAACTTACTTCCGTAAGAAGTATTTCAGGGTCCTGGAGTGGCCTAGCCACTCCCCATACCTGAAACCCAATCGAAAATCTTTGGAGGGAGCTTAAACTCAATGTAGTCCAGCAACAGTCCTGAAACCTGAAAGATCTGGAGAAGACTTGTATGGAGGAGTGGGCCAAAATCAATGCTGCAGTGCGTGGACACATCTATGGGCCTAGACAGGCCTGCCATACAGGGGGTACAGCCAGTACTCCTGTATGGGGCCCGGCAAAATAAGGGGGCCCGCTGCAAGCAGGCCCCCTTATTTCATATTAGAGACTGGCGCACGGCGGCCCAGCCGCCGGGCGCTACATTTAGTGAGGGGCCCGGCCGGCGCTGCAGAGTTGGGGCCCGCGCTGCCAGTCACAGCTGCAGTCACAGTCACTGTTTTCACTTACTTCCCCTGAGCTGTGACTGGAGCCGGGGCCCTCCTCTCTGACTGAGGCCAGGATGATTAATTCAATTACTCACTTCACGCCCCGCCCTCTGTCCCCGCTGGCCAGTACACAGCACCGCATGGACAGAGAAAGCAGGAAGGCTCCGGCTCCAGTCACAGCGCGGGCGAAGTAAGTGAAAAGAGTGAATGCAGCTGTGACAGGGAGTGCGAGCCCCCTCTCTGCAGCGTCCCCATCTTCTCCCCAGCCCTGCAGCCCTTCTGCCCTTCTCCCCACAGCCCTCTGTGTGGGGGCCCCCTCGTTCCCCCAGTTTTGTGTGTGGGGGCCCCCTCGTCCCCACAGCCCTCTGTGTGGGGGGCCCCCTTGTTCCCCCAGCTTTTTGTGTGGGTGCCCCCTCGTCCCCACAGCCCTCTGTGTGGGGGCCCCCTCATTCCCCCAGCTTTGTGTGTGGGGGCCCCCTCATCCCCACAGCCCTCTGTGTGGGGGCCTCCCTTGTCCCCACAGCCCTCTGTGTGGGGGCCCCCTCGTCCCCACAGCCCCCTGGGTGGGGGCCCCCTTGTCCCCACAGCCCTCTGTGTGGTGGCCCCCTCGTCCCCACAGCCCTCTGTTTGGGGGCCCCCTCGTCCCCACACCCCCCAGGGTGGGGGCCCCCTGGGCCCCCCCCCCCACTCTGTGGGGGCCCCCGCGTCCCCACAGCCCTCTGTGTGGGGGCCCCCTCATCCCCACAGCCCTCTGTGTGGGGGCTCCATCCTCTCCCCACATACACATCTAAGGCTGGTGGGACGAGGGTGCCCCCCACACAATCTAGGGGGGATGAGGGAGGCCCCCCCACACAAAGCTAGGGGGACAAGGGAGGCCCCCACACACAAGGCTGGAGGGACGAGGGAGGCCCCCACACACAAAGCTAGAGGGACGAGGGAGGCCCCCACACACAAGGCTGGGGGGGACGAGGGGGTCACACTTACCTCCCTGGTTGCCCAGCTACCACCTACCTGGCTACCTACCTCCCACCTGCCTGGCTACCTACCTCCCTAGCTACCTCCTTGGTTGCCCAGCTACCTACCTCCCTAGCTACCACCTACCTACCTCCCTAGCTACCACATACCTAGCTACCACCTACATACCTACCTCCCTAGCTACAACCTATTTACCTCCCTAGCTACCAACTACATACCTACCTACATACCTACCTACCTCCCTAGCTACCACCTTCCTGGATACTTACCTCCCTAGCTACCACCCAGGTTGCCCAGCTACCTACCTCCCTAGCTACCACCTACCTGGCTGCCTGGCTACCTACCTCCCTAGCTACCACCTGCCTGGCTACCTACCTCCCTAGCTACCACCTACATGGCTGCCTACCTCCCTAGCTACCACCTACCTGGCTACCTACCTCCCTAGCTACCTCCCTGGTTGCCCAGCTACCTACCTCCCTAGCTACCACCTACCTGGCTGCCTGGCTACCTACCTCCCTAGCTACCACCTGCCTGGCTACCTACCTCCCTAGGTACCACCTACCTGGCTACCCGGCCACCTACTACCCACCTGGCTACCCTTCTACATACCTACCTGTCTACCCACTACTCGGTTACCTACCCACGGGGGCCCACTACCTATGTATGGGGGGGCTATACACCTAATTATCAGGGCACAAAGGGGGTCATTATTACCATTTTTTGGCACTATGGATGGGGAGTTTTTACACAGGTTGGGTGGACACAGGTAGGAAGATGATAAAAAAAAAAGTGAGGAGTCTCAGGTGTTTGTGTTGTGAATTTGCAGGGGCGAATTGTGGTCAGGAAAAGTCATCCTGGAAGTCTGGACCGGATGGAGAAGAAAAGGGAACGTGAATGACTCAGACAAGACATCAACTGTAAGTCACTAAATGTAACTGCATTGTATATACCACTATATGGTCACTGTATGGCAGTAATATTGGTCTTATTGTAATGAATTATATTCAGTGACTGTTTGATGGTATTATTCAGCAATTGAGCATTCAGCATTTTTACTTTACTGGGGGCGGGGCAATGGGGTTGCTGGGGGCGGGAGTGTAGGGGGGCCCAGACACTCAAGCTGTATGGGGCCCAGAAATTTCTGTTGGCGGCCCTGGGCATAGACATACATACAGAAGTACATATGCTCACCTACACAAACAAACATACTGTAGCACATATAACCATACTTACAAGTTTCTTGCCATTTTTGTCATCAGGCTCTGTGCCCACATTGAACAAGAGCAGGGCTGAAGGGACAGAACTATGCAAAATATTCAGACTGGGTTTACATGTAATGGCCGCATCGCAGATGAGGAGCTATTGTGATGTGACTGAAACTGCACTGACTTGCGAGTTGGAGTGTATTCTGAAAAAACTTCAGCTTTAAACTATTTTCTTGTTACCACATGTAAACATGCAATAAACATGTGGCCATTCATAAAATACCTTAAAGTTCAAGTCATTTTCAAATGCACACTAAATCCACGTTACCCCAAGACCAATATATGGCACAAAGTGGAATATGTTTACCCAGTGTATTTTGGCACATATTTTGTGTTGAAATACATGGCAAAATATGCCCAAAAAATTGTTCTATACACTTCCTATAGGTTGCAATGTAAAATATGTGCCGTAATTCACAAAAAGCACATTTTACTCTCATAACTTTCGCTGCAGCTGAAAAGAATTGACATATATACGTGCCATGAAATAATAAAGTGAAGGAGGGAGAAATCTGCCTCGGGCACTACAAGTTGTTTTCGTGTTGAAATTACATTTGAACGCAAATGTACACACCGCAAATACGTCGTGTGAACATCCATTTATCTTGGCTGCGGTGTGTCTATTATGTGTGAACCCAGCCTCAGACTAACTCCATATATCATGGATTCAATGCAGTTATGTCTCAATTTCCCAAAAATAAGGGGGAAAAGGCATAATTTTGCCACAATTTAAAAAAAAAAATTGCTGCAGTGATGCATTTATTAATAAAATATCTTGAGGCCGGGGAGCAAGTGGCCCAGTAGCCCACCAGGAGTGAAGGCCTGCCTATGACTCTACCACATAGTAAGGGGTCGGGGCTTTAGATGCGGGACATGTGGTCTGTTGCTGGTGGGCTGTTTGCCCCATTATTCAAGTGGTCCTGGAGGCCTGTATGATAGACACACACACCCACAAATGACTTAAAACTGCACCCCTTAAATTATTCAAAACCACATTTAGGAAATGTGTTAACCCTTTAGCCGTTTCACAGGAATTGAAGCAAAGTTGAGACGAAATTTTAAGGTTTCCCTTTTTTGCAGACTTTCAATTTGAATCCATTATGTGCTAGGAGACAGTATATGTTAACAGGGAAAGTACAACTTAATATTTATTCTTTTAATTCTGCTGTTTTTAGACATATCCTAGACGTGGCCTGTGTGCACTTTTTGACTCAACCACAAGCCTCAGAATAGGACTTCTCGATTTTGTCATCTCATTTTTATTAGGATATTTTTAGGCACCATCTCAGGTTTGAGGACACCCTAAGGTGCTAAAACCTAATAAACACACCTAAAAAGACCTCATTTTGGAAAAACATTAAGATATCAGTTAGGGGTATAGTGAGTATATTGACCCCACAGGTGTTCCATAGTTTTTTTAGCGTTAGGCTGTGAAAATTAACAATGAAGGGCGACATGTCAGAAAGGGTTCACCCAACCAGTTTTAAGGGGGCTTAAATGAGTGTATAGGCGCCCAAAATTGTATGCCCCTGTATAGGTAACCTTGAAAACATACGTATCTTAGTAGAAGATGAAGAAATCAGGCGATCCCCTTTTTGAGGTAATGATTTAATTTGATGGTGAGCTTTCGGAAGGGGAGCAAGTTCTCTCGAAAGCCACCATCAAATTACTCATTTAGCCCTAAAAGGTATCGCCCGTTTCTTCACCCTTCTACTACTTTCTTGGCAAAACCGGTACAATTTTTATACAGCAACTGTTCTTAGGCACAAAAATTTAGTTTTGGTGTACGTTGTTCATACAATTAGAATAGGGCAAATAACGTTTTTTGGCGCAAAATACACCAAAAAATGGCAAAGCCCAATTCTTATATGTCGCTCGAAAATTTTTACAATAATATGCATTTTTAGTACAAAATGTTTAATTTACCCAAGGAATCAAACTTTATTTACAAAAGAATACACATTTTTGCATCACCATAGTCTGATAAACCTTAACTTTTTTATTTTTCTGAATACGGAGCTTTGTTGGGGCTTCTTTTTTTGCCAAATGAGTTAATGTTTTCATTGGTACAATTTTGGGAAACACCTGACATTTTGATGGTCTTTGTGATTGAAATTTGTAATGGAAAAAGGGAGGTATGCATGTTTTCCTTTTTGTGTTTGTTTTTTTTCACTTTTTTCCACTTTCAATGTTTTTATTTCTTGTCTACATAGAGGACTAGACCCAGCGATCTCTTGATTGCTGCTACAATACATATCAGTACAAAACTATATTCTCCCTTAGATGCCCTTAGAATTGACCACGGCATATAACTGGTTAATCGGCCATGACCAGAGACTTCCAATCCTCCAAAAAACGGAAAGAAAGCCTTTGGTTCCATGATCCCCCGTATGTGGCTTGCTTATGGCCCGCAAATGTATTGGATGGATCCAAATGTCCATGTGTGGGAACACCTTCCTGCATTAGACATTTGGGTACTTCAAAATTTGGGTAAACTTTGTAAAATGCAATATTAAAAAAAAATTGGGTTTTTTTAGGTGTTGAGCTTATTATCGAAAAGTTGAAATCCCAGTTTTTTTGGTATCGGATTTTTTAGTATGCGATAATTTAGGTTAAAATCTGTGCATCATCTATTAATATCGCGCCTTTTTCGGCGCTTCCTGTAATTTTGGCGGCCAGCAAATCAGATTACAGAATAGAGCAGGGTGAGATGTGTGTGCGACGTCATGACTGGGATGACTATGGTTTGCGATTGGCTGGAAAATATTCACATGACCTCGTTTTACATAGAACAGCGTTTCCTGTTCAGCCTCAGTGTCATCCAGCGTTTCTAGAGCAGAAGGAGTGCGCTCTGCTTGTGTCCAAACAGCTCAGCGAAAATTATTATATTCTTTCACAGAGAAACCCTACTATTAGCTGTGATCCTTACAATTTAGTTAGATTAGAGATTGGAAGATTTTATATAGTTAGGTAGAGAATTTTAAAGGAGCATCTACTGCTGTAAAGTCACGGGGGGGAGCGGAGGGGGGACCCCCGCGGGCGAACACAGACAAGCTCTATAAAGAATACTGGATAAAGTTCACCAAGACTTAGTGTAAACATTGCAATAGCTTTATTATTAACAGTTTATTAACAGTTTTCTATTGAAATATTTCCTGGATATTGGGCAGCCTGAACTTATAGGATACACATCTTTTCTTGTAATTTTGCCCATTCCACCTTTGTTGATATATCCACCTTGTACTTAAATTAGAATCCAGCAAGTCAGCACAGGTTGATAGGTGTTTTTTCACTTTGGCGCATGGCAGCTTTGTTGATAGATCTACTTTGCAGTTAAATTTGAATACAGCAATTTTGTAGTCACCACAGGTGAACTGAAAGGTGCCAAAAATACCTTTTAATATCCGTATACATTTCAGACAGGTGTTTCTTGCAAGATCTTTAACATAGCTAGCAATCCCTGTATTGAGACAACCCATTTAATACAATTAAAAAAAGAAAAACAAAGACATTGTGGGATTCCATCCTATTTTAAAAATGTGTATTCTAGAATTAAACTACTAAAAACTTGCATGTACAAAATAGCTGTTAAAAAAATTCCTCTGAATTGTACAATGGAGGTACAGGAAAACTTGACCAGATGTAGGTTATTCAGAGGACATGGAGTATGGAGCACGGACAGAGAAAAAAGTACAGAGACAATTTCCTCCAGCACGTTGAGTAAAATGAGAAAAAGAATGCCAAGAAAAAAGGGCACCTGGGTGGAACAGGAGCGTTAACCACAGTATTTCCAAGTGAAGCTCAATTGGTCGCACTCATACGGAGGGGCAAGCGCTACCCAGGTCTTGACTGTGTACTGAGGAAGGCTGGAGTTCTCACACTTCCGCTTCCGCACTCTGCTTCATCACGACAGTTTTCGTTGCTGCGTCATTAGGGCATTTTAACCTGTGTGTTAATAGATGACGGACGTCAGCCTGGGCTCTCACCGCACCCACTGTAACTCCGGCCCTGGGTCATGCTGTGGCACAGGACAGGTATAGTCAATGTCCAGTTCAACTAAAATGGTGGTTGAAAGACTCCTTTTTCCGACACTTTTTAATCTGGGGGTCAGACAGGTTTAATGGTCATACTGTGGCCCAGGACAGGGACAGTATATGTCCAGTTCAACTAAAATGGTGGTTGAAAGACTCCTTTTTCCGGCACTTTTTAATCTGGGGGTCAGACAGGTTTAATGGTCATACTGCGGTCCAGGACAGTTCTAGTCAATGTCCAGTTCAACTAAAATGGTGGTTGAAAGACTCCTATTTCCAGCACTTTTTAATCTGGGGGTCATGCAGGTTTAATGGTCATACTGTGGCCCAGGACAGGGACAGTATATGTCCAGTTCAACTAAAATGGTGGTTGAAAGACTCCTTTTTCCGGCACTTTTTAATCTGGGGGTCAGACAGGTTTAATGGTCATACTGCGGTCCAGGACAGTTCTAGTCAATGTCCAGTTCAACTAAAATGGTGGTTGAAAGACTCCTTTTTCCGGCACTTTTTAATCTGGGGGTCAGACAGGTTTAATGGTCATACTGCGGTCCAGGACAGGTATAGTCAATGTCCAGTTCAACTAAAATGGTGGTTGAAAGACTCCTTTTTCCGGCACTTTTTAATCTGTGGGTCAGACAGGTTTAAGGGTCATGCTGCGGTCCAGGACAGGGTTTGTCAATGTCCAGTTCAACTAAAATGGTGGTTCAAAGACTACTTTCTTCCGGCACTTTTTAATCTGGGGGTCATGCAGGTTTTTAGGGTCATGCTGCATTCCAGGACAGGGATATTCAATGTCCAGTTCAAGTAAAATGATGGTTCAAATAATACTGCCTTCTGGCACTTTTTAATTTGTGGGTGATGCAGGTTTAAGGGTCATGCTGTGGTACAAGACAGGGATAGTGAATGGTGTGTGACTTTTTTTCTGTGGCTTTTATAACCTAAGTGTGTTGCCTAAGATGTAGCACGTATCCATTTAACTGTTGTGGATGTTAATTCCAGCTTCTCCAGCCCTGTTTGGGTGTAAGAATGAAGGTGTTGTTGCTCTCCCATAGACTTTAATGGTCATCGCTCAAAATCGATGCTCATTATCAAAAAACCTTATCGATGGTGGCCGACTATCGCCCGATGTCGATAGCCAACGTAATCGCTCAACACTAGTTTCTACATGTAGCCACAATGTTTACCCTAAAATGACATTGTATTGAAGGTGGGCATTCAGTTTAAGCATTCTATTTGTGCAGGGGTAACCAAGGATTTGGATCCTGATATGAAATGAATAGAACTGTTTTAAGTTAATACATTATTTTAAAAACATGATAATTTCAAGTACAGAAACAGTCTATGTTCCTTTATTGATTTGTTGTGTCCCATCTCACTGCATTTTAACAGCAAATAAAAAAAACTAGCACAAAAATCCTGAATGAGAAACAATAGTATAAAAAATAGTTTTTGATATCTTTTTAAATCAGTAGCTCCTATAGCTTCCTGTATAGAACATATTGTCAATGCAGACATACATTTTTTGAAATGTCCTTAGTGCAGGGGTCACTTGTTTGTATCATGATAATGCATAAATATGTATTTGCTCATATTGCTTTCATTTTATTCATTTGTTCTTATAATGTAATTCATTCCTTCAGTTTCCAGCAATTTACCTACTACTGTGCTTCCAGTAATGATCGTCCATATGTTGTGTGAACAGAATGAGCTTTAAAGAGCCTTGTACAGTCTTGTACTTGAAACTTAAGTCCCTCAAACTAAGTGTAGGAAATATATAAATTGTCAGGAAAACCAAAACTGGCTGCGGCAGTAAGGGTTTTAAATAACAAATTTAAAGGGAAATTTCCCATTTCTATATACTATTGGTGTTCTATAGGTAAAATATAGAATAATGTAACAGAATAATTGGTCTTGTTTGAGTGGCACAGAGATGGTCTTTGAGTTATTTTAGTTATTATAGATGTGTACTGTTGATGTGGTTTATAATAAGCTATGTGTGACCGCATGAAACAAAGTGAGAATACTTTGTGTCAATGCCTAATGGCTTTTTCCAAACAGTTAACTGTAATCTTATGTAAATCATTCTCTTTGTAGCGCGTTTATATGATGTTACTTGTTGACTCTTTGGAGTGAATTAGAGGCGACAGTAACATTGAATCTCACTGGAGCAAATCATCTCATACAGCCACTTTATTCAAATTGTGTTAGTGTTCACAAAGCAGCAGATACTGGTGACGATCGATTCGGAAACAAAACAAATGGCTGTAAATTGGGTTGCACAACAATGTCTCTAGGTTATACAGTGTGAGTATTTAATCTAGTTTTTCTTGCTTGCCCCAGAGCCGCTATCAATGATTACATTAGAGATATTCAGATATGCTTACGATGCAAATTCTAGGGCAGCAATAACCGAACCTTTTTGGTGTTGGTTCTATTAGAGACATCTACTAAGAGGTAAGAGACAGGCACATGTGGAACATAGGGAATGCTGCTGTATACTTTTTGTGTATACAGTGGTGCATATAAAAGAAAAGAGACCCAATAGCAGAAATCAATATAGGCCCTTATTATGGTATTGGGATATTACACTAATGCCTGATTTTTTCCCTCAGTACCCTTTCCATGACCATTGGGTCAATTCTCCACCCATTGTTTGCAAACAATGCACTTCATCAATAAGTGAAAGCTGTGGTTTTTGCAATGCAATAGCAATAAGAGGTGTAACTAGCATTCATAAGGCCCCATAGCAAAACTGGATTGGAACCCACACCTAGTGACAGAAAGCTAAATCAGCTGCTTCAGTATCAATAAATAAAGTTATAACTATTAGTGTTATATATTAGGCAACCCACATAGTAGTGCCAAGGAGCACAAGTTGCCAATTCCCTACAAAGCAGTACATCATCTGAGTTGAACACAACCATTGGACACCATAGCAGCTCTTATGACTTTTAAAGCTATAATTGTGCCCATGGTAATGATGCTGATATGACCAATTAGCCTGGATCACATGCTATTTAGGGACCTCAGAACCGCAAGATTAGTCTTTACAGTATGTTATCACTTTCATGCCTCTTTTGTCAGAGGCTTTAGGGTCCCCATAATAGAGATCAGAACACAGTTACTTATTGCACTTGCTCCACTCATCATCATGCTGCTTTTCCCCTCTGCTATGTACTTAAACCTCATAAGTCTCCATATGAACAACCAATGAATATGTCTGGTGGCTTGTCCAGATTTGAGATCTACAACTTGGACACAAGTATTGTAAAACAACTTTAATACCGTATAAATAATTATATATGGAGACACCCAAGGTTGTGTTAAATTTTCCCTTTTGATTATTTTTATACTTTTTTCCTAAATAATAGGGGAAGAGCCCAAGAGAGTAGAACCTTTTTCAAGAATAAAGATTTTGGAATTATATTTCTGTTCCTCAGAAGGAAAAACCATACCAAATTTAGGATCAGGAACCAACAGGTCAAAAATGTTCAATAAAAAGCATCTTCCCACATCCCCACATCACTCATTCGCTAGGATTATGATATGAAGACCTTTTAAGAGGATGTCCACAGAATTTGAATTAATTTTTTATGGCATCCAGAAATGAACCAATGATGGGCGAAAAGTCAACCAGCATGTTACAAAGGTTACCCATGTCCTGTTTTTGACCTTGAAAATCCAATATATTCATTTTTTCTAGACCAGAAGCAGTAAAAGTCAACCAGGGATGGGTCCAATAATGAAAATTCCTTCAGAAAATAAAAGATGTCAGACAGTATTTTAAGTAAAGCAGCCCATCATTCTAGGGAAACTATGAATGAAAATGAGAAACTGACAGACATTTCCCTCCTGACTGAGCCAGCAATAGGTGGTTTCAGAGCTACCTCAAGCAGCCAGGCGTCCTTAGTGAGGTCTGGCAGGAATATGATTGAGAGGGTTCTGTGGTGCAAATGATGGAGCAACTATGGCCAATTCATTGTATTATACTTTTTTCATAGTTGCTATAATTACCAATTGATTATTTTGTTGTGTACCTAATGTCACTCAAAAAGCACTGATTCTCAGGGCCATCTTAACAGCCTTATGGGCCCCAGGAATAGCAGTGCATTAGGCCTTGTCCAAATAAATGACATTATATGAGGCCACAACTCTAGCCGTGCCTCAAACCACCCTTAAGCATGCCCATATAATCACGCTGCCTATGTTAGGACACCCCGCCTGCAGCTTTTAAGACTGTTTGCACATCCTAAGCACACAAATGCAGCTAAAAAAATTCACACCAACCCGGGGGATCCGGGAAAATGCCCCTGGTTTCCCCCAAATATATATTCACATTGGGGCCTAGCTTTGGGCCCCAGGCAGCTGCCTAGTGTGGCCAATAAATAAAATGGCCCTGATGATTCTCATTGTAGAGATTTATCTTCAGGGCAATGAACAATGAGAAAGGTTATACAAAATAACTGTTCTCTGGAAAATACTTTATCTGACTTTTATCATTTTTTTAATCCTAGTATAGGACTTAAATCCACAATCCTTTTATCACATATATAATATACCGCAGTGCTTCTGTATTGCTTATTATTAGTTATGTTAACTAGTAAACCATTCACCCGCTAAGACAAGGCATAATACACTCTGGACTGGTACATAGCCATTTTAACATCTTCACTTAATAAAAAAACCATCACAGTGGTCGTTGTGTTTGGGGGGGGCACCAATGGGCTTACAGACAGTCCCGGGAAAACCACTTACTTTTAACATTTAGACAGAAATGACATCTAAAAGGTTTTTGCATTGTGTTTTGTTTTATACTTGACCTTGCTATTGCAGAAGGGTGTCCGCGGGAGGGTTACAGTGACATGTTGTAGGGTGTACAAAAACTAGGGGGCGCTCCATCCCAGTGCAAAAAAATTTAGAGGGTTGGGGTTTAAAGGATTCAAATTTGGTTTTACAAAAAGGGCAGCCCCCGAAGATCATAAGAGATACAGTACCGGTTTTCCTCTAGTAAAGAAGAGTTTTTGTGTATTAAAAAATATAAGATCTTAACATGTAGGAGTAACTTTTTTATGCATGGGGTTGCATTTAAAAAAAAAAAAAACCCTCTAAAAAAAATAATTCACATAGTAATAAGGGCCCGACCCCAAAAAAACAAGATTTTCAACAAGATCCTGGGATACTTGACTGTTGATAATGTTTCTAAGCACCTCTAATGTAGCACAATGTTACATCTGCACCTGCAGGAACCTGTGTATGGCTTATAATGTGATACATACTCTGCCTACTGACAAACACTGCAACATTAGGAACAATTTGGGGTTTTTTAAGAATAACAAAGATATCGATTTTTTTCCCTTTTTTTCAGGGGGAAAAACTGTTATACAAACTGCCTTTTAAAGAAAGCTTTTCCTTTGACCCTATACAAATTTATAGATTACTTTTTTATAAAAAGACTTGCAGAATGAAGAGGTCATTTACTAATATCCCCTTTGGGATTTTTTCCCTTGCTCTAATCTCTTAAAGGACCCCAATCAACATTATGAGTGTTATTACACCCTTAACCATATTTATGATATTCATTCACATTTGTTAACTTTCTTTAAAAATTTAAAAATTTTTGTTTAGTCTTTTGCTCTGTCCCAAAAAAGTTTTAATATGATTTCTCCCTAGAAATAAATGTGCGTTAAACTTTACTTTTCAATTTTTAATTTTCTTTACGTTTTTAGGTTGATCATGTTTAAAATAATCCCGATAAACACCCTTTGAAAGATGGGTATTAAATTTTACTATATTAAGATGTACATAAATATAAGGCCCCCATAAGAAAACTCCGAAGAATCTACTCTCTCCACCAAATTTTTTGTTTTTTTTACAATTTAAAAAACCACATTCAATTTTCCGGGGCGAAAATGTATCCTTTTCTTTCTGATTTAAATTATATTAAGCTTGTTTTCAAATTTTTCTTTCATTGTATGGAATGAGAGCCATCTAAATCTTAACTACTGACTCCCCCTACTTTTGGGTGAGGAAATGTTACAAATTTTTGTGTTCCCTTTGATATATTTTTCCGTAAAACCCTACTTAGTAGTTTAATGAATGAATTA